>VZRI01011584.1:61857-93764 GCA_013397515.1 Upupa epops
CCGCCTGGATATGTTCCTGTGTGACTTGGTCTAGGTGATCCTGCTGTGGCAGGGGGATTGGACTAGATCATCTTTCGAGGCCCCTTCTGATCCCTTGTGATTCTATGACCATGTTGAGACAATTCTGATTGACTGTTACAGCATTGCAGCCTGGTGTTGTCTTCTACCTTTATACAAGTTGCTGTGCTTTCACACCTTCCCCTGCCTTGTGGGCTAGACATACTGGATGGAACAAATTCACTATCTAGGCCAACAGATATCTTGGCTCCATGCTGGACCCTGGGAATATGTACATGTGGTAACCAGCCATCTCATCTCTTGTTGTGAAACAAGGATTTCTTGTGGTTCAGTACCTCTGTTACTTTCATCTTGGTACCTCAGTCTTTATTTATGGAAGAGTTTGATTCTTCTTTGTTGGCAGTTTTTTCTAACTTTTTACTCTCCCTCCTCCCCAGCCCCGTGCTGGTGTGTGCATCATGCTTCCCTGCCCATCGCAGAGACTGATGCCAGCGTGTGGGTTACAAAGGATTTCTTTCAGTAGCCCAGCTGTTCCCCTTCCCCAGATGGTGGAAGCTTGCTCATCTCAGCAGCATGTCATACCATCGTGCTTCTGGAACTTTGTGCAGCAAAAAGATGATCAGGGCCTCACTCTTTGCTTCAGCTAATGTGATCTGAAAGTTACATGTGGAGAAGGTTCTTCTAACACAGGCTGCATAATGCGATTATACTCTAGCAGTGTGTGGCTGAGCTGGAAAGTGGCTTTATACCTTCTCTTTCACTTCAGTCAGTGCTCTGAAAATCTATCCCTGTGAGCTAGCAATGGAGAGACTTGCAACCCTGTCACAGGTGCTAAAGGAAGGTCACGGTGATGCAAATTTACAGGTATGAGTGAGATAAAAATACAGTTTGCTATCAAATATTGCAGTTGATTTGGCATCTTTCAATCCAGAAAGATTCATCTGATTTGATGATGGCTGTACGTTTTAAATTAAATCATAGACACTGCTTTTCATAAAGCTCATCTTATACTTTCTGCCAGATGCTGCCTTCTGCCCATTGCTGGCGATTGGGATGCTGCCTCACAGAGCATCTCATTTGATATGTTTTCATTGTGTCTCTCTTGATATAAATTACTTGTAAAAAATAACAGCCTTCCTCACTAATCCTGTAGTGTAAATCAATCTGAAGTGTCCTTGCAGCTTGACTTTATTTTGCACAAGTTGCTATGTGAGAAACTAAAGTAATAATTGTTGTTTGGTCTAATGGCTCACTACCTTCACCTATAACTCTAGCTGCATCACAGTAAAATAGGAGAGCTTTGAAAGAAATTAATCTCTATTAAGTGCTGCAGAATCCATGAAGAACAATATCAATTCCATTAGGAAAGGAATATAAAATGCAGTGGGTGAGCAAAAGACCTGTACTTTGTTCCTGGCTCAGCTACATATGGGCCATGAAACCTTGATCGCTGCACCCCCTCTTCTGGCTGAGTTTTCTTCCTTAGAGAACGGGATGATGATGAAACCATAAACTTTGAGCAGTTTGAAATGAGGGACTAAGTATGTGTATTGGGAGCGTTTCCTTCTCAGTCCAGATCTACTACTGTTTTAACTAATAAGCTTGTTTTCAACACCTAAAACATGCAAAACACTGTTCTCGTAAATCTCTAGATTTATGGGGTTTGGTGCAGAGTAGCCTTTGGTGAAACATTTAGAGCTGCTTTCAAAAACAGTTTTCCTGTTCCAGTAAAATCTTTGTACCCTAAAACTAGATCGGTTATAGTCACAGTTGTGTGAAATCCAGAAAGCAGGGTCCAGTCAGGAAACTTGTAACAAAACCCAATTATAGCAGCACAAAGAGAGGTTTTATGAAGAAGCAGATCACTGTTTGCTGTCAACGCTGTTCCATACGCGCTCGTAACCACACATATGTGTACCGATTTGTGCCTGTGCGGTTGCACACTCACTTGTGGTGTGCTTGTGGGCTGTTCTCCTTGCACCCCTGCTGTGTACCCCCTGCCAGCAGCCTGCCCATGCAGCTGGTCCCCAGCATCTGCTCAGACCTAGGAAGCACCTGCACTCACAGCTGGCACTCCCACGCGTGTCCTCGCTGTCACAACACGGTCGTCAATATTTTGTGGTTTTGGCTGGACTTCTCCAGTCGCTGCAGCTCTAGATAAATATTGCTATTTATTACACCTAAATTTAGGGTTATTAATTACATCAGTACAAGTGAATTTATATCACCATAAACAGCAATAATAAATGATGCCAAATGCTAAAACTCGATGCTTGCCAACTGTGCCCGTTGGAAGAGGGGTTTCTCTGCCCACACCCCCCCTAGTTCCCAGAAGTATTAAATTAAAAATGATTGGCCTTGCAAGATCATTGATCAAGCAAGAAGTTGGAAGCTCCTGGGGAAGTGATTTTTTTGCTTTAAAAAATAATTCACATGCAGACTGCTCCTGGAATGTTTGGTGTATTCAGAAATGGTTTTCTTGTTGACAAGTCCCTAACTGGCCCATGTCAGTTCTCAGAGTTCATACTTCACTCCTATATCACCACCTTCTTTCTTTTCCTTTACTCCTTTTTAACGTTTACTTCTGTCCGCTCTTTTTGCTGTCTTCCATGTCTCCTGTTTAACCAAATAAGCTTTTCATGAAAATCACTTGATGCATTTTATAAATGAATGGAACTGATTCACAGAGGTGGGAGCTGGTGGCCCTTTTTTGGTAAAGGAAGATGCATTTTTTTGGAAGCTGTGCGATTTCTCTAAAGTCATGGGGTAACCATAGCAGCAGTTAGGAAGAGGAAATCCTGATTTGCATTTTGGCTTATAGCCATGGACTATTCTTTATCTGGTTTAAAAACACCCTGTCCCTCCTACACCTGCCCTCCCACAACCTGGGCTGAGTAAAGCTTTACCACTGCTCAAAGACGTAAGGCAGGTGAAGTGCTGGGTTTCATGTCTTTGATGACGTTTTCTCCCACATCATTTAGGCTGTTTATTCCATCCTTTTTTAATTATGGAGCTTTTTTCTTTACTTCCTCAATCCAGCAGAGAAAAGCCTTACTTTGACAGCTACTGAAATGGAGAGAAAATGGAGAGAGAGAATTTATGACTGCTTGCTCTCCCAGTTAGAGAGGGAAAATGAGTGTGCTTCCACTTATTCTCAGAAACTTGGTTCTTTGTTCTTTGAGAACACTCTTAAAAGGGGAAGCATACTGTGTCTGTATACCCAAAACACACTATTAGTATATATACACATGGCTTTTTCCCCCTCTCCTACTAGAGTGCTTGCTCTCCTTCATTGAGACACTGCGCTCTCCAGAGAGTAAGAGGCAGAAATGATCAGGAACAGGAAAAAAGTTAATGGCCAACCTAGAGAAGCCAGTTTATGATCCACAACTGCATCTTTAAGGGTTAAATCTTAAGATGATGTCACAAAAAGCTGTAAACCACAGAGATTTCTTCTTTCCTCTCTCTCCTTGTCATTGGTGCTTCATGGTCAGAGAATTGGAGTTTAATTCTCAGAATCTAGTCCTGAGTAACTAAATTGGTGCCATGTACTCTGCAAACATACCAGAGGGTCTCTCCACAGTAGCTAATCTATGATGCATGTGTTTCTCTAAGGACAGTGCAGAGATACGAGAAGGCTGGAAAAGGAGTGATTTTGAATTATTGCAGTGGGAGAGTTTGTCCCTAGGAGAGACAGATACTACAGAATTAGTGTGCTGATGTTCTTTGGCAGATGCTGTATAGGTCTGTCTCTCATGCTGTCTCCAGAAGTCCTGCATCTAAACTGCCACCACAATGTCCAAAGTATGTTTGCAGGCACTGACACTTTCCTTGAGCCCTCAGAGGGGATGAAAATGTCAGTTCTGGAAGCATGTGAACTGGGCTTGGGATGTGGCTCTGGGATGTCCATGCGAAGAGTGGGTTAACTTTCCTCAAACAGGATAGGCTTTTTCTCAGTTACTTGCTGCTTTGGTACCTGAGGTATTGCTTCTGTTCCCCCACACACCCCCCACCACTAAGCAGGCCGTGATGGTTTTGGGACCTTGAGATAGCAAATGTGACTAGTGTGTGCACAGCATGAGATAAAACACAAGCTGCAGTATTCCTCCTCTCAAATCTCTACAAGGTGTACCTTGGTGGAGCTGGAAGTGGGGTCTGACCCTGCACCTGTACTGTGGGAGATGCTCCAATTTCATCCAGGGCCCTCTGTGCTGATGTGACAGCATATACATAGCTCTGCTTTTGTGATGAACACCCATCTGCAGACATCTGCACTCCAGGACTCTCCCTCATGACAGTGCTTCTGAGGCAGTGTTGTTTATTCCTTCCTTTATCAGACGGGGCTGCTGGGCCCTCTGAGTTATTAGCTCTATTCACTCATTGTCAGTGTTTCCTCCTTTGTAAATATGCCCCCATACGTCTCTGCTCCTGAGGAAGACTCTTTCTCTTCTATTTACTGCTTTTCCCAGGCCCCCACCTCCTCATTGCTCTCTACCCAGTGGCCCAATAACAGCCAAGGAGATAAATAAGCTACATAACTCTTCCCAGCTATTATTTTGTTGTTGTTGTTGTTGCCCTGCATGGTAATATATATAATAACAAGGAAACAAATCTTATTACTAAAGTAATTACAATAAATAAAAAGCCGAGAGGGGAGATGAAGGAAGGGTCTGTCGGGAGACTGATTGTATGAGGATTTTTAAAAATTTAATTTACTTGAGATGTTCTCTGCCATTTTGCTGATACCCTGCTGAGGGGGGCTGTGACTAATTAGCAGCCAGCTGTTGTTCTAACACCCTCACCTAATTTATTGTGTGGCTTCATCTCTAAAACTGGAGCCTGTGTGATATCATTGTCTATAGGACTCGCTACCAGCATTGTGGCAGTGCTTGGCTTTATTGCCTGGTGCTTTTGTCTCCCAGAAGCTGAGTAGCTGAAATTTAGGGTGCTTTGTTGTTATTCCTTTTATCTTCCATCGTATCCTATGTGCTTCCAAGAGTTTGGGACAGAGAGTACCTTCTATTTATTGCATTGAACTGCTTGTCCCAGTGTCCAACACAACTGCTGGCTTTTGACAAATTGCCCAGAGAACTGCACCACTGTCTGTGTGCTTTGGCAAAGAACAAAAGGATCCAGCAGTAGAAAATCTGATAGGCACAGGATCTGGGGTTTACTAAACTCTGAAGTCTGGGACTTGGTTCTCCTTGCAGGTTTCTTGCAAAAGTACCACTTTGTCGCTTTCCACGTTGTTGCATGGAGATTACAGTGCTGTGTCTGCTAAATGGCAATGAAAACTAACTAGTTAATGGCCACGTTAAGAACTGGAAAGATCTAATGTGGTGTTCATTGTTTCCATTAATCTCCTAGTTGCCAATTGCAAAAGTGTGTGCAGGCTTCATAAAGCTCCTAAACAGAAAAGGTATCCCTTGAGTGCACCTCCCTTGGCTCTTTTGTACTCTGTTTGTGCTGGTGATGCAAAGTCGGCTGGGAATTCTACTCCAAAAATCACTTGATGTGGGCTCATTAGTATTAATGCCTTGGACTACTACACACTTCAGCTTTTAGCTTTGGAAATTATTTCATTTTAGGTAGGTACTACATTTTCAAGTTAGCATGAATATTAGATATGAACACGATGTTCCACAGGCTCAGAAAGGAATCATTTTGTTCTGCGTTCACGTCTATTTTCCTGACTGATGATGGGAGTTCATAATCAGATGTGTGCGCTCCTTTGAAGACATTTTCAGGAGCCAGGAGACTGGTGTACGAAGCTAGCTTTTAGTAAAGTTAATGAGATGATTGAATTATATTATTATTCTTGTTAGCTTGATTGTGTATCATTATCCCCTTTGTTTGTTATTATGCTTATTTGAGCCCCCTTTGTGGTATGCTATTCCCATAACAATTGCGCTGTGCTAGGCTCTGTGTAGAGACAGGCGAGGAACAGCTGGTCCCTTGTTAGGAACTGCATTAGTGGCAAAGCTTATGCAACAGGATCGGTGAGAATGAAAAGGGCATTGGGCTGTTTGCTCTTGTGAAGTCTGATCCATCTTCTCAGGCCTAGCTGCATGAGGGAGGTGTGAATTTTGTAGTTAACAGCTGTCATTCCATATTACATCCTGGGATAGGGAAAGTGTCCTACTGCAGTGACTTCTACAGCCACTTGATGAAGGTTTGTGAAGGATACCTCAGTGTCATCAATGCAGGAGTTGGAGAATTGTTATAAACATTTTGGGTCTTTTTATACCATGTTGGAATTTGCAGGAGATACCTGCAAACCTTGACCCAGCTGGCAGCATAGGTAAACCTGCACTCAGCGGTATTGTAGTTACTGCTGAACTTGGATTTTACTTCTTACCTCATTGTGGTGGGCATCCAATAGTGATATCAAAGTTGAGTATTTTGAAGATGAGCTACTGTCACAACCGAGGGGACAGTTTTGCTCACCCATCTCAAGATCAAGTCTACTCATCCAAGTTAATGCTTATTGGAAGCTACAGATTCAGCGATGGAGTTTTTATTCATAGCATAGGAAGAGAAGTCCACAAAATGAAATTGTAAAAACTTCACTTTTATAGATGCAGTGAAGAATGTCCAATGCTTTACTGCGATATCCACACTACCTAGAAAGCTGAAATTGCCTGGGAATGAAGGTTATTGTCTCTTGTAATATACCTTCATATATTACACTGTGTAATAAATCAGGCAGTATTTCTTTTGCCCTGCAAACTGGACATCCCTGGAGTTCCAAGTGACATTTTGTGTTTTATATGACCATTCAGTCCCTTTTAAGTATTAAAACACATCATTTTTTGTGATATATGCACAGAAATTCTTTACAAATCCTATGAATAAAAAAACCTCTGGAGCTTATATATGCAACTGCGAAGCTGCTTTTCCAGGAGTTTGCTTTAAAAATAAATCTGTGGTGGATTAGCTCTGTGTTTTGGCTAACGTTGTTCTTTAACATTTTCATTTCTGTATTGCTCTCTCCCTTCCCCCTCCCCTCTATTTGGAATCTGTTATTCAAATGTGACAATAAAAGCTGGAAAAGTACTGTGATAGGAGAGGAGATGGATAATGGCTTTGGGTTGGGGAAATGGACTGGCAATTGGAAATGGTGTTTGTAGAAATGGGATGGAGAGGCTTATCCACAAAAATAAACTTCATTTGAAAGCTTAAGTTTTCAAAATGGTATGTGCACAAATGTACCCACGGAGGACAAGCTGAAGTTGAATTGTTCACCTGTGCATATAGCTCATATGATTGCACATGCAATTGGGGCACATACAATGGGAGTAATTACATGAGCAAATTTTGCTTCAGTAATTTAAGCAAATTGCCACCTTAATTTATAAACCCAGCTGAATGTCCCATAGGATCATCAAGAAAATGAAAACCAGAAAAATAGTGAACGTTGGAATGACAAAGAGCCATTGAAATAAAATAAAATCTTCTGTAGCCTAGCAGGCAGCACCGCTGGGAGTCAGAAAAAGTGCAGCCCGGTTTTAATGCTGCAAAGCAACTCTTAAGACTGAAAGGGGTGGAAAAGCTGAAGGGCTTTTCATATTTGAGGTGAGGGTTGGGGGAAAGCAAAGAGAGCGGAGGGTGACATTTGTGCACCTTGGGTCTGTGCTCGCTGCAAACCTCTGAAGTTAATATTTCGAAACACCACCTCAATGATACTGTCATCCTGATTGGGACTCTCATGTACCTGTGAAGGTGTTTAACTGCATGGATATAATGATGGTGTCTGCTACAAAATCCTAATAGATATTTTGCTACCTGTAGAGTTTTATAGAGCTGAGTATCTTTTCCTTGGCCTTTTAGAATTTTGAGTTTG
Organism: Upupa epops; assembly: GCA_013397515.1. Lineage (NCBI taxonomy): Eukaryota > Metazoa > Chordata > Aves > Bucerotiformes > Upupidae > Upupa > Upupa epops. The sequence goes on from VZRI01011584.1 coordinate 69,719, forward strand.
AATTTCTCAAGTGGATGTGTCCCTTATATAAAATAGTTATATGTTCTATGCTATCCCATACAACTCTTCCCTGTTTGGGGAAGCAGAACTGGTAGTGCACAATACAGTCCAGATCATAATTCACATTTTGAATTGCTTTCATTTGTCTGCCACAAATGACAAGGACTTAGAATATAATTTTTATAATAGATGGAGAAGAGCTGCTGTACTCTACCATATATGTATGATTGAATATAAACAGGAAAAGGGATTTATTTGTGAATATGTACACATAATAATCCATAATCAGGTCAATACCTGAATGTCATGTTAAGTTTACCAGGCAATAACAAGATGTGAGTGCAAAGACTCTTTCTGTGTACATCCTATGACAGCATCTCTAGAAGTTTTCTTCTCTGTCCCATCTTTCTCCAAAAAATGTTCATAATCTCAGATTTTGAAGAAGATGGAAAGAGGGAAGTACTAGTTCTCTAGTTTTCTCACTGAGCACCGCCTTAAACAGAAATTTGGTTCCCAGTTCTAGCTCTGCTTCATGGTGTCATCTTATCAGCAGTAAGTAATAACCCTAATGAAAGCTTACTTCTTGAGGAATGTTTCCTATATTCATTATCTGTTAGCTAACAAAAGGTCATTAACATAAAAACAAAAGGCAGAGATTAAAAAAGTGATGATTTTTCTGTCTTCCCTGTAGCAGTTATGGCACATAAGAGGATGTAAAGTGCACAGCAGCTGAACAATCATAAACTATTTTAATACCATTTAGAAATAGGAAGCAGGGGAAGAAGCTTATGTGGCTGTGGAGTTTATTGCACTAATCAGTCACTTCTACAGAGCACTATCACAGTTTTAAATCCTTGCTCCAGTGGTGTGAAAAAAAATGGTGGTCTATCATCCAAGTCTCTAATAGATCTTGGTATCTATATCATAGAAATACTTTGCACCGTGTTTGAGCTAGCAGTGAATTTGGTGCTTAGCTGGGTTGTGATAGCAGAGCAGTAATGCAAGGTTTGCGAAACAGAAGTAATTATGGGAGGCTGAGACTAAGTTATGTTTTACTGTGATATTTTTAGGTGACAACAACGTCTTTGGGGTTTGGCTGAGAACTCTAGAAAGGCAGCTGACACTTTGGGTTGAGCGATCCACATGATAGCCTTCTGATGATTTAACTGTCTAGCATCTTCACTACAAACACACAAAAAACCATAGAAATCCTAAATGAAGGCAGTAGGATAATACTTGGTTTTGCCCCCTACATAACAAGGATGTCACACAGAGCCAATTTGGTGTGGGATAACATGTTGTTTTGGGAATATTTTATCCAGTCTTACATGCATGATAGTTGTCAATTGGAGAAAAGGGAAGTGTTTTAAGTCGCAGTCATCTCTGTGTCTTTCTCTGGCATGCAGGTGAGGGCACCCTTGAACTGTGCAACTTCACTATCTATCTTCAGACAGATTTGAATAGTATGAATCCCACCCAGCATCCAGTCTTTTCACAGCCAGCTTGCCCCCCCATCAATGACTTTGAGCTTCATGCTAGTACAGCTGGGGCTATAAATAATAAAAGGAGACCTAAAGAGAAAGCCTTTGTTTCTGTAAAGAGCAGAAACACTCCAAATCAAGTGTATCTTTCCATTACACAGTTTCTTACCAAAACAAAAGCCCAACTCCTCAGGGCTGTTATGTGTAATGGACTGTGCGAGTGTTCACACCTCTTCCTTTTTAACTGGTGTGTGTGGATGATAGCCATATTTGTTATATCTTTCTTCTCAAAGTGCATTGAAGTGCTGTGACAAAGTACCTATTCTTTAATTTTTGACTTTGCTTACTGTACTGCATTTGGACTGATGCAAAGTAGCCTCTGAACTCATTGCCTCAGAGTGCTGGGAGCTGCTGATTTTAAGCTATTGAGCAGAAGTTGTGACAACTAGGTCTGCAGCAGATGTTGCAAACTACAGAGTGACTTGAAACCGCTTAGGTGCAATCAAACCCCTTCTGTTTTGTGTTTTTCCTCTAAGCATTTTATTAATCTTTGAGAAACACATGTGGCAGCTCTGAAACCTTAATTTTACTTGTGGTCTCTGATGGGACGTTTGGTCCCCAGAGAGCATGTATCTAACAAGAATTAATTTTCCACAAACTAGCCGTGGTGCATGTATGATTCTATTATCGCTAATTCTTGCTTAAACCTGATGTGAGCCTAAATAAGGAGCTTGCTGTCAGGTTTGCCAAAAACTCCGTGGTCCAAATGCTAACGGTTTTCTATGTGTGTACGTGCATATGCAATCACAGTAATAGAAGCGCCTTTGACACATTGTCAGGATTGAAGGGATGCAGTTCTGTTGGAAAAATACTTTTGCATTTGCATGGACAATTACTCAGGTTGGGGTATAGGCATTTAAGTGGCCATTTGTGCTCTTGTTTTCAATTATTGAGCTCATGCAGGAATGAATCTCTGCAAATCAGCAACATAAATATGCATATGTTTTGTTGCATGCTGTCCTGAAAATATGTTGTCTTACTTAGGCATAAACTTGGATTGAGTTATCTTCTTTCCCCCTCTTGAAATCTCTATTTTCATCTCAGGAAAGTGAATGGCAGTGGCTGAAAGGCAGCGTGTTTTCCTTTTCCAAATGGTTAACTCTCATAATTGTTTCTGTAATGTAAGCTAGTATTTCCAGCTAACAGTTATTTAGGGTACTGTCACGGCAAGCTGTAATTCAACCCCATTGCTTAGTGGTCCAAATAATGACCAAGGCTTGCCCCCAGCTGAATTATTGTTCTTTTGCTTCTTTCTTCCCCTTCGTACACATAAACCAGTCTGTCTAAAACCCTGAAATACAAAGGAAAGCAGAAGTGCTATCGTTGATTCAGAGATCCATCCTGGCAGCTTCAGGGAAAGAACAGCTTATAGGAGTATGAAGGCTTTTGAAGGGCTTCTTAGCAACTTAACCCACAGGCTTCCCCAAGGGTCACAAAGTTCTTATTGGCACATTTTTAAGACATAAGTATAGAGCATCTACTGCAAATACTTAGCAGAGAGGATGAAGAAGCACGGTCTGACTTGGGTTAACAGACTGTTTTGCTTGGTCTTAAACTGCTCCTCAGAAACTTTGAGTACACTAACATTTGCACAAAAATTAGGACCCTTTGATTCATGTGACTTATGACTCAGTTTATGGAAATAATACCTCTAAAGAAGATTGTCTTATGAAGAGGAGAAGACTGAGAAGACCTTTATATTGACCTTCTAATACCTGAAAGGGGCCTATAAGAAGGCTGGGGAAGGCTGTTCACAAGGCCAGGGAATGATAGCATGAAGGGGTCATGGCTTGAAGCTGGAAAAGAGTAGATTTAGGATGGATATTAGGATGAGGGCAGTGGGTCACTGGAACAGGTTGCCCAGAGAGGTGCTGCAGGTCCCATTCCTGGAGATATTCAAGGGCAAGCTTGAGGGGGCTTTGGGCAATCTGTTCTAGTTAGAGATGTCCCTGCTTGTTGTGTGGGGGGGCTGGACTAGATGACCTTTGGAGTTCCCTTCCAACCCAGTACATTCTATGGTAGTTTAATACACCTTCTGTAGGCCTCCTTTAAGAAAGAGTAGATATCAGGAAAGGGCAGTAGCAATGTGAATGGCACAGAAGTATGAAGTTTTGTCAGTAAATCTTTGAGGAAGAAATTAATTTTCCAGACCCTTCATATTAATAATCCTATGAAAAACTAGCATCATAAGGTTTATTGATTCATTTTCAAGTTGTAATTTTCCTGCGATTCTTTTGAAATAAAATTATGTTTGATGAAATGGGCAATGGGTGACAATGACCTGATGAAGTAGGAAACAATATTTTTTGAAATCAGCTATTGTGATCCAAAATGGCATTTTCAGTTTTGGAACGTAATATCATTCACACTGGGGGAGTTTGCAAGTCACTTGAAGTAATATGGATGTTTATCTAACCGGGGAAATGCTAGCAAGTACAAAATGAATCTGTTTTGTATAAGTTTGTGCCAGGAATGATGGTGGGAAGCTTTGTAAATTGCTAAAAGAACATAAGAAGGAAGCTTAGGACTTCCACTTTTTAAATGGTCATTCATTTGCTTGGTTCAATCCTGAACACTTCCAGGATACTTTGACAAAAAGGGGCCTGTTCCAGGCTAATCTGGAGGGCCATGGGTGCTTGGGCAGTGCTGCAGGTGCTCGTGGGTGTTGTGACTGGACAGGGCTCTGCAAGGGGCAGAATGAGGATTGTAAGAACAACTGTTGTATGAATGTTTTGGAGACTAGGAAAGTGAGTGGAAGGTCATGGTCTTGACTATCTCACACTAGAGTGGTGGGATGTTAATTCAGGATTGCAGCAAGCAAAGAGAGAGGTGTGAGTGCTCAGGCAGCCCAAACATGATGATACAATCAATTAATCTGAGCCAGAGCAGGGGTCAGGCTACATTCCTGCAGGGTAGTGGCAAAAAAGCCTGGATAGATCATGGTTTGATTGCTATTTGTGCTAACACTTGAGAGACATCACAGACTTGTGTTAGTGTAACAGAGCATTGCTGAGGGCGAGCAATGGCTCCAGTTTTCTCTTGTTTGTGTTTTCAGGTGTCACTTGGAAACTCACTTACGGAAATTTTGCATTAGGGAGTGATTTCTGATTACTTTAGGTAGCCCAAAGCAGGACCCTGATGGATAATCTCAAGAGGCTTTCCTGGAAGTCTTGGTATGTTACCTAGCCTTAAAGGAGCTGAAGAGATGAGATGTCTCCATTAGGCAGCTGAATTCGGGAGCTTATCTGCATTGCTTTAAACATACTGGTTTCGCATGGGTCCATTAGAGGTGGAACTCCTAGTATTTCTCTAATACCTGCTGCTCATAGGCTGCCTTTTCTTTTTCCACTTCAACATGTCATTTTCCACTTCAGCATGTCACACTGGATTCCAGATGGAATTAGAGATTTTTATCTTTCTTCTCTCTGCTAGACCTCTGACATTTTTCTGGTTTCCTTCTATGCTGAAGACTTAATTTCTCACATGTAAGACAGTGAAAATTAAACAAACAAGTTGGCAGATAGACAGAATGGTTCTTCATGTCTGGAAAGCTGCAATGAGCTGTGACTTAGGAATTACAGTGCTTCATATTCAAACTTTTCTTTTTGATGCATTGGGGTGGCACAGGAGCTGACAGTGACATATGGAGAAGGCCCTCTTAGCAGGATTGAGGCTGTTACATGATAAATGACACAGTATGTCAAAGAACTTCTGTTATCCATCACGATGGTTTCCTCTGAACGCATCCTCACTAAAAAGAGAAGTAGCTACACAAACAGCTGGGGGATGCTGTAGGTAGGGTCAGTGGTGTGTTCAAATGAGAGAAAATAACACAGCTCAAAAGGCATGTTTGCATGGGAATTAATAGCCCCTGAGTTCAGTTTTAAAGACAACTTTTGTTTGAATATCTGAGGTACCCTGGTTTTACATCTTTGTCGAGAATGAATCTTAGCTTCAACAGTGGTCTCAAACGTCATTCCAACAAAAGGCTTTTAAATTCTCAGTGCTGAAGATTTCAGCCAAAAATGGTCATCTAGCATTGAGTTTTGGAGGGAAAGCATGGTTCTGTTCCCTGACACATCTCCAGGCCTTATCTCTTCCTGTCAACTGTAATAGTTTGAGTCTGAAATGCAATGGAGTCATTTTCTGTACTGTCCTATATGTAGGAGAGGCATGAGAAAGATGGGCAAAGAGTAGCAGGGTGGCATAGTTGTCATAAGTGTAAGGGATAGAAAACAATTCTGAAGGAACAGAGCTTTGACACTCAGCACACCTAATACAGGAGTGTTGTCTTTAGGATGTTCTCCCACTCTGTTCTGGTAAGAGCCTCACCTGGAGTACTGTGTCCAACTCTGGAACATTTGATACAGGAGGGACATGGACCTGATGGAGCAGATCCAGAGAAGGGACATGAAAATTATTAGGGGACTGGAACACCTCTTCTATGAGAACAGGTCACCCTGGAGAAGGTTCTTCAGGGACCTGATAGCGACCTTCCAGTACCTGAAAGGGGCCTCTGAGAAGGCTGGAGAGGGACTGCTTACAAACGCCTGTAGCAATAGGATGAGAGGCAATGGTTTCAAATTAGAGAAGGGTGCTAGAAAAAAGTTTAGTATTGGGGGTGGTTGGACACTGAAACATGTTGCTCAAGGAGGTAGTTGGGTAGTTGAGGCCCCATCCCTAGAGATATTCAAGGTGAAGCTGGACAAGGCTCTGGGCAACCTGATTTAGTTGAGGATGTCCCTGCTCACTGCATGGGGGTGAGACTAGTTTGCTTTGTCTCTTCCAAGCTGGATGATTCTGTGATACTTTGTGCTATTGTTGACCGTTCAATCTAAGAAGTAGTGGGGCAAACTTTCACAGATCTGTACCTTCCAGGGTTGGAAAGTTGGCTTTTGTTCTCAGATTTCTTTTCTCTCTGTTCCCTTTAACCCAAATGTGCCTCTCTTTTCTTTTCTCCTCATTCGTTTCCGATTGACACATGCTTTAGAGGAGGTTCAAGAGGAGTAAGGGACGTGTGGTGTAACAGAGGACCTGTCCCTTCCAACCTCCTTTAGTCCATCTCTTGTTTTTCATCAGCCACAGTGGCTGGTTTGTTTTTTTTTTTCTACTTGATTAATGGACCCTCAATAGCTGTGTAGTCTATAAACCTAGACAAGACAAGTGGTCTGTCTCTTTTGATCCCTGAACTCCTAAAAGCCTGATTCCGACTCTGCTTAAGTGGTGTTTATGTACCCGCATGCACAGTAATAATTGGTGCAGAACATCAAATGTCACTACTTGACATTTCATTCATAACAGTAGCATTTAAAGTAAAGACTTTACCTTGATGACTCACCAGTGGGCAGTGTCAAATAATCTGGGATGATGTTCTTGTTACAAGCGTCAATCAGCAAATGGATTACTCTGGTCATAATTTAATCAGAGCCCATCAGTGAACTGGTTTAAGAAAATCTCCTCACTTCCAGATTACTACCAGAGTCTTGTTATGTATGAGATGAGACAGGCGCACAGACTTGATCAAAGAGTGGCCACAACTTCTGTAGCCCCTCTAACAAACCTGGTTTTGGAGGATGGGGTTGCAAGTCTCTCAAGTGTTGCTGTTCTGTAGTTCAATACAGGGTTTCAAGTTCCATGGCTGTTGAACTGGAAGATCCTGCTCAGAATAACATTTGCTAAAGACAAACCAACCTAAATATATAGAAAACTCTGCCCCCTCCAACTCCCAGCGCTGCTGTGCTCCACTTTATTTGACAGTACAGCTTTTCCTTCACAAACTCTTCATGTGATGAGACACTTATTTCAGCTGTTGACCCCTATCAATGACCCCTCGCTGGGAGATCAGGTGTAGAGAACCAGGCTATTATCTGCCTTCCACTCACACATTTCTAATCAAAGCAGCCAATTTTGCTAACGCCTACAGCTGAAGTCACATTGAGGGAGACCTGGCTGAGTGCAGAGAAAAGAAGTGCTTGGAGTGGCAGAGCCAGGGGTAAAAAATCCTAAGGGTAAGGTGAAAAAAGAAAAGTCAAGCTGGGAGAAAAGATGAAGAAGCAAAGAAAGGAGAAATTCTAAATACTAGTTTCATTTTTAATATAAGAAGACATAAGGATCAGTCACTGGGATGAAAGAAAGCATCTTTAGACCCTCCATGCTTATCCCCATGCTCTTTTAGCTTTCTTACTCCAGTGCTCATTGCTAGCACACTGGCAATTGATTAGTCTGTCTGCTTAAGACAATATAGACTTTTAGAAAAAGTATTAAATAAAACCCAAAACTCTGATAGAAAGGTATCTCTTCAGATGTTACCAAGGTTAATGCTTACTCCAGGTGTGACATCTGCTGATTCTTCCTGTTTTAGTTGTTGAACTTTCTTTAGGCTCAGAGAACACTAAAATTTGAGTCTCTGTGCATGAGTTTCAGAGGATGAGTTGGGGTGCCATGTGGCACCTTCTGCTTTGGGCTTCAAAAGCTATAGTCTGGCCTGCTAAGTATCACTGTTGATGTTGTACATAACCAGTGAAAACTTGTTAAACAGTAATCCCTGATGATGTGTCAAATACTCATGCAGTTTGCTCCCTTCGAGCACTACCTTCAGCTGGTAGTCTTTGCTGCTTGCTTACGTTCCCACAAGATGTAGAGGTGTCACTTGAATCTATTTGAATGTTTTAACTGTGCTCCAGTATCAGGTAAATGATACCAGCATCTTATAACCTGGTAGAGCAGGTTGCCAATAGTTTAGACACAAATGATGGGCTGACATCTCAGGCTAGATACCGAGGTGCTGCCTTTATCTGTCTTCATCTGCCTTTCTCCTTTATTTTCAGTATTTTCCCCTGTTTTATAGGTACTGTAGGCTGTAATTGCTTTTTGGAACTGATAACATTGTATTGTTAGCCTTGGATTTGAGAACAGCTGTTTTCATTGGTTCCTGTACGTTTCACTGTCTGGTTTATAATTGTAGTCCATAAATTGCATTTGGATTCTTGGTAACAAGGAGTGTACTGAAACTGTAATGCTTTTTGGTATTTGTGTTGCTTTGAAGAAGATGAGAAAGAGAAGAAACATTGTCAAATTATGCGAGAGTGCTGTTTTTCTCCTCTTTCTAGGGTTTTGACACAAGAAAGAGTTTATTTGGCAGTTTTTCCCAGGATTGCAATCAGATGTTCGCCCAGTGCTACTTGGATTTGCACCATGAGCCTTCAGCCAGAATCATCACAGTGCAGAAGGTCCTTAGCCATAGGAGACTGATAAGAGCATCTTTTCCAGTGAATGACCTGATTCCTCATTTGTAATTCTCTGCAGTGCAGCTAATGGAAGATGCTCTAAGCGATGTCCTGGGCCTCTCTGTGTAAACAAAACAACAGTGAGGAACCCCCCAGAGGACCTAGTTGAGTTTTTTATTATGCTTTATACCTTTTCAGGTAGGAACATAAATATTTTGGTTGTTTTTCCTTGCTATCCAGGCATACACTGGGTTGGGATTTTTTTCCATGCTTTACCACCATAGGGATTTAAATTCTGTTTTTTTTTCAGTTTGGAATCTTTCTGTCTTCCTCTTTTACTTTTGCCCTTTCTCTCTCTGTGATTGTCTTTTTCTCCCCATACAGCTCTGTCTCTGCCTTTTATCTGTCACTTTTTTTTTTTAATTTAAAGTTTCTTTTTGTGTTGGTAATCTACTGGGATTATATAAAGTTCCTGTTTAGGATGATGTGGACCAGGGGCTGCAGCAGCTCCGAAGCATCTTGTCATTACCAATGGGGACCATCCAGAGAGCTCTGTTTACTGTCTTTTCCTCTTAGCAGAGAAATGTTTGTTAATAGTTGATTTTTGTAAGGCATTTTCAAAGGAGGACATCACAAAATACTGAAATTTAGAGAGACCGGTATCCATACAGCATATATATGAAAGTTGATAAGTTTTGCTAACTGATTTCAGGTTGACAGAGTCTCAAGTAGACCAATTCACTATCCAAGATCCTAGGAGTCATTTTTGGTGCTATGAGTTTGAGGAGATGGAGCATTAGTTGAAAAGGTGTGTTCTCAGTGTCAGCTACGTACAGCTTAGTGTGTTCCTACGTGCAACATGTCTTGTTCCTTTTTCTGCTCCCTCTCTGCTTTGCTGATATACCTCAGTAATGACCTGTGAACACAGTTGTCTCTCTGTGGAATCCATTCATGCTGTTATCTGAGGAAGCTCTGGCCTAGTGGTTTTTTTCTGCGTTTGTAAAATAATTCTTCCTTTCTTCTCCAGAATAGGCTATATGTACATATATATATCATATTCCTTAAGTAGCTTTGCTCCCTGTTGGCCTGCAGTATTAGAGTATTTTTTGCTATTACTTATGTAGAACTGTTTTATATTAAATAATAGAGTGTGTTAAATGGTCTTATTATTAGCATTCAGAAATCTTTAGAGTAGCTTAAACTCTCTTTAGATCTGCAGCAAGCTCAAATCCCATTAAAAAGATTCCTGGGTTTATACCCAGGAAACCATAGCTTTCATTTCTACAGCAATTTGCCTTCATCACCATGAAATAACAAGCAATGCTTGTGAATTCTCTGGCTAATAGTTCAGCTGTTACAATATTAATGACGTATTGTGCAAATCAGGTGGTGGTGCTGGGGAAGAATTTGAAGAGAAGAGCAGTTATCAACCTTGAAAATGGCAGCAGAGTTCTGCTTCTCCTCCTTGAAATTCATTTGACTAAGTGAAGTGGGATTGGGTTTGATCACTTGTTTTAAAAATCACATTAGTAATAATCCATTTGTCTGCAGGATACGTGGCAGGTCTCCTGAATTCCATGACTTACTGTAAACACCTCTGGGGTTTCGCTCCCAGTATTTCCATTTGATGCCACTCATCCCAAATAGGTAAAATGTATCTCAGCAGGGTAGAAAAAGAACTTGAAATAATTTAAAAGCCACATTGTGGTTTTCATTTAGGTAAAATTAACTAGTATATGCTTTTTTATTTCTTAGTGGTGTGATATGAATAAAACATTTGTCTGTGTGGAGCTGATTGCAATGTAATATTCCTGTTGCTTCCAATAGGGGTTTGGGAAGGGAGTTGCATTTATATACAGCTGTACGTGTTGGTGTAAGATAGATGGATGTCCAGTAGGGAAGCGTTCATATATAATTTCTGGATGTTGAGGTGTGTTGGGTGGTTTTGTAGTTGTATGTTTTTCATACTGTGCCCTGGGATTGCTAGTAGGTACATTTGAGAGGAAGGTCATCTTGCATAGAATGATCTGTTACACATCTCTGGTGCATCCATATACATCAAAGACATTGATAGACCAACCCGCTGAAGATAAAGGTTCTCTTTTTTGAAAGCTGCTTCTCTGGGTAACGTTTTTCACCATTTCTAACCATTTCACCACTGCAATGTTGAAGTGTGACTGTAGCTAATATAGAGAAAGTGGCTTTTTCTTATGCTGCCCAATGCAGTAGAAGTTAAGAAGGTAGAATTAGTAAAGAATTGACAGGTATCACATGGCAATTTTGATCTGTTTACTGAGGTAATCTTATGCCCAGGGACAGAAGGAATATGAATCCTTAGGTCTTCATTTCAGAGGTTATTTTTATGTGTTATTTTATGTGTTTATGTGTTTATACCAATAGATTTTTTGTACATATATTGTAATGCACTGAATGTTAACAGCAAGATCTTTGGAATTGGAACCTGAGCCTATGAATGCCATGAAAACAAGTATTCTGCTGTCTGGTCACACAATGGGTTTCACACACTGGATTGGTTTTCTTGTTTCCTCTCATTCAGGAAAAGGTGAATAGATGTCTAAATGGCCTTCTGAGTAGCATTGTGTGGTGATTTATCTCAATGAGCAAATTGCTCAGCTTGGCTACCTTGGCTTGTGGTTGGATTCTGTTTTCCTACGCCCAACTGTAAATTCACAGTTACTCTGTTGGAGTACATGAAGTTACTTTGCAGTGTAAATGACTTCTGCTGTTTTTTTGGACACTCATGTCTTAAGTCAACCCATCAGAATCTAGCAGTGAAACATCTGGATAAACATCTGCTGGCAGAGGAAATGTAATTTGCATCTGTACCAACAAGTAGTAAAAAACTATGTTAGGGGAACAACAAATGTAAAGTGGCTACTGATGCTTCCCTGCCATCATAACATTTTCTATGACCTGACGTGTAAATGTACATGTGTACTCTCTTAGAGAATATATACTTACTATGAAGGAGTAAAAATGTACCCCACAATCTCAGCCGTAAATGCAAGGCATAGCTTCTCCAAATATTGACTAGATATTGCCTGTGTGGACATTCTGGGCTGAGTTGGAAACATAGATAAGAGATCAGTTTAATGGAGCAGCAAAGGTATACTTGCAGTTGCAAGCAGACAGCTAAATGATAATAATGATAATAATAATAATAATAAAAAATCAGTAAGTAAATAAATAAATAAAATTCAAGCAGCTCTCTGTGATTAAGGGGCTGTGTCATTCAATCAGCACAGTCACTTTGCATTTGATGAAATCCTGATAAGTGGATGTAAATAATATTTTGAGAATATAGTTCACTTGCGTGTCCCCTCAAAATGATGGGAAACATGTTTTGGAATGAACTTCAACTCAGCTCGCTGAATCGGGGTACCCAGGGAAGTAATTCTTTTTTGCAAGGCTCTTGAGTTATTATACACATATGGAAATGAAAAACGTGTCCATCCGTTTGTCCTAAGCTTTATTCTTGACACTTCCTCTGCTTCAGGAGGATTTACTAACCTGCAGGAAATGTGATTTAACTAGATTCCTTACTGTTGTTGCTTTATTCAAATGATACCTTCCAAAGCACTGTTGCAGCAAGATTCTTTTTTTCTTCTTAAGGGAGCAGTGGGATCTTTAATCCTCTGCTGTCTTTAAAAACAGTTTCTGTCCTAGAGATCTTTTGTGAGATGCAAGTGCAATTTATGGCAGATTTTGTGATGGGTGCAAACTACTTTACCTTGGAACCCATTCCAAACCATTGTCATTGCTTCAAATAAAATCCCTGCTGAGATAGTAGATGTGAGTGGAACTTGGCAAAGGAAAGAGCAAGAAAGAGGAGACCCCCTGAGGCACTCCAGCTGAAACAATGATGTAAACTGTCACCGAATTATACAAGAAACTGTAAGGCAACATGCTATGGACCATGACAAATCATCCCTGGAGGACCCCATAGGATGAACAGAAGTAGCTGTGATGGAATACCACGAAAGCCCAAAGCTGTTGCTGTCTCTGAGGCTGAGTGGCGTTGTGCATGTGTCTCTCTGACCCTGCTAGATGAGCAAGACCTGGTGATTATGTGTCCTCTGGAGTCAGGCAATAGCATGAGGATTTATTAGAGTAAACAGGCGTCTTGGAATATATGGTGACAGCAAATCAGTCACTGACTGCTGACTCACCCAGCCCCGTTTGTAGGCAAACAGCAGAAGTTGTTAAATTAGGTTAATTCTTGTCTGTGTTCTCCTCTTGCAAAAAGAAGATTTAAACTGTGTATTGGAGGATCATCCTACCTTGGAAAAAAACCCACCTATTTCCTTTTAACATCCGTATTGGTTGTTCTCTGTGATAGATTGAAAGGTTGTCTGGGGAGAGTGGAATGCAACCCCGATGTCTTTCTGCCAATTCAAGATAGTGACTTCTACCCAAAACATGGTGTCTGTAGCATAAATTAGAATAGCCCTATGGCATCCTATTATCTTCTCGTTGCCAGGCCAAGCACCTGGCAGTACTGGACCCAGGTCCTCCCACTCCAACTGCTCTTTGGTGTTAAGGATAAACAGTTTGCTGGCAGTGATGGGGCTTGACACATTTTCCAGCTGTTGCAGCAGCAGGCAGTGCATCTTGTATCTTGTGTCCCAAGAGTATGTGTGATAACATTAAGATGCTTTCCACGTGGTGTTCTAGTGGCAGACAAATAAAGCAACAGACCTGTGAGAGGCAGGAAGGGAACCTGCAGCTCCTCACATACTTTCATCTTTATCCACAAAAGGACTTATGGTTTAGTTAATATCCTTGAGTTACTTAGGCAACAGCTTATGGCAGAATAGGATGCTCTTTTAATTGAGGTTGGAGCTTCACACCTAGGAGGAACTCAAAGAAAAAAATGCATGCTTGCAGAGGATTGTTGGTAGATCCTTTTTGTCTTCCATGTTGTGACAGCATTTGACTTTTATTTATCTATTATGTATTTATTTAAGGCTTGCCTAAATGTTAGTGTAGTGGTTTTCACTACATCAGAGTGAAATATGACATTCCTGAGAAGCATGAGGCATCGAGGGTATAACTTTAATATTGAAGAAGACATGGATTTGTGATTATTTTTTTGTGTGTCAGCCTCTATGCTGTTGATTTGTCCTTAGCATCTGCAAACCATTCAATGTAATATTTCTTTTGGACAGCAATCAGTACTGTATGCTGCAGAAGATACGAGATAGACAACAGAGGAAAGCGACAAACGTGAGGAAAAGGCATCTTACAAATCTTTAATCATTGGAGAATGACTCACAGCTGGAATTGAGTGGTTTATATTTCCTCTAAAATGATTCTACTTTGAAATTCAGTGGTTCTTTGGTTGCTTGAGGACTTAAAACTTAAGAGGTCTCCTAATCATCTGTCTGATGGTGTAAAAACACTTCTGATTATTTCTTCCAAGCAAGTCGTGTTCACCCAACAGAGCTGGGCAGTGCTAGACTGAAACCACGCTGAACAATTTCATCCCACTTCAACACATAGAATCATAGAATCCTTAAGGATTGGAAGGGACCTCGAAAGATCATCTAGTCCAATCCCCCTGCCACAGCAGAATCACCTAGACCAAGTCACACAGGAACAGATCCAGGCAGCTCTTGAAAGCCTCCAGAGAAGGAGACTTTACATTGTCCCTGGGCAGCCTGTTCCAATGCTCCTTACCCTCACTGGGCAGAAGTTCCTTCTGATATTGATATGGAACATCCTCTGTTCCAGCTTGCACCCATTGCCCCTTTTCCTATCACTAGATGACCTTGAGAAACACCTGCACAATCCATGGTTTACTAATATGTGCACACAATTGCAGTTACTGCCTTTCTGGTAGACAGCAGCTGGAGGCTGGTGGCACTGCTGGAGCATCTGTATGGATAAAAATGATAAACCATCTAGTCTTGTGCTCACTTAATTGCAACTGGGATTTTGCAGCTGTGGAGTCAAACCATGAGAAATACATTCAGTGCTGCAATTCAGTGCGGGTGCATTTCAGGCCAACAAATTTGCCTTGTGAGCCGAAGAGAAATGAGCTCTTTAGACCTAATTCTTCCTCTTATTTTTTTTTTCCTTTTCCTGGTTTAAATCCCTTTTTGCTTTCTGTCACTGGTAATTCTCAGGGCTGAGGAATAGAGATGAGCATCCTTCATGGCATCAACCTTTGAGGACCACTAAGTAATTGCTTTCCTGACTGTGAGCATCTTTTTTAAAAATGAAGACTGAAGATTATAAACATTTTGTTCTCTTTGAATCATCATTTTTCCATTTGCTTCAAATGTTCACTGTGCAATCTCAGACAAGTCATTAAACTTTACCCATCTATACAGAGATGGCAGAAATACCTTAAAGAAGCTGTTTGGGCTTAATTTAATGATATTGTTGTTTGATGTGTCTGAGGGTTTGTTTGAATAAAATATGGTCCTGTTGAAATGGAGATTTCAAATTAAAAGTGCAGCTGCTGTACTTTGATGGTGAGTGAAAATTAATTTAGAAAGGGAAAAAAAGGTAGATCTTTATTTTGAACATCCAAAAACGACAGCAAATGTGACTGCTTTGGTTGTTTTTGGGGGTTGTTTTTTCTTTGTATAACTCGCTAGCAATTTTTGGTTATCAAATTTGTCAGCTGGTCAGAAAAGCCGAACAGATTCTTTGTCAGCTTTCTGATAAGTGCTGCTTATTTCTGCCTGGCTTTTTGTTATATTTTAACAAAAATGATATCTATGAGCATTTTGCAGCGCTATGTAGCATTATTAATTACATCAGTGTTTTTATTATGAAGCTGGTCAAGGAGGGCAGAAGACTGGTTTTAACTAGCTCCTACCATGTAGGCAGTGAGTGACTTCACTTGCTTATAAATATTCTCAAACGGCAAAAGAAGCCATCAAGCTGAGAAAGAACTAATTTACCTAAACCAAACCATGACACCTGAACTGTGCTGCCTGTAGGTCAGAAAAGACAACTTGGGTTTTATGGTCTTTCCTAGGCTGTTTTTTATTCCTTAGTCTTTTCACAGTCTTGATCAAAATAATCGGCAACCTTGTGCAACCTCTACTGCAGCTGATCGGAATGGCCAGCGTGAATTTACCCATTGATTTTTGTCAGGGGTATTTCTGTAGGTTTATCCATATTGACTAAATGTTACACAACTGAGTCTTTAGCCTCTCTTGGATCTGTGAGTGGAATCATAGCTCAAAGAACAAGGAATCTTGAAGAATTTAAAAGAAGGAAAACCACTATCAGGTATCATCAGAAATATTCTAGAGACTCATTAACCCTCCTACTTTTTGTTAGCATCTCCTTCTCTGGAGACTTTAAAAATGCACCTGGATGCATTTCTGTGTTGCCTACCCTGGTGATCCTGCTTTGGTAGGGGGATTGGACTTGATGATATCTAGAGGTCCCTTCCAACCCCTAACAATTTGTGATTCTAAGCATGCTTGTATCTCCTTCTTCAAAAGTCATGTAGATAGGGTGATCAAGGACATGGTTTAGCAGTGGGGTTGGTAGAGTTAGGTTAATGGTTGGACTCAATAATTTGGAAGATTTTTTCCATGATTCTATGAAATCCATATTGGAATTAAAAAAACCCCACATATGTATTCCCTTGTGCTTTCTTTCCATGGCATTCTACTGAGAGAGACACTATTATAGGTACATCACCAAGCTGGAGCTTAGCACGGTCTCTCCTTCCAGGTAAATGTCTCATCACCCCATATGACGGCCTTTGCAATGAATCATTCACCATTTGTGTCTGAACATGCACTAACAACTAAACCGTGTTCAGCTATTTTATGTAAATATGCAACATCATCTTCCCATGAAGAGGTCAGGGTCAGAAAGAGTAACTGTTCAGACAGAGAAAAGCTTTAGCCCTCAGTCACTGAAGTCTGTAGATAGACAACATAGTCCTATTCTTCACTTGGCATCTGAGTGTGCTGAGTTAGAGCAGCTGGTAGATGTAAATTGCTCTCAATGGCACCACGTCAGCTTTCACCTATGAGCCTTCTAAGCAGGAGAGCTATAGCTGTAAATTACCCCCCTATATGTCTTACCATAAGTGATTGAGAGGTTGTATTAAAGCTCTCTTCTTTTTCTCTTCATGTCTCAATAAGGTGCTCTGTCAGCTGGGTACTTTGTCATCTACTTTCCTATGAAATATTTCAACTTTTGATCAGGACCCGATAGTCTTAACTCACTGAAAAAGGGCAATGCCGCTTATCTGAAAGATTTTTAAACATTTTGCTACTGAGATGGGATGCTGATCATCAGTTTTCTTCATGGGTGCTTTTATGCTTTCTGATCACAAAATATTGGCAATCTGTTCCTTTTTAAGAGATTATTCTTCTATTAGATTACATTAAAAAAGAGTGTGTGTGGAGGGAGTGGGAGGGAGGAGCTGAGGGGGGGAAAAAAAATCCCATATGTTTGTATAAGTCGCTGCATTCTCTATTCTGGAATACTGCTGATATCTTCTGATACTTCAAGTTTCCTGATTCAATTTAAGAAGAGAGTTAAAAACGAACAGTAAGGATCATAAATTAGTTGCCCAAATCAAATTTTTTTTAGGAAGCCAGTTAAGAAGTTCCTGACTTTGGAAGATGCTGAGTGCACACAACTCTATTGAACTTCAATAGGCGGTGATGAGTAGCTCCATGTTTTGAAAAATCAGGTCATTTATTTCAGTATTCAAGTAACTTCTCTTCACAAATGTGTTTCAAGAGGGAATTTTTTGATGGTACTAGTCCCCAATTAAAATTTCTCAATTGCTAGGCAAAAACAACTTTTTGCTCGCATAAATATATACGAATTACTTCTCTACTTTTTCTTTCCTATCTAGTGCCCTAGTTTGTGGGGTTTTTTTTTATACTAGAAACTTCCAGCAAGACTTCAGTGAATGTATGCATCATGGTATCCATTGCAAGTCTTTCAGCCCTCTTGAGATTCTGATAGCACCTCTTAGAGAACTTAAATCCCTCCATGCTGCCTGAATTTTCAGTGACAGGTTTACTTAGTACTTACCTACACTAACTCTCTGCAACCTTTGTCCAAGTCATGCTAGGGTTTGTGAGCTTTGTGGAGAACTTGGTTCCGCTTATTTAGTTGAGAAGCAGTTCTGTCTGTTACTGCTTGTTATATGTGAATTTTATCTTTTTTTCTGAATGTTTTGCATGGCTCCGCAAGCCCATCAGGTTCCTCTAGTGGATACTTTATTTTAATAAGTGTGTATTGAATGCTTCGTTTAACTTTACTGTTGTGAAGTGCCCAGAGACACTGTGCTTGGATGAGCAGTTATGTGAGTGCAATTTGTTTTAGTTTTTTTAGTCTCAGGATTAGCATTCAGCTGAGGATTGAAGGCTCATAGTGCATGTGCATGGGGGAAAGTAAACAAATAAAAGAGAGCTTAGTGCATCTACAGACATAACCCCAAACTGCTTTCCTTCTCCGTGACTGATTGCTCTACTGACTGGCAGATCAGTCCCCTAAATGCCCTTCTAGCACTGTTAGAGTGGCTATTGCTTGATCTCTGTGGATACACTGAAGGGTTAGCTTTATGCTAGCAGAGAACTGCTGGGTTGGGTTTTTTTCACATAGTTGCAGGATGCAGAGCTGTTATCTCTTTCTCTCTTCTCTTCTTTTATCATTATTAAATAATTATTGATTGGCATGCCCATCCTGGTGAACAGATGCTTTGCTTACTCTCTGCAGGCTGGATGTAGTCTTAGTAGTAGCTGCCAGACAGGGGACAATCCAAATTCATTGTTTGTGTGGCAGTCCTAAGACACAGTTTCTTTAGCCTGGGTGCTGTGAGAACTCAATTTTTCTTCTCCACTTTACCTGAAACTCTTACAAAGAGCATGTAGTAAGGGAGCCAGTACACACACGTGTGAGCAGGAGGTTCCACAAATGGCTGGGTGGTATTTGGGAATTTATTTAAAATTTATTTCCTTAATAAGTGACCTGACTTTTCAACCTATCTGTTATCACTTAATAATTATTGCATAGAGCAATCTCCAATTAGTGGTAGTGATGGTACTCCTAACTCATGGCCTTCTAAAGTCACAGTGGTCTCATGTTTGTCAAGAGCTCACAATGCTGGACAGTAGGATTCTGTAGAGGCAGAACATCTGCGAGGAAGATGCATGCTGGCGGAGAAGGAATATAGGTATAAATGCCTAGTTAAATGGAAAATAGACACATCCCTTTAAATTCAAGCAGAATATATAAGAAGAAAATAAAAGTAAGTGGTTTTGTGGAGATTTGATTTTGCTTTTGGGGTTTTTTTGGTGGTGGTGATGTGTTGTTGAGGGCTGTTTTTTTGTTTCTAGTTTGACTTGGAAGATGTATTGCAAAAAAGTTTGAGCAATAAATATTGTTCATCTGCACAATATTGGCATCATAAGAGAACATCCTTTGCAAAGAAAGAAACAGCGTTGTGTGAGATCTCCTGACTCCTGTAATTCACAGGCAGAATTAGAAATTCCATGTCAGCGAGGAAAGAAGAGAAGTATAACAAATCTAAATTCATAAGCATTGTTGCTGAGTAACCTGCCAGGAAACATTACTTTATTGCAAAGGGATTGTATTTGCCATGCAAGTAGCCTGTGAAGTTAGTAGAGGTCAAATCCAATAACACTATAGCTCACTGTAGTGCGAGTTTTCAGTTATATTGTAGATATTAGCAGTAATATATTCAAAATCATATGTAGTTACAACAAGTCTGGTAAAAACAAGAGGCAGGGGAAGATGGGGGGAGAAAGGAAGAAGTCTTTTCTAGGATAAGCAATCACTGCAACCTAGTGTTATTTTCCTTAGCTAACCTGTACCTTCCTTGCAAGGGAAAGGACTTGGCAAGTTCTGTACTTGATTTTGTGTTCTCTTGTAAGCTACCACTCAGCATATTTCAGTTAATGCTGCTTTCTTCAGAACTGTAATTTATTAATGGAGGAAGTATAGTGTCTTTTTGTATGTCAGCCTGTAGCCAGTTTCACCATAAATCACATCACAGTCTCATGTACAGTGGGGTCCCTTTCTGTGCCACTATGCTGAGCTGAGCAACTTGACGACAAAATAAACTAACCCCGAGACAGCTCTTCTACAAAGGAATAAAATAGAATCTTTTTGAGCCGTGGGAATTAATATTGAAGGATAAACGTGTGAGCCTGCTCAGGATTACAGGGGGTCAACCATCTCTGCCTAATTTATAGCAGCTACGTTTTCATTGTTCTTTAAAAAAACTTGATTTGTTTTCTCAAGAGAGATTAATAGAGGACAAGTTTGGCAAAACAACTTTTCAGTTTTCTATAGGGTTGAAAGTCTATGTGCATGAAAGCATCATGTTCTGGAGTGCCACCACCTCATTGCCATGCAGGACTCACAAAGACTTATACCTGTTGCATGTTTATATGGAGAACAGTGGCTAGGATGATGAAGAATGTGCATTCTAGCTTGGGAGGAGCAACTTCAGTCTTCATCTTCGTGTCTTTCTTTTTCTTTTCTCTCTTTTCTCCATTTTTCTGTCTTCACTGTCAGCTGGCAGCTCACCATCCACACTGCTGTGAAGTGCTAGCTGCTTCACAAGTCCAATTCTCGGCTCAACTTTGCAGACCCAGACTAAAGACTCTAGATTTCAAGGAAGAATGAGTTGAGGGGACGATGCTCTAATCAATGCCTAGTCTATGAATTCTGGACTTTAGATATAGGGCAGTTTCCCACTGGTGGTATCGGACAGGGCTGGGTTGGGATGATCTAGCGATGGTCCAGGATGCAACCCTATGATGAAGCATGTTCCTTGTGCAAGGACTGTCTCATCTTTAAAAAGCTACAAGAGTCCTTTGTTATTTATTGGCAGTAACGCTGTGTTAGTCCAATCATTCTCTACTTCATTAATAAAATACTTTAAGGAATCTAAACTTTTCTATTCAAAGCAACTGCTTTGAGAGATTTTCCTTCCATTAGGGTCATCAAACATTGGAATGGGCTGCCCAAGGAGGGGGTGGAATCGCCATCCCTGGACATGTTTAAAAGTTGTGTGGATATGGATCTTCAGGACATGGTTGAGTGGTGGGCTTGGGACAGATAGGCTGATGATTGGACTCTGTGATCTTGAATGTCTTTTCCAACCTAGATGATTCTACGATCCTAGTCCTCTTCTCAGTTCTGCAGGAGTATAGAGTAGCTAGAGGGAGTACTACCTCCTGGGCTTTTTAGCTAAATGAGGATGCTAGGAAGAGCTGAAGAGATCCGAAGTCAGTGCTGCGTTTTTCTTGTTTGTTTGTTTTTTTTAATTCTTGCTTTCCCAGGCCTCTACATTCCCTTCTGATTCTCCCTGTTGATCTATGATGCTGCACTTTGTCCTTCTGCATTATTTATTTTGTTGTAAGTTTTGGAGCAATCATCTGCAAATTGCAATTCTTAGTACTCATTTATATGCAGAGATTGCACTGATATAACTAACAGATTTTTAAATCAACTCCGTTAATTCGATGCAACCCATATGTGAGCAATTAGCTTAAGTCAGTTAAGAATCAGCTATATGGATATAAGCCATGTTTAAAATAAGAAAGGCAGAACACGGGAATTAGAAACAGGCTAAAGGACATTAATTTAAAAGTAAAGTTTTAGTTATTTTGGTATGCTTTCATCAGATCTTGGGTTCTATTCCTAGATTTTTCACTGATTTACTGCTTTGTTGCATGAGTGCCTTCACTTCTCAATATCCTTGCCTGCCAGCAAAATTAGGATTTGCTGACATTGCTTATAGGAGGATGTAAGTGGGGCTGTTTGGGAACATGTTTTATTTTTTCCCCTATGGAAAGCTTAAGCTTTTCCTATGAATAATGAGTAGTCGCAAGTTGGATCCAAACCTTTCCGTTTAGAAATAATATTTCCATTTGGAAGTGTCATTGTAGCACCATTTGGGAGTTACTGCTGTCATGGAGTCTTGATGCCATGTTAAGGGATCCTCTGACAGAGAGGAATGGGTGCCTAAGAGACCTCAAATTCATGTTTTCAAACATATGCTGAAACCTCTCTTAAACAGTTCTGATGCTTTGGATGGAACAATTTAGAGTTTTGACTGAAAAGTTAAGGATTTTAGAGGAATAGGGTGTTTGATTGGTGAGGAAAAGTCAATGCTTTTCACAGAAAGTAGATTGTGTTATGAAACATCTTCAGCTGAAAATTGACCTTTCCTCCAAAAACAGTGGCTAAAAAAAGCTGTTTCAAGGCTTTTTTTTACCCATTATTTGAAGATTTTGAGAAAAGACTCTTGGGATGACCCTGTCTATGGACAGTGTCAATACACTGAGAACCCAGGTTTTGTTTTCTTCCTCAATTCCTATTTGTTCCTTCATCAAACAGCACAAAGCCTTATTGCCTGCTTCTTTTCTCATAAATGACAGTGCAAAGTGTGGGCAACTGCATGTGAATGAATAATCTGGTATTTAATAATTACTTTTCTTACAACTATTAAGAAATAGCAAAGTGATTGGATCCTTTGATGTGGAACTGGGAGGGAGGTTAACTTATCTGTGCCAATGCTGTTAACTCACCTTTTCAGTAGATTCTGTGAACTCCTTGTCTGATTTGATTATGGTGTTGAACAGCATTAGCTAGGGAGAAGCAGATCTCATTCTGCCTCTCTAACTGGTTTGTGACCAAATGTGACTTAATGAAATGTGTCCACAGAGAGAAAAGGAACCCTTGTAACAGAGGTTGTTGAGCAAGAATAGAGAGGCAGTTACACACACAGAATGGGGAAAGCACAGACTGCGTTGTTTATCTTGGGAAGCAAGAATTGTCCATTGTGACAAAATCAGTCAGATGTAGCAAATGAAACACTGAAGGCTCATTACACTAATTAGTATCAGTGCTCAGCTGGAGGGAGGTAAGCAGGAGCTGGCAGATTGATCCTTTAGGATAGTGTGTGCCTGAGAGGAAGCTTTGTGCATCATGGATTCATTAGTCAGTGCCAGGAGGGAAGAGCTGTACAGCAGCCATGGTCTGAGATGAGATGGACTCTTTCAATGGCAT
The DNA here is from genome assembly GCA_013397515.1 of Upupa epops. Classification (NCBI taxonomy): domain Eukaryota; kingdom Metazoa; phylum Chordata; class Aves; order Bucerotiformes; family Upupidae; genus Upupa; species Upupa epops. The sequence goes on from VZRI01011584.1 coordinate 92,547, forward strand.
CTTACATCAGTTGGCATCCAGATAGTGCAAGTGCCATTCAGAAGAGAAGTTTGGTGCTCTGTGTGTCTAAGGTGCAATTAAAATGGAGAAGATAGTGGCAAAAATAAATTCCTCTTAATGGCTTGGAGATAAAACAGACTAGGCAGTAAGAGTTCACAGCTCTATTGAAAAACCCCCATTGCTTGGTACCTTATGGAGACCTCTTAGGAGAAGTTGACTTTCTGGGCTTGGCTTTTGTCATCTAGTTAAACAGTACATGTCTGCCTGGTACTTTAGTGTTGACTGTGGCCTTTTCTCATGCTGAAAGCAGTGTGATAGTAAGATGTGATGCAAATGAGTCTTGCTGGCAATTAGCATTACGGCAGGTCATACATAAGCGGGGAGGGTGTGTAAATGCAATTAGGAGTCAAACATACATTTGAAGAAAAAGAGGTATGGAATTTAGGGATTGTTGCTCCTGAACTTCCAGTTGCAAAACTGCTCTTGAGCCTAGTCCTGCAAAGGCATTTTAGTATTCATAGCACTCAAATATTATTGAGTATGGTGCCTTGCAGCCATTCACCTGTATTTCAATGTAAGCAAGGGGAAATCTAGTAACTTCGTACCCTGAACAAAGGACGAGCATCACTTTAGCCTTAGAGTAACCGGTGAAGGGATCAGCTCACTGCAAGGAAACCCTGGTGCTAGGTAAGATGCAAAAAGTTAGATGCCCAGAGGGGGCTTCGAGTCCCACATTCATGGTGTAGTCCTGAGCATAGCACGATGAATATCCTGCTCTACAGTCTTCCATCTTTGATTCCAACTGTAGAGTGCTGTAGTGTAACTCTGTGTACAGGTCTGCTACAAAATGAAGTAGATTATATTAACAGCTCTATAAACAGGTTCTCAGCACTCTGTATTTTCTCTTACGCCATTAGGACACTGAAGTTTAGATGATGAAAGATTAGTTAGCTGTCATTCTAAAGATTCTGAGAAATATCAAAACATTTAAAAAACAAGCTGCTTTACATCAATGTGTTGGGTTGATCCAGGCTGGATGCGAGGTGCCAACTAAATCTGCACTATCACTCCTCTCCTCAGCTGGACAGAGAAGAGAAAATACAATAAAAGTCTTGTGGGTTGATAAAAGGACAGAGAGATCACTCAGCAATTAACAGGGAAAACAGACACAACTTGGGGGAGCTAGTTTCTTACCAATCAAATCAGAAATAAATCAGA
>VZRI01011585.1:0-33141 GCA_013397515.1 Upupa epops
TGAGAGACAAAAATCTTGTTCACTCCAACAGAAAGGAAAGTGTATGGAAAAGACACTTGTGGCAGTTTTGGCAACAAACCAGTAGGTGACTCCTTCCTCTTTCAGTGACTTGGGCTTTCGGGGCTTTTCTTTAAGATTAGAGCTCACCAATTCCAGAGTTTCCAGGCTTATGATGATCAGTCTAATTGCTCCACTCAATGCATGGAGGTATCAGCGTGGTGATTCCTCTCTGCCCGCCTGTTTCAGCTTGCAGACATGAGACAAAAGCTTTCTGCTGACATGACTGGATCCAGCTGGAAGCAGCTAGGACACCCTGCCACCACTTCCTGCCACTACTGAGGCATGGGTCGGGGCATGCAGCATCCCAGCCTGCATCCTTGGTGCATGGGTGCCAGTGGAGGCACCCCACCCAAGTCGAGGGGTTGGCCTGGTTGCCCAGCCACCCCATAGGGCTCTGGGAGAGGGGAAGGTTGGAGAGAGCGAGAGTGACAGAGCAAGAGAGAAAGAAACAGAGAGAGATATTCTCTACTCAGTGCCTTTTATTTGAATGTGGGGCAGAGAGGAACACCACCTACAAACCCCACTCTAAAACAGTCACAAACTCACAGCCCCCTCTGGAAACCCAGGTCTCAGCTCTGAGCCACCTGCATGGCTCCTGCCTGGAGACATTTCCCTTTGTTCATTCAAATGGGCCATTTTAACTGACAATGGCTCCAGCTTCTCTGAAGAGGCAGGGAAGCTATTTGGGGTTGGGGTAGGGGGGAGGCCTTTTGCCTCCCATGCCATCTAAAACAAATCCTACACTATCTTGGGAACAAAAGGAATGAAGAGATGACACAAAACCTTACTTTTTCCTAAGCTAGAACACCAAGAAATTGCAGGTCATTTAGTCTTACCTCCTTTCCTGAAAAGATGATGGAATCAAATCTTCCAAACATCATCTTCAACCATCTGGAAGAATATAAACTTATTTGGAGTTGTCAGCATGGATTAATTGAGGGGAAAATCACACTTGGCTAATCTGATAGCTTTTTATGATGTCATATCTGGCTGGGTAGATAAGGGGAGAGCAGCAGACACAATCTACCTTGATTTCTGCAAGGCCTTTAACAATGGTTCCCATAACATCCTCATTAGTATGGGCTGGATGAATAGCTGTTGAGGTGGGTTGAAAACTGGTTGTGTGGTAGACTTCAGAGAGTTGTTACAAGTGCTACAGGGTTCACTGGGAGACCAGCAGTGTCCCCTAGGGATCAGTACTGGTTCTGGTCTTGTTCAACATGGGCTGGAAGGGACAGGTCATCTACAGGTCATCTAGTCCAAACCTTCTACTAAAAACAGGCATCTGTAACTAGAACAGATTGCTCAGAGCTCCATCAAACCTGACCATGAATGCCTCCAGGGATGGTGTCTCCACCACCTCTCTAGGCAACGTATTCCAGTGATCCACGATCTGCTTTGAAAATTAGGAAAACTTTTTCCTAATATCCAGCCTAAGTCTCCTATTTTCTAGCTTAAAACCTTTACCCCACATTCTATCTTTACATGCCCTTGTGAACAATTCTTCCTCAGCCTTCCTATAGGTCCCTTTCAGGTTGCTACAAGATTCCACCAGAGTTACCTCATCTTCAGGCTGAATAAACCCAACTCTCTCAGTCTGTCTTCATAAAAAATGTTCTTCAGCTCTCTTTTCATTTTTGGTCCCTCCTGTAGACATGCTCCAACTGGTCCAATACCTTATTTAGTTGGGGGCTCTACACAGCATGAAATAATCAAGATGAGGTCACACCAGGGTAGAATAGAGGGGCAGAATCACTTCTCTTAATCTGCTGTCAAAAGTTCTTCTGATGCAACTGAGGATGTGGTTGGTATTCTGGGCAGCAATTGCACATTGGTGACTCATGTCCAGCTTTTTATCCATTACTACTCCCAGTACCTTTTCCACAGGGCTTCTCTCCAGCATGTCCTCTTCCAGCCTGTATTGATATGTCTAGTTGCCCCAGCTCAGGTGCAGGACTCTGCACTTGGCCTCAATGAATGCCATGAACATTCACCAACAACCTGGTTGAGGGGACAGGGTGTATCCTGTTCTGATTTCAAATGAAGGTCTAGATCAGTTCTGAGTTGGTGCCTACAATTCAAGCTCACCAACTAGCTCTTGCTGAGAATTAAACAATTAAGCAACTTTGTTAAAAAGAAAATAATTTATTGAACTCACAACCAAGGAGTAAAGAAAAAAATTCCCAAATAAGTAAAAGAAACAAGAAAAGATGTAAAACTGAGAGATTGTATCATAATACCATTACGTACACTCTGAGAGAAATTGGAGGCAGTTAATACACCAGGTTTGGGCTTCAGATGAGAGCCCTGGGAAAAACAGCCTCTAATCAGAGAGAGAATTAAGCCATCCTCTCCATCCATAGAACTCAGAAAGGTTCCTGAGGCCTTCTTACTTTGTGATGCTTGTGGAAATGTTCCTTTTCCAGTCCTCTTGCATATGCCAGCTTCCCCTGTATGTCTCAGATTTGCTACTAACTCCTGAGAGTTCTTCATAACATAAATATGACCAGCAGATCCTAGTCATTATCTACCAGATCTCAATAGCATTTCAGATCATAGAATCATAGAATCCTTAGGGATAGGAAGGGACTTGAAAGTTCATCTAGTGCAATCCCCCTGCCACACAGGAGCACCTGTGATCACCACAGGAACAGATTCAGGCAGGTCTTGAATGTCTCCAGAGAAGGAGACCACAATCCCCCGGGCAGCCTGTTCCAATGCTCTTTTACCCTCACTGTGAAGAAGTTTCTTCTGATATTTATATGGAACTTCCAATGTTTCAGATTGCAACCATTGTCCCTTGTCCTATCACTAGATGACCTCGAGAAAAAGCAAGGTAGCAGTGGTTCCACAGGCGCTCAAAACCAGGACCTTCTGCATGTAAAGCAAACATGATAACCACTACACTATGGAACCACCACACTTGTGTGGGCCTGGAATCAAACCCAGGTCAACTACTTGGAAGGCAGTTAAACTTTCTACTATGACACCAACATTTAGCTGGAGGACTGATACTTCCCTGTTGGGGAATTGAACTCCAGTCTCCCACACGCTGCAGTGAGATTCAAACCCACACCCCTGCAAAGGCTGGAGCCTTAATCCACCACTTCAGACCACCCAGCCATGTCACTCACTAGATGGAGGAATACAACATCACTTCAGAACCTAGTCTTTTTCTGTTTGCCAAAGTTTTAAGAGATCAATCTCATCTGCTCTTTTTAGCACAAAACTTCTGGCCAAGCAATAGAAGCCTTCAGAAGCCAAATTTAGGACCTCTCTCTTTCACTCATTTCAGTTTTTTCCATTCTTTCAGAGGCAACTTTGAGCTGGTCATGTGGAGCCACACCTGTTGTGGTAAATAAGGACTGCTCCAGGACCTTGCTTTCCTCTTTCTTTTTCCTTCTGCCAAGTGGTTTCAGTTATGAAGGAGCGAAAAGGTTAAGAGCTCACCACCTCTGTGGCGTCTTCAAAGATGTTCAAGTTGCAAGAACAGTGACAAGTGGACTGCAGCAGCTCCCACTGCATTCCAGCCCTTGAGGAAGGGGAACCACAGGGGAAGGGCCATGACAACCAGACCAGGCACTTTCCCCCTGACCAAGGGGATCTGTGCTTTCACCACACCAGTAGAGCAGTCAGGCCATGCCCCTCATTCCCCTCTCCCCAACCCAGGAGGGCAGCATATGACCTAGCAGAACTTTCTGTCTGCCAAGATACAGATGAAGAAGAGAATAAATCCTGAAGTCCACTCCCCTTTACAGTCTCTGTCCACTAGAGACCCCGTCTCTGGGGTCAGGTCACTGACACAGGGGTTTAATGGGATAGCTACATTTAGTTCCAAATTAAAATGCACTTTTGGCATAAAAGCATGAAATCAAATAGCTGAAAATTTGGCAAATTTTCAAACTACAACAATCCTCAGGAAATTTGCTGATGATACAAAGCTGGAAGGAGTGGCTGAAACACCAGAGGACTGTGTTGTGACTATCCAACATGACTTGGACAGTCTGGAGAGTTGAGTACAGGTGGAGCCAAAGAAGTTCAGCAGGAGCAAGTATAGGGTCCTGAAGTGGGAAGAAATAAACCCATGCATCAGTATGGATTAGGGGTAGACCTGTTGAAGAGTAGCCTTGAAAAGAATGATCTTGGAGTCCTGGTACACAGGACACTGACCATGAGCTGACAGTGTGCCCTTGTTGGCAAGAAGGCCAAAGTCATTCTGGGGTGTCTTAAGAAATATGTGGCTAGTAGGTCTAGACTAGTGCCACATCTGTAGCACTGTGTACAGTTTGTGCTCCCCATTTCAAGACACAGAGAACTACTGAAGATGACACAGCAGAGGGCATTGAAGATCATTTGGGGCCTAGAACATCTCTCTCATAAGGGAAAGTAGAGAGCATTGAGAAAAGAAGAATGAGAGTTGACCTGATCCATACCTACAAATATCTGAAGAATGGTGCCAGACTGTCTTCATTTGTACCCAGCGTCAGAAAAAGGAGGGACAAGCAGGACACAAGAAGTTTAAATTAGAAATGAGGAAAAATTTCTTTTTCTAGTGCAAGTAACAAAGCACCAGAGCAAGCTGCCCAGAGATGATGTGAAGCAGCTTTCTCTGGAGATACTAAAATCCCACTTGGATGCAGCTCTGTGCAAAGTGCTTTATGCATTCCTGTTTTGCTGGGAAGGCTGGATTTGATGATCTTTTGAGGTTCCTTCCAACTATGACAATTCTCTGATTAAAAATTTAAAAACCAGGATTTTTCATTGTTTTTCTGTAAAAAAGACATGCTTGCACATTGCTATTATACACAAGTATACATTTTTAACAACATATATATAATACATATTAGGTGTATAGTGAAATGAGGGGAATATACCAAATTATATCTGGTAATGTTTTCTGTCTGTGTCAGTACCTGCAAGGGTTTCAACAGATTAAAGCCTATTACTTTGCTAAAAGACAACTTAAAACAACATAATTAACCAATCACCGTGCATCTCAAAAAATGGAAACTTCTGAATGCATGTTATTGTTTTTTGAACATTTAAATTTTAACATTTGAAGTCATTGCATGATGCTGATGACACAAAGCTGGAACCGAAAGAGTTATGGAGTTGTCATTGTATCTTAGTATCTTCCAGAATCTTTAAGATGTAGAAACAGTTAGTCTGGGTTTTTCTAAACAGCAATAGCTATAGCTGAACTAAAATTGCTATAAGGTATTTTAATCATTAACATAACAGCTTTTAAGTAACACAGAACACACACACACACACATAGATACACTCCACAAATGTTTAGGAGTTTAACTGTTAAAGCATTAGAGAGATGTTTCTGAAAAGTCTTCTTTGTTATTATCTTCAAAACTAAGATTTTATAGTCATAAAATTTGAGGAAAAAAGCTCTTCAGATTACCAGACTTTCTCTGACAGTCACCTCGGTTTTGTAGTCTGACAATAGTCAAATATTTTCCATGGTGGAAATGAGTTGGGAGCCCATTGCAGTAAGGAGGTTTCAGAAGTTACCAAACACATGTCTCTGGAGCTCTGCTCATCGTCCAAATCCTTCTACGTTCTCATGTGCTAGCCCATATGAAGATGAACCTGGAAATGCCAGAGACCTCAGATGGGAGAAGATGTATCATGAACTTAAATAAATGAGAAGCAATGTAGGGAAATCATTTGGGTCCACCTGTTGCTTAGAATTTTTTCTATCAGTTCAGGTTACTTGGGACTACTACCAGTTAAGTTTCAGTTCAGTTCCACTCCATCTTCCTTGGCATATCAGGTGCTACAGCTCTGCCTACTTTGGTGGTCCTTCTTTGCACTTCCTTCAGTGTGTTTACATATGTCCTTCTCTCGAAATCTGAAACAGGTCTTTCACACATGGACCCTGTGAAACCTCACAGCTCAACAGTTATCCAGCACCTCCAATTCCCCATTTTAATCTTGCTACTCAAATGCAACAGCTTGTGAATACGGGGGTTTGGTTCCATACCTAATACCAGTACTTGCGTTGTTGAAAGATTACATTGCCAGACATCCACTGGCTGGTGCCAGGGCTTGTGAACCAGTGACTTTCTAGAATGGCAACTGGAAATCCAAAGGTACTTCAAATGACACTAACATCACTATGTGCATAGCCAAGTTCCTCATTCAGTATCTGATTGTACAGAGCCACTATTGGAGATGTTCAGATACTGGATGTCAGGAGATGCCCTAACAACTTTCACTATTTCAAGACAAAAGTCATAGCCTCAAAAATGCCATTCTGTTGCATACATCCAGTCACCTGATCAGTTTACAAGGTTTAGTTTATGTGTGGACTGTTTTGTCAGTCCACAAAATGCTCCTTATCTCTGCAAACTTCAGTGTTCTCCATTCCTTAGCCATCTTTTAGCTATTCCATTCCTCCCTTATCAACATTAAATGTTGTGATTTGGAGCCCTTGGTTACAAATATGCCAAATGACTGTATGTAGTGTAGAGTATGTGTGGGGTCTATATTGAGTTTTCCTTTGTGTATTTCTGAAGCATAAAACTGACAGTGGGCACCCAGAATGGTAATTCACACTCATGGTTAGTAAGGAGGAAATTATATTTAATATAATGCTGTAATTTTGCCAATTTAATTGAATTTAAATGCAGAGTAGAATAATAAATTTCCTAGAATTTGTGTGAAAATTGAATGATGGGTAGAGGGTACAAATACTCACAGTGCTCCCGTAGAAAGGAACCATGTCCATACTTACCTGTAAGAGATGGCTGGCAAATGGCTGTGTGAAAGTCTCCAGAGCAGCCTGTCTCTGTCTGCAACAGGATTGGGAGGACTAAGAGATGTAGCACTGATAAGGTAAATGATGCCGTACAGAATAAAGTAAGTTGCACTGTAGTAGACATAGTTTCATTAATTGTCCTGCTCAGCAAATCCTTTTTTTTTTTTTTTTTTTGAACAGCAATAGCAACCCACCAGTAAGGTCATACTAATAATTCTGTGGGACTTAGTTACTTTTCCAAATGCCTTCACATTTAGCTCTTTCTTTTCCTGTCAGTTTAGACTGATGTTTTTAGTGACAAATATTCTTAGTAATTGTTAAAGTACTGAAGCATAACACAAATGTGACTGGAGTCCAAAATAACCCATATGAGTAGGAATGATGGATTTTGTAGTTGCTCAGGTGCTATCCAAACTAGCTCAGCACCACAGATAAGTAGAAAATCAAACTGAAAAAACAGGGGTAGGAGAAACCAAGATGGTATCAGCACAGGGGCTAACAGGGGGTGTTAGACCACACAGTTGGCTACCTACAATTAAGATGCAAGTGATACTTGATGCTACAATTCAAAACATTTCAGGATCAGCAAGTGAGTATATTTTATGGCAAGGACAGGGCTCATGCAGACTGACCTTTTATGTTTAGTGGTAGAATCCAAAAGATACTTTTTTTTCTGCAGGATTGGCTTGTTAGTCCACAGTCAGTTTGCACACTTGTGGTGTCCTGTGCTGACACTAAAATGAGTGACTGACAAAAGGGGAAGGCTCAGCTTACCAATGTCTTCATGCTATTGACATCATTGTTGCAAGATAATTGTGAGTTCCCATTGTTTCATCACTTGACGTAATCTGGAGATCATCACCTTTATTGCAATCTTGTAATTAGCAGGAACATCTCCAAACAGCATTAGGGGATCATATATACTAGTAACAAATGCCAAAACTCATTTGTCAAATAAACTCAAAACTGTTTTCATTGAATACTTCTAGTTAACCCAGTGTAGCCTGCACCTGATGTAGTTTAGGGCTAGCTGGACTTCTTCCTTGCCATTTCTGTTCCATGACCCAGCTTAGAGAATTCTTCCTATGGCACACAAAATGGAGATACCATATCAAGCTTGTTTGGCTTTCTGGCAACACTGAAATAGTATTATATTTTCCTGTTTAATGGTACCATACCTCCAAACAAGTTGTATTGTACTATGAGCTGGTATCTGCCACAAAAATTCTCACATGATATATACATACACACATTCATACATGATGTATATGTATACATACATTAACAGAATCACAGAATCACAGTACTATTGAGGTTGGAAAAGACCTTTGAGTTCAAGTCCAACCTATGACCTGACATGACCACACAAGCTAGACCATGGCACTAAGTGCTACAACCAGTCTGTACTTAAACACCTTCAGAAATGGGCACTCCACCACCAACCTGGTCAGTCTATTCCACCTTCTAATCACCCTTTCTGTAAGGAAGTGCTTCTTAACATCCAATCTAAACCTCTAATTTATATTCTCAGCACAGAGGATGAAATAATATTGCACCATGTACACTTTTGTGCTGGTCAGGTGCTCTGTTGCTTTGCAAGCATAGCAGTAGATTATTTGCCAGTAAAATATGAAATTTGAAATTGAAATTTGCCAGTGAAATGGGCTTATAATTCAGTGTTAGCTTATCTGCCATCGAATCTCCTATTCCAGGGAAATGTGTCAACCTTCAAAAGGAGAGGAGGAGGTATGCTGAATCTTAACAGCTTCTATCTCATCAGACTCACTTTCTTGAGGGCATTTAGTAAATGAGTACAAGTAGTAGGCATGTTTTTAAATAAATGTGTCATTTTAGGTTAATTTGCAGTACAGTTGAAAGTATTTGTTTATGTGATTCCTAAATTTGTTCCTCAGCTGCTCAGATGAATTAATAATCTGTAAATTAAAACATGTTACAGTAGTTTTAAACAAGTCCTTGAGTAATAACTTTACTTGACCTATTGGTATCTAAAACATCCAGAAGTTTCCAATTCAAGGGTGTTTAACGTTATCGATTCATATTCAGTAGAGTTTCAAGCCAGTTCAGTAAATGAAAGTTAGTGTTCGTCTTTGAAGGTTTATGGGAATATTTTAAAAGACTGTTTTGATTTGATTGTTTCATATTTTTTTTCTTTTTCAAAGAAGTCTTTTGTGAAATAAAAAATCCTCCAAAAATGAGAAAGTAGAAAAAAACATCCACAAACATTTGCAATATTTAAGCATTGCCTTTTAGTATTTCTTATTACTAATTATATAACAATTAATGCAACCATGCAATAGGATAACATGTATATCTTTAAAAATCTAACTTACTCCTGAAGCAGTAAAAGCACACAGACAAAATGGATATTATAGATGGATTTGCTTTTGCAGTGAAAAGTAGTTACCCACAGGTTCTGATTTACTGCATTAACTGCCTCCTAATTAAAACACACTGTTTATTCTTCCTGCTTAGGTATGAAACCGAAAATTCCTGGGGGAGGAAGGATCATGTCTTAGAGTACATTAATCATGTTTAGTCCATAGCAAAATAGGATCTAAATTAGACACTGTTACAATAATATAGATACAGCTATAGCTATAGATTATGTAGACATAGATGTTCAGAGAGGAAAACCGACAAACTAGTGGAAAAAATGGCCAACTCATCTGTACTTGCTTAGATACACTGATATGAACAATATTATAATCTTGACTAACACCTAGACTGAATGCTATTTGTGTTACTCAACTGTGAGAACACAGAAAAATTGACTGTAGTTAAAACTCCCTTGGAAGCCAAAGCTAGTTTTACCTGCATAATGACCACAGAGATGTAGTGTGGTGGTGTAGAAGTTATTCTGTGTCATAATATAAGATTTTTACCTACAACCATTTATTGAATCTTTAGTGGCAATACTTTGCAGACCAAAGTGTGTGACATGGCAAAGGACGTAAGTTATTATGAGAGGCTGCCTGTGTTATGTAATATAAATCATTTGAGCACCAATATTCAACCAGAACAAGACATTTCAGTCCATGTGAGGAGCAATTAGATTGCCAAGTGAAGTAAAATAAAAGTCCACGTAATTTTATTTTTCATAATCAGAAAGTGAAATAAACATTTTATTTCTTATATCCCATAAACAAAACAGAAAATGGGGGTGTAGACATGTTATATGTATTCTCAGCAGTATTCTTGCAGTTTATAAGGGTGATTCTCATATGATCTTAGCCTGCCACAATTGTTCTGTTTCTGAGCTATGTAGCACTGCCAGCATCATGAGTGTGCTAATACACATACGCAAAGTGGATATTTTCAAAGGTATATTCATGTGCCAGCATGTATCACAATTTTGCTCTTCTCCATTCAAGACAAATTAAACTCTTTCCTGTGCACTGGCAAGGTACAATTAGCTTCCTGAGATTGAAATGTATTTTCCTCTCTTTCCTTGAAGGGCGCTTTGAAGACACCAGATAAAAAGTCCTTCATTGTTTTAAAGATCTGTAACATGGATCAGAATGTAAACTGCGCCTCAACCTCTTTATGCATATCTTCAAGTTAGTTTTAACATCATTATGTCCCATTGAGATGAAAATGAACTTTGTCTATCCTGTGATAATGAAAATAGCCACTTTATGCAGTTTCTGTCTGCAATTATCTAGGCTTTTCTCAGACTCTAGAGAAATCTAAGCTAATTGCTTTGGGACTTCTGCTACATTTCCATAAATTCTTTTTTAGTTTTTTATGAAAAACTGTTATTCCATTTGACTTTAAAGTTCCCATTGTATTCAATAATGTAAAGAAGTCATTGTGAAAGCATAACCAAGTCACCAGTGCTGCCATCAAAGCTACACTCTTTTATCTACATGTATTCTCAGGTGAGACTGAATAACTCATCCAAATCCTTCAATGGCTCTTTCTACATGTTTTGATGCATGCTTTTCTTCATCTGAGCATATTCAAAACAAAACTAAAAGTGGTTCTCTGTGGTAGATGACCTTTTCATTATAGGACATGAATTGAGTGTGCTTTATCTGACAGTTGACTGTAGAATTGCTTTCATATCTACTCATCCAGCCAAAGAGAAAGAAATCTGTTTTAAGGTGACATTATAATAATAACATGAGGCACATTTCCAAGGGAATGCTTCACTACTTGTGATGTTGTGTTTAATTTATTGATTATTTTGAACTCAAAGTCACAATTTTTGTAGAGTAGAAACAAAACTATAATATTAATCTGATTCCATTGTAATGCACTTTGTGCACATGCTCAGTAATAAAAACACAGGTTCTACTCTGATGAGTACTGAGTATTTATTCTCATGATCCATTTTTTTCTTTTCTTACCCAGCTGGACTTCAGTAGAGTGATGAATATTTTCCTCTGCAACATTCTTTTAAAATGCAGTGACTATAAGAGATAACTATTATCAATTAGATAATACCTTGCAAAAGAATGATAATTCTGGCTTTGGATACAGAGTTCTGTAATTTAGAGAACTGAAATTCTTTACAGGCTCCTGAAATGACAACAGTTCTGTGCAGCTGTATACAGCTGTTCAGGGGTTTTGCAAAAAGAATACTACATATTAGAAACCAAGAACTGTCAAAAGCATGACTAAAATTGTAGAATTGTATGCCATTATCTTCTTCTGCAAGCTGAGGTGTAAAATCTTTGACTGCACTCTTAGTACATTTCTCAATACAAAACTTGGCAGATTTTTATTCATTTTGGTGTTACATGCACTACTAGCCTCAATGATGTGTGTACTTAAAACAAAAATTAAGTGCAGTCACTGAGATTCGACTTTAGAGTCCCTGAACTATATGAAACCTGTGTAGCATCCCAAGACCCTTAAAAGTGAAAAGAAAGCATCTGTGTCATTTACAGAGCTTATGGCATATTACATATTTTCACCATTTAACTCTTTCTGTTGTGGTCATAGAATATTGACATCTTTTTAATCAAGTATGTGACACTGACATCTCTGAAGCAATTAATATAAATTGCTATGCAAGACAGATTTCTGCAATGATGCACATTTGAATTTAATGACACAAGAAAAAATACACTATTGAGAAACAAAAAAAAAAGAAAAAATATCACCCTGAAAAATCAGGATAATCTAGTATTTTTCTATCTAGAGAATCTTGATTAACCATATGATTGATGGAAAGTACAAGTTTTGTTGATATCATTAACAACCTTGATAGATTAGAACTGAATCAGTTAATGACCTGCCTTTCTCTAGGATCTTGTAACATCTGATTGTTGAACAAGGCAAGGGATTGTAAGGAGAGCAATATACTCACAAATCCCATTGCTTATCCTAAGTTTTCTAAACATCTTTCATGTGATAATGAAGCAGAGGATAATTGTATGATTGGATGTGTTATTCTCTTGTAAGTAGCCAGTCTAAATACTGGTCCGAGTTCTATTCAACATCTTTATTAATGACCTGGCCAGGGGAATCAAGTCTACCATTAGTAAATTTGCAGATGGCACATTTGGGGGAGAGCGTCAATCTGCTGGAGAGGAGGAAGGTGCTGCAGAGAGATCTAGACAGGCTGGATGAATGGGAAGAAACTAACAGGATGAGGTTTAACATCATACTGTTAACATACTGTGGCCAGCTTTGTCCACAGTAATCCCATGCAGTACTACTGTCTGGGGAATGAGTGGCTGGAGAATGGCCTAGCAGAGAGGGTCCTTTGGAATACTGTCTGACAGCCAGCTGAACATGACCCAACAGTGTGTCCAGGAGTGCAAGTTGTGTTCACCTCCACCTCTAATGGCAGTTATGCATGAAAGAACTAAGTGGAAGAACAAACAAGTTAGTTCATGGCTCTGGGACTGGTATCATCATCAGGGCTTTTGTTCATAGATCAAGAGTTATTATATAAGAGACCAAGCCTACTAGAAACAAATGGAATGGACCTGTCCCAGAAGGGTAAGAGGATCCTAGGGCAGGAGTTAGCAGGGTGCACTGACAGAGTTTTAAACTATATTCAAAGGGGGAAACAATAGCAGTAAATAAGCCTGCAGTAAATAAGCTCAAGGAATGCAACCTGTGGTTTGAAGGATGGTGTGCCAGAGAAGACTCATGCTCTGACTCTTTAGTTTAGAGATACAATGGAAAGCAATAAGGTAAGGTTTATTTATGGTTTAGAAGCCACGGAAATACCTGAGAAAGGTCAGGGAGGAATTAGGGTCCATGCCCACAAAAAGGTGAAGAGATCATTAATGCATATGAAGTGCATCTATATCTAGATAGGCAGCATGGGTAACAAACAGAGGAAACTGGAAGCCATGGTGCAACAATATCCTAGTCTAAGAAACCAAATGGAAAGGCAACCAGGCCTCAAGAGATCTCGAATCTATCAGGAGAGAGAAAACATCTTGGGGAAACAAAAAGGATAATTACGTCTATATTGAAGAGCAGAAAGAAGAAAAGGCCCAAGCAGTTGACACAAACAAAACAGAAACTTTTTCACAATGCCTTTGCACATATTCTGAGAAAAGGAAATGGGTAAAAACTTCTGTAGCAGTCTTTGGCTTCAGGTCAGGTCCCTTGGAGAGAGGGACACACACAGAACACAGCAGCAGCAACAGGGGAGACTCACCTGTCGGAGACTTCAAACCCCAATTTCCCAACATTCTGCCAAAGGTTTCAGTTACAAGTCTTCATCTTTCTTGTGCAGACAGTTCTGCCAAGCTGAAACAGCAAACACCCTTCTGGGCTCCCTTATCCTATTTATTCAAGCATTTGCAGTCTCTTTCTCAGAAGCAAGCTGTGATAACATCTTCTCTTCCTGCTATTCTGTAACTCAGGATGGTGGGAGGCAAATGACTCAGCCATGTGATGAAAACACAATGGTAGCAGTGGCAGCAAACCATCAAGGACCTCCCCCACCCTTCAGAATCTTGGGTTTTCAGGGCTTTTTCTTTTTTAAAGTTTTTAAAGACCGGTCCAGCATCTTCATGATGATCAGTGTAACTTCCACTTGACGTGGGGAGGAATTGGCACTGGTGGTTTCTCTCTGTGCCCACCCACTTCACTGTTCAGGAAGGGGAAGGGCTTTCTGCTGGCATGACACAGTCCAGAGCTGCTCCAGCATGGTATGGCATGCTGCCACTCAACCCTGCCACTCCACAGCCTGGCTTCGGCCAGGCAGAATCAAATCTGCTGTGACCTGTTTCGTTCACAGCATCCCTGTTCCAGCAAGTGGGGAGGGCAGGGCCCTGTTGGATTGCCTGGCCACCCTGGAGGGCTCCAGGAGAGAGAGAAGGAAGGGGAGGGGCTGCTCACTCCTGAGCAGTCTTTTATTGGGGTGCAGGGTAAACAGGAACATCCCCCACATCCTCCTCTAAACCAGTCACAAAAAAAAAAGTTTCTAAACCTTTGTCCTCAAGTCCATGACCCTTCATGGCCTCAGATCTTTCATTCATTCAAGTGAGGCATTAGCTGTTAATTGCTTCAGCCTCTCTGAGTGGCAGAAAATGTTATTTGGACTAGGGGTCTTTCTGCCTCCTTCACATAGTAAAAGAAAACAGGTATTTTTGGGACACAAGGAAAATTAAGGTGATATCAACACCTGTTTTTCCTAACCTTGGACAAGCAGGAAAACTATGACATAGTGGCTGTCACAGAAATATGGTGAGATATCTCACATACCACAGTTGATGGCTACCAGCTATTCAGGAAAGAAACAAGAAAGAAGAGATGATGGGGTGACCCCTCAAATTACGAATTTATACGAGTATCTAGAACTAGGTATAGTGCATTTGGATCAGGATTATTGGCAAAGCCAACAGGGGTGACATTGCTGTGGGAGTCTGCTATAGAACTCCCAACCAGGCCAGTTAGGTGGATTAACTGTCCTATAAATACCTGGGTGAAATCTTGTACTCATTTTCCCTAGTTCTTCTGTGTAATGAACTACAGGACAACAGAGAGGGAACAGTTGTGGAAGTTTCTGGAATGTGTCAAAGATAACTTCCTGGCACAGCTGATGAATGAACCACCCAGGCAAGGTGCCCTGCTAGTACTGCCCTTTGTGGAAAGGGAATGGTGACTAGATGTGAAAGCTGGAGGCCATCTGGGAGATACCAAGAGGGGGCAGCAAAACTGCAACTCTAGACTTCCAAAGGGCAAACTTCAGCTTGTTCGGTTACTTGATTGCCAGGATTCCTTGGGAATCTTTCTTGAAGGATATAAAAGTCCTCGAAGATTGGACTCTCTTCAAGGAAGAAGTCTTGAAGGAACAGAAGCAGGCCATTCCTATGTGCTGCCAGCAAACCAGCAGCATAGAAGACCAGTCTGGCTAAAAAGAGTTTTAACTGTTGCTCGGGAGAAAAGTAGAATCTATGGCTTTTGGAGGAAGAGGCATCCCACACAAAATTACTACAAAAATATCATGAGGCTATGTGGGGAGGGAATCAGATCTAAAGTCCAGATAGAAATTAATCTGGCCTCCATGGCAAAGGACAAGAAAAGCTTTTATGAATATACTAACAATAGATAAAAGACCAGGGAGACCCTCCAGACCTTACTAGAAGCAGAAGGAAACATAGTAATGAACAATGAGGTAAAGGTGGAGGTGCTTAATGACTTCTTCATCTCAGTCTTTAGTAATAGGATCAGTTATGCCAAAAGAAATCCACTCCCTAAGCTAGGGTACAGAGACCAGGAACAGAATGATTGGTCCAGGAGGAGATGGTCAGTGACTTGTTACACTACACAGATGTACACAAATCTATGGGGCTGGCCGGCATGCAGCCAAGAGTGCTGTAAGAGCTGATGGGGATGCTCACTAAGCCACTTTCTAGCATTTATTTGCCACCCTGGCTGACTGAGGATTTATCAGTACATTGGAAATCACCCAGTATAACAACCATATATAAAAAAAAGAAGGAATGATGAATTGGGAAATTGCAGGCCTGTTAGTCTGACTTCACCAGGGAAGCTGATGGAACAAATAATCCTGAGTTATGCAGTACATGCAGAACAACCAAGGGATCAGGCCCAGTTAGCATGGGTGCATGAAGAGCAGGTCCTGTTCAAATAATTTTGTAAATAGCATCCTGGTTTGTATCAGGAATAGTGTGGCCAGGACTAGGGATGTAATTCTCCCCCCTATAGTCAGCCCTGGTGAGCCCTCACTTCAAGTACTGTGTGTAGCTCTGGGCCCTAACTTTGAGACAAATATTATGATACTGGAGCAGGTCCAGAGGAGAGCAACAAGGCTGGTGAATGGACTAGAGGAAGTCTTATGTGGAGAGGCTGAGGTAGCTGTGGTTGTTCATCCTGGAGAAGAGGGGACTCAGGGAGGACCTAATCACACTCTATAAGTACCTGAGGGGAAACTGTAAGGAAATGGGGGTCAGGCTCTTCTCCCAGGCAATTAGTGATAGAACCAGAGGGCATGGCCTGAAGCTGCACAAGAGGTAGTTTAGATTAGATGTTAGGAACACTTCCTCATGGAAAGGGTAGTTAGATATTGGAATGGACTGCCTAGGGAGGTGGTAGAGGTGTTTAAGAAGACTGGACTTACCACTTAGTGCTGTGGTGATATTAGGTCATAGGTTGGCCATGATGATCTTATAGGTCTTTTGCAGCCTCAATGATTTTGTGTGATTCTGTGTAATCTGATTTCCTTCTATGACAGGGTCACCCACTTATTGGACAAGGAAAGGGCTGTGGATGCTGTCTACCTTGACTTTAGCAAAGCCTTGGAGAATGTCTCCCACAGCATTCTGCTAGAGAAGCTGGCTGACTGTGGCTTGGATGTGCATACTCTTTCCTGGAATAACAACTGATTGGATGGCTGGGTCTAAAGGGTTGTGTTGAATGAGGTTAAATCCAGCTGGTGGCTGGTCATGAGTGGTGTCTCCCAGGACTCAGTACTGTGGCTGCTCCTGTTTAATGTCTTTATTGGAGGTTGGGATGAGGGAGATAGAGTGCACCCTCAGTAAGTTTGCAGACAATGCTAAGTTGGGTGGGAGTGTCAATCTTCTTGAGTGCAGACAGATTTGGACAGGCTGGATTGATAGGTTGAGGCCAGTTGTATGAGTTCCAATAAGGCCAAATGGCAGGTCCTTTGGCCATAACAACCCCCTAGCAGCACTAAAGGCTTGGGAAGGAATGGCTGGAAAGTTACCAAGAAGAGAAGGACCTGGGGGTTGTTGTCTGACAGCCAGCTGAATATGAGCTAGCTGTGTGTCCAAGTGGCCAAGAAGGCCAATGACATCAGAGCCTATGCCAGAAATAGTGTGACCAGCAGCTAGTGGAGGAGGTGATCCTGCCCCTGTACTTGGCCCTAGTGAGGCTGGACCTTGAGTACTGTATGCAGCTCTGGGCATCACAGTATAGGAAAGACATCAAGGTGCCGGAGAGGGTGCAGGCAAGGGCAGCTAGGCTGATGTAATGGTTTAACTGGAGGGTTTAAATTGGTTAGTGTTGGTGCCTCTAATTCTAGCACAACAACCGGATCTCACCAAGAGTTCAACAGGCAATCAAGCAACTTTGCTAGAAAGACAGCAGTTTATTGAAACCATCATCAAGAAGAAAAGGAAAAAATCCCCTAAATAAGTAAAAGGTAAAGCAGAAACTGTATCACAATGCCTTTACACACACTCTGAGACAAATAGGAGACAGCTAATACATCAGGTTTTGGCCTTGAATGAGAGATCTGGGGTAAGAGAGTGTACACCAACACTCATGATCAACAAAGCCACCACAAACACACTCTCACCTCATTTTCCAGAAGGGGAAGGGGGATGGGAGTGTTTGGCATGAATACAGCACAAAATGTACATTTGGTGGAAAAGTTCCTTTTCACAATCCTCTTGCAAACATCAATACTCTGTGACATCTCCAGCATACTTCTAGCTCCCGTCAACTTGGGGGTCTTCTTTGAGGCTATAGCAGAGTCAAATGTAGAGGATATAACAGAATCCCAGACTCTCTCTATGACAAAGGCTTAGGAGACCAGTAGTTGTGAGCTCTCTTTTTCTCTCTTAGTAGAGACTTCTCTCACTCTCTCAGTGGCAGAGTATACAGGATCTTTGCCAGCCCGACAGAGACAAGGCAACGTGGCACTGGTTTTGTGCGGCCATGCCTGTTACAGCATATAGGCTTTTCAGGGTCTCACCCAAGGGCTTTCTACAGGCCTTAAGCAGATCCTTTCTTTCTTCTCCCCTGTGGTCAGGCACCAAGGGAGTTAGAAGGTTAAGAGGTCATCTCTGTCTGGCATCTTTAAAGGTGTTTGCTGTAGTGCAGCTTTGGGGGAGTTGCCTTTATTCCGGCCCACTGCCAAGGACAGAAATCAGCTGGTTCAGCTTTTCTGTATCTAAACCCTCAATGAAAGAAAGGAGGGCTGCAGGTTCAGCCCCACAGAACGGGGTTTGCAGATACGGAAAATGGCTTGTCTCTTCTGTCTCTCTGCGTTTGAGGTCCCATGCAAAAGAGGGCCATGGCTACCCCAGCAACAGAGGTGCAGACAAGTTTAAGTTTCTCTTGTGTTTCACACTTCAGTGGCAGGAGGTTGAGAATCATTGCACACCTCTCTCTCTCTCTCTCTCTCTCGCATAGAGGAGCTCCCTGTCTCAAGTCATGTCCCGCAGGAGACAACAAAGATGGTGAGGATGGTGAGAAAAAGAGAAGGAAGCAAATAAGGAGGAAGTACCTTCCCTTTATGGACACTGTCCACCAATCACCTGTAGAGTCCAGACACTGACGCAGGAGGTTAACTTGGAAAGCTGCCTCCAGCTTCAAAATAAAATGCTTTTACAACATAAAAACACCACAACTAGTATTTGAAAATTTGATAATTTTCATACCAGAACAGCTAATTAGGGATTTAGAGAATAGGTCTTATGAGGAGAGGCTGAGGGAGGTGGGGGTCTTCAGCCTGAAGAAGAGGTTGAGGCAGGTAGTGACTAATGATAGGACAAGAGGAAATGGGGTCAATGAACCATCCCTGGAAGTGTTCAACAGATAGGTAGACATGTTTCCGGAGATAGTTTAGTGGTCAGGAGTTGTGGAGCAGACAATTCGACTTCATCATCTTGAAGGTCTTTTCCAGCCTTGATGATTCTGTGATTCTAAGCAGTACAGAAGCTAGTAGACTGATATTGACTACTAAGGGTCTTAACTGTTGTTTTTTTCACTACTGCAGTGGCAGCAAAAATACTGAGTGGTACTAGGGAGCTAAGCCTTTCATGTATTTGACTTTGAGTGTACTTGATCAGTTTATTTCTGTTCGAACTATCAGATAGGTTACTTTTTTCCCCAAAAGGTACTGACTTTCTTCCACACCAAACTGAATTTTCTTTGAAAGGGAGAAATGATTGAAAGGCTTGCCTTCACCCCAAATGTCTACAGCTGTTGGAAGCCTGATCTGATGGATTTTTCATTATCTTAACCCCTGGTCTTATGGATTATTTTCACAGTCTTCCCTCCCACATCTGGTTTATACAGCAATTAAAACTCCATTTTTCAAAAGTTATCCACAGAAGAGAAATTTATCCACTGGCATGGCTGGGGTTCTTCTTAGTTCTTGAGGGATGCAAAAGGCAGGAAAGTGCACTTTTGTTTTTCCATGTAGTTGTTGAATGGTTCTGAAGAGAGAGGATGATATTTGGGATTGGGCTAAACATGGTATTAACTGAGAGGGATGGAACAAATATTACTGGAAGAAACATAGGGCATGAAATTCTGGAACCAAGAGATCCAAATAGGAAAGGAGATGCATGTGTATATATGTGTATGTGTATATATGTGTGCTCACATGGGACTGAAGCAGGAGCTAATTAAAAGAAAGAAGAGCAGAATGTTACAAATGCAGATGCTCTTCCAAGAGTTGCAAGTTGTTGGGAAGACAAAGTTCACATGCATTCAAAAATAAATCAAAACAAAAATAAAAAAAATAGTGTGCAAATTTTTGACTGTTAGATTCATTTTGCATTATGTTGTTTCTTATTTCAGTGAAGAATTTCTCATAAATACTGTTACAGTAACAGTTAAAATCACATTGCTTTACATGACACCTCATTTGTGATTTATCTGTGCCTAGTGCATTTCTTTCCTAAACTGATGCTATTTCAAAGTCCGTTCCAATCCCTAATGATCTTGTGATTCTATGATTCTATGAAGTGGCATGCTTATCAACTTGTTCTTTACCACTCACATTCCTCTTTGTGATGAGAAGAACTTTTCAATATGAGAATGCAAGAATTTTACTTTACTTGAAGATAATATGTTGTGTTAAGCAGGCAGTAGCTATGGCAGGCTGTGGATGCAGTTCTGTTGATTTTTTTAAACATATTGTCAGCATCCATAATTCACACATCATTAATTGCTTCATTAAGACTACAGTAGCTATGTGAGCTCTGAATTTGTAGCAGTTTCAAGACAATGCAAGAGAGTGCTCACTGATTGAGATATGCAGACATCTCCAGTGACATGTTCTCTGGATAGTTAAAAGCTAGGACTGTATTTTTAGGAAATACTTCTTTTCAAACTACAAACATAAATGCATAAAACATGTTCACTAAGAATTGATTTTATTTAAGTTATAAGTCTCACTTTATGATGAGATCTGCACTCTCACATCATCAATGAACAAAAAGCAGTAACATACCAAAATCTAGTCACTGAAGTATTTTTGTATTGTTTAGGTTTGCTTTACTGGTACATGAGGCAGTCTGTGTACTGAAACAACAAGGAGCAAAACACTAACAAAAATGAGAAACATGAATTATCTTTATTTAATAACTTACAATTAATGGAGCATTAATTCTGAGATAATTTTTTTATTTTACTGTTATTATCACCAAGTGGTTCTATATTTCCATTCTACTATACCCAAGCTCTTAGGCATGCTTTCCCTTCCTTTCTTTCAGCAGACACATCCTCCTCTCTCTCCCTGATTCTTTCGTTTTGTTTGCTACTATCTCAGACATAACCACACATCTTGAATTTCGACTTACACTTTGAATAGATTTGAGTAGGTTTGTAAGCAGGAAAAATATTTATACTTGCATCAACCACGCAGACAGAGGTGGCAATGGAAGACTGAGATGCATTTGCAGTCCCCAGAGAATTACCCAGCTTTTTCTCTCTTTTCCCTGGTATTTTTGCCTTCTTCAATTGCCTTCCATTGCATGGTCACCATCATTTGTACACCCAGTGGGATGCAGAAGCAAAGGACAGATACAGCATTGGCTTCGGTTTAACAACATCTGCCTAATGACAACTCTCCCAGCAGAGCTTTTTCATACCAAAATACTATCCATATTCTGCAAATACACATCTACCAGTGGGGAAGGAGATTTACATCTGTTGCCAGCAACAAATTTCCAGCCTTCTCTACCTCAGGACCTGTAAGCACAGCTTGCTGGAACAAAAGAGTCACAAGTCATCTTTCCGGCTATGCAAAAGAGCTGTGGGCATTTTGTTCTGTGAGGCACCCACAATGATCCTGCACATCTGTCCCAAAAACAGGTGGCTTCCTCCCACAGCTCCTTCACCCTTAGCACCCCAGTTCCTCAAGATAAACCAGGAGCTTAACTGCATGGCCACCCCTGGTGCTGCCTTGGCTTAGGCTGCAGAGCAGTTATTGTTTTAGGACCAAAGGACCAAGAGTTGCTGCAGCTCACCACCATCAGTTCTCCAAACACAGGTATCCTGACAGGTCTGTAGCAGGTTTTCTGGAACCCAAAATCTTGTAATGGGGTCTCCAACAGGAGCATAAAGAAACTTCTTCACAGTGAGGGTAACAGAGCATTGGAACAGACTGCCCAGGAGAGTTGTGAAGTCTCCTTCTCTGGAGACGTTCAAGACCCACCTGGATGTGTTCCTCTGCAACTTGGTGTAGGTGATCCTGCTGTGGCAGGGAGATTGGACTAAATGATCTTTTGAGGTCCCTTCTAATCCCTAATGATTCTATGATTCTATGAACCCTAAACCACTCAAAACTAAAGACATTCTCTAACTTAGAGAAAACCAAAACTTACTTTCTTTGCAAAAAACAAGCAAAAGTTATGCTGATGGTTGTTAAGGGCTGAAGCCCTTGTATGAGGATTAGTCTACTGCTAGCAATAAGAATAGGATCAAAGGAAAAGTTAGTGCAAATCTACAGTAAGAGTGTGGATGCCAAGGGGCTGCCAAAAAACCAAAAGGCTGCCTGGCGGTCACAATTTTCACAAGTTTTGCCATGCACTTTTGACACTTCTAAAATAAACAGTATCACATTGTAATTGTTGTAGTCAGCCCAGGAACAATATGAAAAATATAACTGATTGTTGTTACTCCAAAAGTCCATTTGAATTTTGCTAATGTCACCCTTTGCAGATTTACTGAAATTTGAATAGAGTAAATGTACTGTAAGCAAATGCATTGAGGCATTGTACCTTTCTTGAAGCCAGTTTCTGCATATCTGTACTGACATTTTACGGAAATAGGTCAGATTTTTGTTTTCAAAATTGGGGTTTTTTTTCCCTCTGCTTTTACCCAGAGAGACATGTTCATAGACATATGCTATATCATGGTAGATTATTTCAGAGTTAAACCTCAGGTCTGCAGCAGAATGTATTATAATCTCTGTTGGATGACAGTGTTTCTAAGAACCAACTAACCAGGAGAAAATAAAAAAATTACACAAATAGCACAATATCAACAAGTGTTTTTACTGGGTAAGAGTTGTTGCATAAGGGTTACCACTTATAACATTCTTCAAAAATATTGGTGTATCTGGGTGGTAAAACTTTGCTTAGTGTTGATATTATCCTTTCCATGTTTTGGTGTACTGGTGCTTGATTAAAAATGAGATCAGCTACTGTTCTCCAGCATTTGGCATCAATGCTATCCAAACATTTCAAATACTTCAGGACAAAGTTGGCTTTTGTAAACAGGGACTGAATGAGAAGCTCCATGGCTTTTTCATGTAATTATCACGGTGAGTGGGTCTTTGTGCTCTCAAGAGCAGAAATACTGGCTATGTTGGGAGCTAGTGGATTTGTACAAACTAGAAGGGTAATCACTATGTAAAAATTAGAGACTAAGATTTTTTCACCATGAACTTGCTCTGACTTCAGCTTTCTGGTATAAACTTTTCACAAGAGGTAAAACATGAATGTCTTCCTGTCTGTCAGGCCTGAAAACTGAATACATAGTACTAAATTCCATGTGTCTAAGGGTATTCTCTGAGGCCAGCTTACACTGAAGACTGCACATTGTTTCCTTTAAAGTATTCTTCTGCTTGAAACAAGGCAGATAAATCCAATCCTGCCACTTGGGTACAGTAGTGTCCCACACCTAGCAGACAGTATGGGCCAAAGCTGGACTGAGCATTGTGTTAGTAAAGATGGGTGACAGTGCCCAGCACAGTTCCTCACCAGTCTTTAATTTAATATATTAGAAATGCTGCAAGTCTCCTTCTGGTACTCTGTATTGTTTCTGGGATGTAAATCTATTCATTCCATGATGATTTTACTTAGATATCTTGAAGTATTTATCACTTAAAGAAAGTTCAATAGGCACCACAAAAATACGTGAGCAAGTCAAATCACATTCATAGATTTTCCCAGTTAAACTAGCATATTCCTTTCACAACCTTATCCTTTCCCTGCAACCTCTATTCATTCTCAAATTTAAAAAAATAAGAAAAAAACGACCAGCTCATGTATTCACAGCTGGTCTGATTGCTTGGAGGGCTGTTTGTGTCCAGAACCAGGATGACAATTTATACCTGTGGTAAATCCAATGAGCTACAGAAAGTTATCAAGGCTTAATTAATTAGTCCCACAAGATACCATTGGACAAGCCAACTGTATAATCATGGCAGATAATAGTAACACATTTTCTAAATTAAAAAATATTTTAAAATAACTGGTTAAATATTTAATGTTTTCCCAATAGATGTATAAAAAGCTAAAAAGGAACTGGCCTGTCCACTCCATGCAAATAAAATGATACTGTGAAAACAGAAAGTATATCTGCTACATTCTCACAAACAGTCCTCCCAGTGACAAAACATCTTCAGCACACAGTATACTAAAGCAAATCTAATACCCTACTAAGCCATGCAAAACTAAAAAGTCTTTTTAGGAATATTTAGATATCATCCCAATCTTTTTAGTTAAAAAAATTAAACATCGAACATTTTTAGAATTTCAAATGGAAGTAGATATTGGATACTGTCTAGATCTTGGCATGAAATGGTAGCATCCAGAAACGATATTTTACCAATATTTGAAAGATCAGCTATAGATGATGATAGCCAGTATTTGGGCCTACAAGGACTTTTGATAGGCCTTTATGTAGGATAGTCTGTAACAGTCTGCCTTTTGTAGTGGTAACATAAATTCTCTTGCTGGAAATTCATTCCTTTATTTACTCCTTTATCAGTGAAGTTCCTTTTTTGTTGGGGTTTTTTTTTCATACAGTTTTAAGAGTTTCACTGCAGATAAAATTTGTCACTCATTTCTTAACATAATAATGTTCTGTGTCACATCTTGAAATGGAGAGGCCAAAGAAGCTGATCTGGCATGAAAATTACTTCTTCCCATTGCTCAGAGGAGAGGAATAGTTAGTTCATACATTACAGACTGTGTTGTTTCATATCTCAGCATGAGGTATTGATGCCTTCACAAAAGTATTATGTTGCTAATATTGCTCATTTTGATCCACAGTAAGTCCTTACAGGCTCACAACCTAACCACTATTTGCACAATTTTCCTTACCTATGTATGACATTTTATGAATCTTTCACACCACAGTTTTTGTATTTATGAAGATTATTCAGCACTCCAGTCCCATCTTTTCATACACTTCCTGTCCATTTCAGTTTATCAGGAACCATGTATTTTAAAAGGATAAAGACTTTATTTCATTATGCAAGTTATTGATTAATACACTGAAGAGTGCCCTCAGAACTATGAATGGGGATGCCCCCTCAATATGAAGTTTGACCAAGAATTGTTGATAACTGTTCTCCAAACAGAGTTTGCTAGTCACATTTTTTTTCCTACCTTGCAATAGCTTAATCAACACCAAAACTTCCTCACTTGTTTTGGAAGCATTGTGTAATGTACAGCCAAAGTCATACTACAATGAAGTAACATATGCTGTTATTCCTTTAATGTGCTTTCAGAAAAATAAATTCTGTTGGTTTATCTTGATTTGTGCTTAGTTTGTCAGCAGTTACTCAAGTCCTTGTTCCAAATGAAGAGTTTGTTATATCATATATTCTAGTTTTATTCTGTGAATCTGAAGATAAATTAACCACCTAGTCTCAGCGAACAAGTCGCTCTAACTTCCAATTCTTGTTTTCTTCCTCTTGCAAATATGGTGGAATTATTTCTGCACTATTACACAGAAAACAAATAACAACTGGTCCAACTGCTTATCAAAGATCACTTTTTACACACACTAATATGATAAGAAATGAGACATAGTCATCTTGCAGCAGTCGGCTGATTTAAGCCAGTTATTGCAATACTAAGAAGTTTACTCATACTTACTCTTACAGCATGAATATGTCCTCTGAAACAGTGTAACTTCCAAGTCCAAGTCTTGAGAAGAAAACCAAAAAAAGCAACTGACAACAAAAGAAATACGTAAAAGCCTACCATCAACTAAATAGAAGTTTAGTTTTTGCTCCTAGCATAATCAGTTTCTCCCATAAGGTCCTTGGCCTTCTCACACTTAGTCATAAGACTGGCAGTTCATTTGCCCAACAAAAAGTTAAAACACTTTCCACATTTCAAGATGGAACTTCACTCTGTCTTCAGTTTTGTTTTTGCTTCAATGTTATGATATTCAGCAGATGCCAATGTAAGTGAAATTATGAGGTGTAAAGATATTAAAATTTCTTATAAAAAGTTATAGAAAAACTCTAAAAGTTATAGAATTAAATTGCTTTTGGGGTAATTTTGTCTGTGTGAAAACTTGAGTCCAAGAGGAGTCACATTCATATTTCACATTCATCATGTATCATACTTATTAGGTACCTCATATTTGTGATAAGTATACCTTTAGTCTTGGTAAAACATGACTTGAACTCTATGTTGATGGTAACCTTATGCAAAGACACAAGATCTCCAAAAGTCCCTCTGCCTCATGTGCTTAATAGGAGTCTAAATGACTGATCAATGGATTTTCAGTAATTTATCAAAAAAAAGTTGCCTTCTCTTTCTCTGGTTTTATATGTGCCATTAACAGTTACAACCAACAATTGAAATCACCCCACACACACACCCCCACACCCACATTTCTCGGAATGCCTACAAAGGCTGGGATCAGAAATCATTATGAAAGTATTTATATATTCCCACTATCATGCACTGTTGTTTTTTAAGAGATCTGTCCTAGACTTCTGACCTATGTCTAGGGCCTTCAGGGTACTCTAAATTTGTATGCACAACCAGGATGTTTGGAATACACAGAATGGTCATGCCACACAAAGCATCTCTCACATTTGGCACTGTGCAACTGCAAGCCCCTACATGCTTATAAGCCTGAAAAGTACTTGGCTTTTGTTGTATATTGATGCCATTCATTCCTCAAATCCTTGCTATTGTTTTTATGCTATTGTTAATTGAACAGAGTGAAGTCTATTTACAGATAAGCACATTTTAAAGAGAACGGCAGTGACATTAAAAGTAGCTTTTCTATCATGGAAGTAATGTAAAGACAACTAATTCAAAATTATACCATCAATGAAAGTGATTGGGTAGACAGTTGTATGTATTTATCAAGTGAAACATGCATCTTCAATATATTAAATTTTTTTTGTCTCATTAAGGATGTAACATTGTTTTCCATTAAGATATACATCGCATTTGGGCGATTGTAATAATGTAGTTTGAATATTTCACCGGCTGACTGTATGTTTCTCACTTCTACATGTTCCTTCACTAAGTGAATGGAGACACTAGAAAACTCAGCTCTAAAAAAGTTCAATGGTTTTCTGCCCAAAGACAGCCTTTTCATTAAAATACAACATTTTTGCAAGGGTTTAATCCATTCTCAGATGTTTCTCTTTCATGACATGAGTAAACTTCAGCCTTGTGAACACTTGTCAATAAGAGATGTGTAATCCCTGCCAGTAGTGTTTAATCGCATTCTTCAGGCAGGTGCTCAAACAGAGCAAAGACACAAACACACAAGAAAGTTCTGTTTGTTTGCTCAAAAAAACAGACAAATGGCAAATCTGGACATCTGTGCTAGACTGCAGCTGTCCTGTTTTTTCAGTCTAGTCTGTCAATGTAACCATTTCCCCATTCTCTTAAACAAACACAGACTTCCTTTTTTGAACACTGCAACAGTTCTAACAGAGCACAGGTTTTAATCATTCTTTGCTAAATGCACTAGTAAGGGACACAGAAAAGTGAGAAAGCATCTTAAACATAAGCTGCTGGTTTTGCTGTGTGCAAAAGACCAGGGCATGGGACCCTTGGATACCAGATGTTGAATGTAAGAAAAAAAGTCTGATTCAAATAGAGATTAGCTCCTTTTTGGACTTTCAATTAAAAGACACACAATTACATTTTATTTCACTCTGAAAGAGTAATTAAAACAATTAAGGGGTGAGATAAATATCCCATTTCCTATAGGGTTTCCTTTCCTACAGATTACCTATGCTATTCAGATTACATTAATATAGCACTAGTAAAAGCTTTTCTGTGATCAGTATGAACAGTAATGAATATTATCCTTATGGTCATAACATATATGAGCTTACCCATTTAGCCTATGTGTAGATACTGCTTCTAATACTAAAATCTTTGAAGATATGCCTCTCGCAGAAAATTATTTAACACAGAAAAAGAAATCCGATAAAAATCAGGCATCTATATTTTATGAATATTGATTTATCTTTTTACACTCATGGTTTTCCCCTTGTTTTCTGTTGGTTCTTATTCAATCTATTCATTTCTGTATTATTTATCTTTGAATTTTTGTTACTATTCTTCATGTTGTTGTCTTGCCTCTAATTTTCTCTATTAGTATTTGTCCTTTTTCCTTCTAAAAGAAGTATTCCTTTTCCATTCATTCTTAACTGCTTTTATGCCCAGCACCCTTTACAGACCCACACAGATTTTCTTTCCTTCTCCTATGATCTTTTGCTTCTATTATGTTTCTTTTCATTGCTTTTTATCATTTCTTTATTGGTCTCCCTTACCACTTTCTTCCTTCTTTATCCACCAAACCTGCATTTGCTTGTATCTCTCTATTTGTTTCCTTCTTATAAAATTTCCCAATATCTTATTGTTCCATATTTTCTTACTCAACATACAGTGTGTGTCCTACTATCTCATTCTTTATGGGGTCCTTCTTCCTATCCTGCTCCAGAGGATACATTTCCACTGACAGAAATTATAATCTCACATCTTGCTTTTTCACCTCTTGTTTTCTTTACACTAAAATACCCCCTAAGTCTTACTACATGCTTGGGAATCAGTCTACTAAAGGTTGGGATCTTGTGATTTCCTGCTCAAAAATTCCTATTTATTTCTTATCTGTGGGCCATCTGGGTGTGTTGTGGACAAATATTCTTTTCCAGGAGCTGCCTTCTCCATTTGGATGAGAGTCTTGACCAGGTTAGTACAGAATCTCTGTAGCATCAAGTCTCCTTGGTAGTTCACACAGAATTACAAGAGCTTCTCTTCTGTGGAACTCTGGACTAGAGTGTTTATTCTTTTAAATTATCATTAAAGAAAAGAATGCACAAAGTCTGCAGAAGAATTTTTAAAATAATGTCTTGTAGAACAGACATACAGATCCATGCACAAAAAAAGAACACCTATACATATGTGAATCAACATGAGTCTGTATTCCCCTACACATTAATGCTGCTAGATCAGTTTATGATCACAACTGCTATATTATTTCTCTCTTCTTTGTTACTCCCCTGCATTCCAAGGTCAGTTCTTCAGTGAAGCAGGAATAGAGAGCAGGTCTGGAGAACTTTTCTATCTTCAAGTAAAAATTTCATATATTCATAGAATGGTTCAGATTGGAAGGGATCTTAAAGATCATCTAGTTCCTACACCCCTGCCATGAGTAGGGACAACTGGCTAGACCAGGACCCCACTTGCTCAATGCCCCATTCAATCTGGCCTTGAACACTTTGGGGGGGTGCATTCACAGCCTCCCTGGGCAACCTGTTCCAGTGTCTCACCACCTTCTTTGTGAAGAATTTCCTCCTGATTTCCAGTCTAAACCTACCCTCTCCAAGCTTGAGAACATTACCCATAGTCTTACCACTACAAGTCATTTTAAATGGCCCCTCCCTAGCTTTCCAGTAGGCCTCCTTCAGGTACTGGAAGGCCACTATAAGATCTCCCCAGGATCTCCTCTTCCCCAAGCTGAACAGCCCCAAGTATCTCAGCCTCTTCCTGTAGGAGAGGTGCTCCAGCCCTCCAATCATCCTCATGGCCCTCCTCTGGACATGGTCCAACAGTTCAATATCCTTTCTGTGTGGGGGCTCCAGAACTGAATGCAGTACTCCAGATGGGGTCTCACAAGAGCAGAATAGAGGGAGAGGATCACCTCCCTCCACCTACTGGTCACACTTCTCTTGATGCAGACCAGAAAGCCGTTGGCTTTCTGGTCTGCAAATGAACATTACCGGCTCATGTTGAGTTTTTCATAGACCAACACACCCAAATCCTTCTCCTCAAGGCTGCTTTCAATCTCCCACCCAGCCTGTATTTGTGCCTGGGATTGCCTTGATCCAGGTGCAGGACCTTGCACTTGGCCTTGTTGAATCTCATGAGTTTCACACTGGTCCACTTCTCAAGCCTGACCAGGTCTCTCTGCATAGCATCCCTTCCTTCATATCTATCCACCACACCACACAGCTTGGTGTCATCAGCAAATTTGCTGAGGGGGTACTCAATGCCACTGTCCATATTGCCAGCAGAGATGTTGAACAACACTGACCCCAGTACTGACCCTTGAGGAATGCAGCTCGTCACTGATCTACATTTGGACTTCGAGCCGTTGACCACAACTCTCTGAGTGCAACCATTCAGCCAATTCATTATCCAGAGAGTGCTCCGTTCATCAAGTCCGTGCTTTTCCAATTTGGTTACCAGGATCTCATGTGGGACAGTGTCAAATGATTTACACAAGTCCAGGTAGATGACATCAGTGGCACTTCCCTCATCCACTTTGCTGTAACACCACCACAAAAGACCACCAAATTAGTCAGGCATAATTTGCCTCTGATGAAGTTATGTAAGTTACCAATCACCTCATTTGTCATCTGCCTCAGCAGGGCCTTTAGGAGGATCTGCTCCATGACCTTCCCAAGCACAGAGGTAAGGCTAACTGGCCTGTAGTTTCCAGCCTCTTCATTTACTCTTTTTAAAGATGAGGGTGATGTTTCCTCTTTTCCAGTCAGCAGGAACTTCACCAAACTGATCTTTTAAACATGATGGCTAGTGTCTTGGCAACTTAATTCTCCAGTTCCCTCAGGACACATGAGTGGATTTCATCAGGCCCCAGGAACTTGTGCATGTTCCTTCATGCTGTCATGTCCATCATCTTTCATCCTGTCTCTGTCTTTGCCTACTGGGACTTGGATGGAGTGGCTAGAGCCTTTGTCAATGAAGACTGAGACAAAGATCATTAAGTACCTCAACCTTCTCCATATCACTTGTGACCAGGTATCCATTTTCCCTCTGGAAAGGCCCTATGTCATCCCTACCCTTCCTTTTGATAATGACGTATGAAAGAATCCCTTCTTGTTTCCCTTTATCCCCGTGGCCAGATTTAATTCTCTCTCTGCTCTTGCTTTTCTAATCTGAATCCTGGCTGCATAGACAGGTCCTCTGAATTTTGTTCACCCTCTGATACCCTTGTCAAATATATGCATGTTTTTACAAAATGACATGCAGACAAGCCATCACATTTTCTTGCACAGCAACATACAGACATTACAGTGATATATAGCATATTGCACACCTGGACAATGTTTCTTCTACCAAAAATGTGCAGTGATCTCCTCAGAACAATACTTCAGATTAAACAAAATGGTGACACTTCAGTGCTACAGTGATATAGCTAGTCTATTTTTTGTTGCTGAATATTCCCAACACCCAAGTAAGAAAGAAGTACTACCCAAGGATCATGAACTTTGAGATCATCAAGTCCAACTAAGTTCACTACCAGACCATGTCTTTAAGCACTGCACTTAAATGATCTTTAAACACAACCAGAGGTAGGGATTCAGCCACCTCCCTGGGCAGCTTGTTCCAATGTCTGACTAGTCTTTCAGTAAAAATGCTTTTACTAATGTCCAGCCTAAACTTCCCGTGGTGCAGCTTGAAGCCCTTCCTTCTTTTTCTATTTCTAATTACCTGTGAGAAGTGATCAACACCCACCTCTCTGCAATGTCCTTTCAGATAGCTGTTGAGGGTGATAAGATCTCCACCCAGCTTCCACTTCTTCTAACCAACAGTACTAGCTCCCTCAGATAATTCTCATAAGACTTATTTTCTAGGCCACTTACCAGCATCATTGCCCTTCTTTGCACCCATTCCAGCACCAAAATATCTTTCTTGAATTGAAGTGCCTAAAACTGAACACAATACTCAAGGTGTGACCCCACCATATCAAGAAGTGTGGCAATCACTTCCCTACTCTTATTCACACTATTTTGGACACAAGTCAGAATGCAATTGGCCTCCTTGGCCAACTGGGAATACTGGCTCATATTCAGATACTTGTGGATTAGAACCCCAAGTCCCTTTCTGCTCTACCACACTCTCTGTAGAGCCTCTCTTCCTTTAAGCATATCAACACTCCCAACCAATTTGGCATCATCTGCAAATTTACTGATGACGCACCCTATTACCTCATCAAACCCATTGACAAAGATGTTAAACAGAAGTGGTCCTAATACTGAGCTCCTCTCATAAACACCACTAGTGACCAGATGGAGCAGGCTTTAATCCCATTAAGCATGAGTCTTCAGGGCACTGCCATCCAGCCAGTGCTTTATCCAGCAGACCATACACTTATCCAAGCCATGACCAGACAGTTTCTACATGAGGGTTCTGTGGGTAATAGTGTTACAGGCTTTATGAAAGTACAAGTAGACAATATTCACAACCTTTTCCTCATCCACTAGATGTATTATATTTCCATAGAAGACTATCAGGTACATCAAGCAGGACTTGCCTTTCATAAAACCATGCTGACCGGGTTTCTGTGGTTCTCCTCTATATGGCACATAATGGCACTTGAGATTATCTGTTCCATAACCTTGTCTGACACCAAGTTCAGGCTGACAGGTCTATAGCTCCCTAGATCCTCATTCCAGCCCTTCTAGAATATGGGTGTCTCATTCACTACCTTCCAGTCCACGGGGATTTCACCAGATAGCCAGCACTTTTGGTAAGTACTGGAAAATGTTTTGGCAAGCACATCTGCCAACACTTTCAGTATTTTTGGGTGTAAGCCATATGGTCCAATAGACTTGTGTGCATCCAGTTGATGGAGCACGTCACTGACCATTACTTCTTTAATCATGACTATCTCATTACAGAATCACAGCATCATAGACTCACAGAATGTTAGGGATTGGAAGGGAACTTGAAATATCATTTAGTCCAATCCCCCTGTCAAAGCAGGATCACCTAATTCGTCACACAGGAACATGCCCAGGCAGGTTTTAAATGTCTCCACAGAAGGAGACTCCACAACCTCCCTTGTCAGTCTGTTCCAATGCTCTGTCACCCTCACCATGAAGAAGTTTGTTCTCATATTTATGTGGAACCTCCTATGTTCCAGCTTACACCCATTACCCTTTGTCCTGTCATTGGATGACACTGAGAAGAGCCTGGGTCCCTGCCCTTTACATATTTGTAAACATTAATGAGGTCATCCCTCAGTATCCTTTCTTCCAAGCTAAAGACACAAATCGTTCAGCCTTTCCTCATCAGGGAGATGCTCCACTCCTTCACCATCTTTGTGTCTCTGCACTGGACTCACTTAAGCAGTTCTATGTCCTCCTAGAATTGAGGGACCCAGAACTGGACACAATATTCCAGATGTGGTCTCAGCAGGGCAGAGTAGAGGGGAAGAAGAATCTTTCTGATCTACTAACCACTCCTCTTCTAATCCACCCCAAGATGTCTTTGGCCTTCCTGGTCGCAGGGGCACGTTGCTGGCTCATGGTCATCCTGCTGTCCACCAAGACACCCAGGTTCCTTACTGGAGCTTTTCAANTCCTTACTGGAGCTTTTCAAGACAGCCTCCAGCAGTATAGA
>VZRI01011588.1:634-23504 GCA_013397515.1 Upupa epops
GCTAGGACAAGGGACAATGGCCTCAAGCTGCATCAGGGGGAGGGTTAGACTGGATCTTAGGAAAAAGTTCTCTCCTGAGAGTGGTTGGGCACTGGACCAGGCTGCCCAGGGAGCAGGTGGAGACCCATTCCTGGAGGGGTTTAGAAGCTGAGTAGCTAGAGCACTTGAGGCCATGGTCTAGGGGCTGGGGAGATGTTGAGATGAGGGCTGGACTTAGTGATCCTGGAGGTCCTTTCCAGCTTTGATGATTCTAGGAGGTCAAATAATCAGAATAGCTACTAATTAACTACAACAAAGTCTGATGAGAGTTCCTTTCATTACCTCATTAAGTTTGTCAGCAAAAGCTGCAACATCAGCCCCGAACTTTTTAATGCCATAAATGATGACTGTCAGGATGGAGGCTGCTGCAACCGTCTCATGGTTGATAACATAGATTTCCTTTGACAGAAGGTAAAGGAGGAGACCAGTGCCCAACATGTAAGGCCCTAAAGAGAACACAACACAGCGTTACTGGGACAGAGCAGAATCTCAAACACCCATGGGGCAGCTAGTCTATGGCCTGCAGGAGCAGCAAGCTTTCTCTTTTATCATAACAAAGAACAGAAAACCCAAGACCACCAAGGCAAAGGGTGCTGTGAGGCTGCACACCAGAAGTGGAAGCGACTTT
Source organism: Upupa epops (assembly GCA_013397515.1). Taxonomy (NCBI): domain Eukaryota; kingdom Metazoa; phylum Chordata; class Aves; order Bucerotiformes; family Upupidae; genus Upupa; species Upupa epops. Next base: position 1,302 of record VZRI01011588.1, read on the forward strand.
CACACTTGCACTGGACCTGCTGCTCCTCTCATTCAGAAAAAATAAATGTTTAAATATTCTAAGGGTCAGCAGGTAAGTCAGTCTTCCTCAAATATCCAGTTCATGATGCTCTTTTAGCTGTTATTTAGGGCACAGGCAACCAGCTTCAGAGCCTGCAAGTACTGTACTGCCTCACTCTTCACAGATTCCTACTGTGCAAGCAACAAATAATCTCCCCCTGTACTGGGCACTGGAGAGGACGCTCCTCAAGTACTGGGGGCAGTTCTTGACCCTTCAAAAAGACTAAGGGGCTGAAGCAGGTCCAGAGCAGCAACAAGGCTGAGGAAGAGACTGGAGGGAAAGTGATAAGAAGTGGCTAAAGGAGCTGGGGGTGTTTAGCATGGAGGAGACTCAGGGGTGACCTCAGCACGCTTTACAGCTCCCTGAAGGAAGGTTGCAGTCAGGTGAGAGTCAGGCTCTTCTCCCAGGTACTCAGCACCAGGATGAAAGGGCAGGGCCTGAAGCTGCCAGGGGAGGGTTAGGTTGGATGTTAGGAGGCCCTTCCTCCAGGAAAGGGTGCTCAGAGCCTGGACTGGACTACCCAAGGCAGTGGGGCCGATCCTGTGTCTGGAGGTGTTGAAGGACAGCCTGGCTGTGGCCTTGAGTGCCCTGGGGTGGCCGCTGGGGTGATGTTAGGCGCTGGGCTGGATTAGCTCAGGCTTTGCCAGCCTCAACCATTCTGTGGGATTCTGTGATTCTCTAATATTTTATTTTTTCAGCACCCTGAAGCAGAACTAAATCAGGGGAATAAAAAAGTTTAACACTAGCCTGTAACTCCTGTTTTAGGATAGAGGAACTGGAAAAACTCCTCAGGGATCAAACCATGACGCACTTCTCCTCCTTTCTCAGGCAGAGGTGGCAAAGGAGCCAAGCGCTGCTGATTTGTATGCAGCAGTCTGGTGCTGTGCAGCACACTGTGAATAACAAGAAAAGTTCCATTAAGAAAATAAAACACTCTTCAATTAGGCTCAAACACCACTTCCCAGCAAACCGGGAGGCGCTGGCTGGACACGCCTCCTGCCTGTCAGGGGGAGGGATTAGATAACCTCGACAAACTCCTTGCCGTATCATGAACAAGAATCCAACGTTAAAAAAAAAGACAACTCCCAGAATAAGGCTCTTTAACAACAGCTGGCAGCCTCCTGGGGACTCCCGGGCCTCCTGAGCCAGCCCGTCTCAGGAGTGGGGGGGCTACAGCCCAGCTGGGCCTCCCTGTACATACCAACAGGCATTCATGACCCTCAGCAGCCCCAACCATCAGTACTCACCCCACAGCGATGGGAGGCGGCAGGTTCCGCAGCGCGGCCGGGGCTGCTGGAGGGAGAGGGGCGAGAGGACGCGTCAGGGCCCAGCTCAGCCAGGACATACCACCCTCCACTCTCAGCCCACCGCCCCCAGCCCAGCAAAAGACAGCACCCAGTCCCGGCTCACCGGGAGCTCCTCACCTCGGAGAGCGAGACGGGAGAACATAGCGGCGTCGGGGAGAGGGACGGAGCACCTCAGAGCCCTCCGCTACCCGCTTCGTCCCGGTGACCGCGGGCCGCCTCCGGGCCAATATGGCGGCAGCACAACTCTCGCGAGCGCTCTCACGAGACTTCAGCGGGAGCGGCCGCTCTCGCGTGACTTCAGCGGCATCGGAATAGGAAGTCTCGCGAGAGTTGAGCGGCGTCGCGCGCGCGGCGCGGGAGCACGTGGGGGCGGCCCCGGCCCCTCACGGCCCCAACATGGAGGAGCCGTCGCCGCCGCTGCCCGAGCGGCCCTCTCCGGGGCCGGAGGGAGAAGAGACCGAGCCCGACAGCGGCCCCGAATGGAACATCCCGCCCAACGCGCCCGCCTGCATGGAGCGGCACCTGGAGGGCGCGCACTACCGAGCAGGTAGCGGGACCGGCCTGGGGTTGGGCCCGGAGAGCGGCAGCGGGCTCGCTCTCCCCGGGCATCTCCCCTCGCCGCTCACTTTCCCTGGCCTCTCTCGCAGACGGGGCGTTGCTGCTGGGCGCCTCGGCTTTGAGCGGCCGCTGCTGGACCGGTTCTCTTTGGGTCTTCGCCGACCCCCGCCGTGCCCCCAGCGAGGGCTTCTGCACCGCTGGGGTCCAGACTGAGGCAGGGGTCGCTGATCTGTGCTGGGTGGCCGACAAGGGCATCCTGGTGGCCTCCGACTCGGGTAAGTAGTGGCGATCCTCCATCCCGGGGCCCGTCCCGCGGAGGTGAGTGCCCCCGAGCTGAGGTGAGTGCCTTCCCATCCCCCCAAGGTGCGGTGGAGCTGTGGGAGCTGGACGAGAACGAAACCCTCATCGTCAACAAGTTCTGTAAATACGAGCACGACGACATCACGACGACTGTGGCGGTCCTGGCCGGCAGCACCCAGGCTGTCAGTGGCGGCAGGGACTTCTGGTGAGTGTCCCCAGCTCAGCTGTCCTGCACCAGGGCCAGGGCTGGGTGCTGATCCCTCACTCTCATCCACAGTGTGAAGGTCTGGGACTTGTCACAGCAATCAGTGCTGCACAACTACAGAGGTGAGTGCTGTCACCCGGCTCCTGGTGGCCCCTGGCAGGCTGCTGCAGGCTGAGCCCACTCCTGCAGCATCACTAGTTATCTCCTGTCTGCCAGACCATGCTTGGGGCAGAGATGTAATGTTTAGTGGCCTTATCTCTTTGGTTCTTGTGTTTCACAAAATCAGTACTGTAAGGTTTAGTTTGCTTTGTTCCTCTAAGTGTGTTTTAGAGTATTTCTCCTGCACTGAAATCTTTCTCTGACCTGCATGCGATTCTGTGATCTCCCAAGCTGTATTTGAGCTCTGGAGATGGACAGCTGTGACCTCTGGCCCCAGCAGAGTCCTTTATCTGTTTGATCATGTACCCCCCACAGACCCTTTGTAACTGACTTCTTATGTGGGGACGTCTCCTCAAGCTTCTGCCTGTCACAGGGACCCAAGTGCAGTGGCTCTGGTTGGATTTAACAGCTCTCCAGTTTGGTAGGAAGTAGTTGGTTATCGCTGAGTAGAAGCTATGGGCATAAACTACTCCTCTCTTTGCTGCTGTGACTTTAGGGGTTGTGGGGACTCTATGGAAAGCTCAATCCAATCTTTGAAGCTCTTTATCCTTTTCTGCTTTTGGTAGCTCACTCCGATTCAGTGACGTGTGTGGCTTCCTGTCCTGGTAAGGACACGGTGTTCCTGTCCTGTTCTGAGGTAAAGCTCCCTCTCTGCCTTCATCTACCTGCTAAAATCGGTTTTAAGGTGTAGGAGCTCCAAGGTCTGGCCTGGGGGTGACTGAAGGAGCCAGTTTGCCACAGGGTCTGGTTTGGAGCGTGGGTCAGTACTAGCTCTGAGTACTAGATCTGAGTTTAAGCCTTCCCTTGCTACAGAGAAGTTGTAAAATCCTTTCTGTTTGCTTTGGGCTTATAGGACGGCAGAACTTTAGTCTGGGACACCCGCTGCCCCAAACCAGCTACTCGAATTGGTAAGTTCTGTGCAGAAGTTACTGCCTCAGTGCAGTGCTAAACGAGAGAGTGGGAGACTGTCTTGGTACTCTCTCTCTTTACACTCCTCCCAATTAATTTCCTCGCAGTTTGCAGTGCCTGTAATTACCTCCCTACCTCAGTCATGTGGCATCCACAGAAAAGTGACATCTTTGCTTTGGGTAAGAAATGCTCACCTGACTACAACCTCTTTTCAGGGAGTTGGAGAGAGGGAGAAGGTCCCCCCTGAGTCTTCTCCAAGCTAAACTCCCCCAGCTCCATCAACCTTTCCTTCTAGTCCCTTCCCTAGCCTTGTTGCTCCTCTGGGACCCACTCCAGCCCCTCAACCTCTTTCTTGAAGCGAGGGGCCCAGAACTGCCCCTAAGACTTGAGGGGAGTCCTCCTCAGCACCCAGTCCAGGGGGAGAATGACATCCCTAGTCCTGCTGGCCACACTAGTGCTGATGCGTTGGCTGGCTGGGCACCTGCTGGCTCCTGTTCAGCTGGCTGTCACCCAGTGCTGCCAGGCTGCTCTCCAGCCGCTCCTCCCCCTGGCTGGAGCTGCAGGTAGGACCCTGCCCTTGGCCCTGTTCAACCTCATCCCGTTGGCCTCTGCCCATTACCCCAGCCTGTCCAGATCCCTCTGCGGCATCTTCCTCCCGCAACTTGGTGTCTTCTGCACATTTACTGAGGGGAGACTCAATGCCCACATCCAGGTCATCGTTAAAGATGCTGAACAGAACTGATCCCTGGGGGACATCACTGGGTACCAGCGGGATGGGAAACCATTCACCACCTCTGCCTGTGCCCAGCCAGCCAGCAGAGGGTGCACGCAGGTCTTTTTCTCCCCTGCGATTGTCTTGCTAACAGCTTTGTTCTCCCTCTTCTAAAGGTGATGAAAGTGGAACAGTTGCACTAGTCGACACAAAGAATCCTGATTCTGCCCTCAGCGCCGCTGTGCATGACCGCAGTGTCACGGGCTTTGCGTTTTCAGCGCACAGGTACAGGCTGATCCAGCAGTGCTTCAAAGCCCTGCTGGTTTTGTCGAGTAGAACCCGTGAGAAGTAGTTTCAGTAGCAAAGAGTAACCCAGAGAGTGTCTGGCTGTGTGTTAACAGACAGCGTGCACCCTCACGGTGAGGTGCTAGAGCCACCTCTGCTTGCAGAAGGATTTCTTCTGGCGCTAACAGGGTGGTGCTGTGTAGGGTGGGCAGCCTGCCAGGTGCTGGTGAAAATGTGTGTGTAGGGGCTGGCGATGGCCTTAACCACAGTCTGCTCCCTCCTCTAGTTCTCCCTTACTGGCTTCGATCAGTGAAGACTGTTCAGTAGCTGTCCTCGACTCAAACCTCTCAGAAGTGTAAGTACCCCACGGAACGCTGTCACTGCTGTGGCTGTTCGTCCTCTGACTTCTCATGACGTGAATGACTTAGCCACGTGCTGAGGGGAGGGTGAAACCACTCCTTAAACAGGAGGATGCTGCCTTAACAAGCCAGCAGTGCGGGGCTGCACAGCCCGTGAACCCTTCGAACCCTTTCAGGCCAGTGGAACGCTCGTCTTTTCCAGGTTCAGAGACCGTTCTCATCAAGACTTCGTGAAAGGCCTGTCCTGGTCTCCTTCGGATGAGGCCTTGCTCACTACAGCTGGCTGGGATCATCAGGTTCTGCATCACACTGTCCCCACCCCGACTGGTGAAGCTTCTGGAGTCAACTGTGTAAAAGAATAGTTTTATAAACTCACGGTTCAGATTCCTTCCTGGTGTAACTTTGATTCTGCTGGAGTCAGAGGGGTGTGGGAGCTGTGTCTGCCCGGCAGCTTGTGATTGGGAAGGTTCCTCTAGTAATTCTGATTAGGCATCAGTTAGTTACAAACCCGGCTTTACCCTCTCCTTAGGAGCTGGCTTCTCCTGTGCTAAGACTCGAGCGTTGTACCCAGTAGGAAATTGACTTGAGGCGCAGAGGAGCCCTGGCGAGACAGCGTGCAGTGTCTTTAGTGGCAGTCAAGTCTTTTTAATTAGTTCTTTTTTTAAACACCTTGCTGAGAGCTCGTGGCCTGAGAGACGCGGGCACCTGTGATGTGTGAGCTGAGGCCAGCTCAGAGGGGCTGTTGCTGGAGCGTGCTGAAAGCCAAGAGAAACGACTGTGCTGTTTGACGCCGCCTTTCATCTCCTCTGTGCTGAAAAGACCTGCGAGCAGAAGTTGATGGAAGGGGAAAAACTGGACTGAGGACTTGAGTTTCCATTTGCTTGCTCCTGTAAACAGCCTCTGCTTAGCGACCAGCGAGTGAGACTCCTACGCGCTTGTGATGAGTGACTTGTGCTGGCGACCGAGGGGGGCCAAACGTTCCCGTAATCCCTCCCACACGTAACCCGTAGCAGTGTTTTTGTAGTAAATGCCACCCACTTTTCAAACTAAACTGTTTCCCCCAGAACGTATTTAACAAAACAAACCCCGGCGAAGGATTGCATGCACGGCCACCGCTCGAGTGCTGTGGCCTCCATACTGCCCGGACAGAATAAAGCAGGTCCTGAGTAAAGAACCAAGGAGTCTTGTTGCAATTACTGCTGCTCGGGCTCCTGAGAGCAGTGCTGAAGGGTGCATTGGTTCCAGAGGGCTCAGTCCAGGGGCCTTTAATCAGAGCCTGCGGTTGCCTTTGGGGCTGTGCTTCTCTCGTGCTCTCTTTAAACTTCACTTGCTGCGTTTGAAATCCCTGGGGTACAGGGGTGTGACAAGAAAAAGGTGAACTGTGGCCAAACCTGATGAGTTTTATTGGGAGGAAAGGCTGACGGAGCTGGGTAAAAAGGAGCCTGGGGAGTGACTGCATGGCTGTTGATCGAGGTGGAAAGGGTGGGGGTCAGGAGGAAGGAGTCAGGCTCTGCTCAGGGGCACCCAGTGCCAGGACAAGGGGCTGGAACAGAGGGGGTTCCACATCAAGAGGAGAAGCAACTTCTTCCCAGGGAGGGTGCCAGAGCCCTGGAAGGGGCTGCCCAGGGGGGTTGTGGAGTCTCCTTCTCTGGAGCTGTTTCAAACCCACCTGGGCTGTTCCTGTGCCCCTGGATCTAGGGGCTCCTGCTGTGGCAGGGGGACTGGACTGGATGATCTCTGGAGGTCCCTTCCATGATTTCCTCACAAGAACCAGAGAAGTTACTGCATTGTCAGAGGCCCCAGCTGGTAAGAACGAGACCGGTTGTGCTGTGATGGGAGTTCTCTTGGAGAAAGCAGAAGGGAACTCTTCAATAAAGCAGTTTCCTTTTCTAACTGGGGCTAAGCCTCAGGGGTTGCCTGTGGTGCTGCAGAGCACCTCAAATGGTACCTGTTCAAACCACTTCCCTCACGTTGCCACCCTGTGAGCAAAACAATCCCAGAATGACTGAGGCTGGCAAAGTCCTCTGAGCTCCTCCAGCCCAGCCCAGCCCCTAACAGCACCCCAGTGGCCACCCCAGGGCACTCAGGGCCACAGCCAGGCTGTCCTTCAACACCTCCAGACACGGGGACTCCCCCGCTGCCCTGGGCAGTCCAGTCCAGGCTCTGAGCACCCTTTCCCTGAGGAAGGGCTTCCTGACAGCCAACCTCACCCTCCCCTGGCAGCTTTAGGCCCTGCCCTCTCATCCTGGCACTGGGTGCCTGGGAGAAGAGCCTGACCCCCCCCTGTCTGCAACTTCCCTTGTAGTTAGAGTGTGATGAGGTTCCTCCCCTCGGTCTCCTCCAGGCTGAACCCCCCCAGCTCCCTCAGCCTCTCCTCATCATCCTCTCCCTCCAGTCCCTTCTCCAGCCTTGTTGCTCCACTGCACCCTCTCCAGCCCCTCAATCTCTCTCTTGCTCTGAGTAGCCCAGAGCCACCCCCAGTATCTGAGGGGAGGCCATGGCAAAACGCATCGTGGTGGAAGCTCGCTGTTGCTGGATAAACCCTCTCGACTTCACGTGGCAGCACAACCCCCCCCTCCAAGAGAGCCTGGCAACCCTTTGGGTGAAGCTTTGCGGTGCCACAGGATGGCAGCAGCTGCCAGCTGGACAGGCAGCAGCAGCAGCAGCAGAGGGAGCACCAGCACCTCTCTTGAAAGAGCTGCTCTATAACCACCGGGGATTTTCACCATCAGCAGAGAAAGCCACGAGAGCCACAGTCTGTCCTGGAGTCACTCGGCTGGGGGAGCTGTCAGAGCATCCCCGAGCACGTAACCACAGAGCAGCTACAGCGAGAGCACCAGGCGACGCAGCGACGCTGAGGGAGAGCCCAGCTCTGTAGCCAGAGCTGGATTAAAGAGAGGAGAATGCAAATCAGGTTCCTTTGGAGGAGTAGAAAGAAGCAGCCACCGCAAAGACAAACCTGCCCCTTTCCCTTGCTGCCCGCATTGCTCACACCACGCTCTCGGCTCTAAGCGCAGCCTGCGAGCTGGGGCTTGCAGGTGAGTGTGTGAGCTTCGTCACCGCTGACGGGCTCCAGCCCCAGAACTATTAATAGCAGCAGCACAGGCTGAGCTGCACAGGCTCCTCTGCCAGCCTGCCCAACCAGCTGGGGCAGCAGTGACGGGCACTCGGGGCTGCCCGCCTGGTCCTTCAGCCTATAAAACCCTTGCATCGCCACAGGGTTTAGGATCAGCAGCTGGACCAGGCTCCAGGTCAGCTGGAATTCAGGCTACTGCCAGGCCAGCTTGAGCAGTGTTTTCCTCTCTTGCTCTCAGTCGTGGAGCAGGAGAGGAACTCTTCAGCAGCGCTGAATGAGGTCAGACCACACGAGTACCAGAACAGTACATCCAGACGCATTTAATGCAGCTCAGTGTCCGAGGGCACTCATAAATAAGAGACTTTGTTCAACACTGTCCGAGGAAAGCTCTCGGTTACACTACACCAGCAGGTATTGGAGGAAGAGGCAGCTGCAGGGGATAATTTCACTTGGATCAAGACCTGAATGACCAGATCGCATCGGGGAAGGGTGGGAGGGAGACTGGTTCCTTTGTCAGACGCTGGGATTGCTTCCAGCACTAAGGCTGGGCTGCAAGGTTGGCTGCTTTGCTCTGCTGCTACCCCTTAGATCCTTCCTCTTGCTAGATTTGTGTAGGGAAACAGCTGGGGAGGAGCAGAAGCAGGAATCAGTCTGTGCTGTCCTGACCCAGGAAGAGAGACCTCTTCCCTATCCCTGCAGAGGTCCTCACTCTCCTTAAGGAATTACCTTGCTCTGCAAATGCTCTGGCTGCCAGAGGCTGGGACAGGGGGCTCTTTGTCCCCCCCAGCTCCCAGCATCAACACCTAGTTGTTACTGAGACACTAGAATTCCACCTAATGCACCCGAAAGAGGCAGGAACAGCCCGGAAAGTGTTTGAGGAACAACAGTCCCGCTGCTGGAAACGCTCCTGTGCCAACCAGTTTCACAACTGGGAGCAGAGCCCTGCCTGGTTGAGTTACAGCTCAGTCCACCCCGCGTTCCCAGAGCGGGTGTTCTTGGCAGCAGGAACGGGACACATTAGCACAGCTCCTAGGGTTCAGCATCAACAAACATCTGCTGGGCCGAGTGAATTCCAGGGGAAGCTGGGACCTGGAAATTCCAAGCCAGGGCCACTGGTTTTTGCTCTGAGGAAACAAAAGCTCAGGCTCAAATTTAGGGGAATTGGTTATGGGGGGGGGGGGAACCCAGTCACCTTAATCTCTGTGCAAAGTCTGCTCTTGAAGGCTGAAGTCTCCTAAGAAGCCTTGAAAAGTGCTGAGGAGGGTTAATTTGAAGCTTCAGCTGAATATTTTGAAAACAGAGGCAGTGGCCAAGAAGCAAACCCCCTTCTGTCACAGTCAGAGAGGCTCCTTGCGTCTGTTTCAGGCTCAACTGGTGCAGCTTCACCCCACACAGGGCTGAAGCCGCTCAAACAGGGCCACTCTGCACTTGCAGAGATGAATCAGGGTCCTCCAGACCCTCCTTGCATGGAGGTTCTGCAGGGCAGGGGGGCACTGGGGTAGTCACCTCCCTCCCCACTTCTCTCTGCAAACAGGTGGGGTGGGTTGAAAACCAACACCCAGCCACTCAAACCAGCGCTGTCTGCAGAGCATGGCTGGAGATCCTCCAGCCCACTGGCCGCAGAATGCGGTTTGAATCAGCTCTGTTTGCTTTCAGCCTTCTCCTCAGAGCAAAGGGACCTGCTGGCACTTTGAAGCAGCTGCAGGGTTGGAGACAGCTGTTGAATTCCTAGGCACAGCTGGAAATCCCACAACAGGGAGAACTGTGGCGACGGGACACTGGGAATCAAGAGGACTCCTTGGAAAACTCCATAAGGAAAGGTTATCCCTGATTTTGAGTTGGATCATAGAGCAAAACCTGCCTAGAGGCTCCCCCAGAGAGACACCTGCAGCACGGGGTGAGCGGCGCTGGGGCTGATGATACTGGGGAGGACTGGGAGCAGACAGTGCTTTCCGTGAGCAGACTGAGGTCTCGAAGGGCGTTCAGTTTGTCAGTGATCAGACAGCACTCTGTGTGGATTTACATCTCTCTTACAGTGACTCTCACCAACCCACGAGGGACAGTCCCCTACTTCTAACTTCAAGAAGCTGCGACTCGCAGCTCCGGTCAGCTCTGGTGAGACAGTGCTGCTCGCTCTGTCCTGTGAAACACTCCCCCCTCTTAAGGCCACTCAGGTCCCCTAGAGCAGTGCAGGGAGCAGGATGGGCTCATTCACGCTCCCAGCACCCAGAGGAACACTTCATGGGAACAGTGGAACCGGCTGCCCTCGGCACAGCCACCCCAGTGACCCCCTCAGTCCCCCCGAGCAGGCAAGGCTGAGTCTCAGTACTGCAGCTTCAAGACTATGGCTTAGCTCTGTGTGTGGGGGGGTTATGTAGGTGTGAAGTGGGCAGAGACCCCTCGAGGACAGCACCTCGGGGAGTCACGAACACCCAGCAGCTGACTCAGCAGAACAGAGGGTTGCTCAACGTTTTCTGTCTCCAAAGGGCTTCACAGCCACCCGTCCGCCCTCGCAGCCTCCTCCCATGAGGAAGGATCACCTACAGAACCCCCCCAGTCACTGAAAGGCACAGGAAAGAGCGACCTGGGCTCCGAACCCCCTGAGAAAGGAGCTCTGAGAGCCACGGGCTGGGCTTAAGGCATGGGCAGAGCTGAGTCGCTCAAGGCTGTTATAGGGAGCTGGGGACAGAAGAGGTCAGGATCCGACCATCCTAAGCTCTTTCTATCCCACAGACCCCACATTCTTATTTGATCTCCCCTACTTCCAGCTCTATTCCACGATCCACAACCCCCGGCAGGGTTCTCCCTACTCCCGAGCTAGTTGAGTTAAAACCCCAGTCTGAATCAGCCCCTCCAGTGCCACCAGGGAGGGCTTTCCCAGACCGGTGGAGGCTGTAAGGTGGGAGACAGCACGGGGAGGGGGAAGGAGCAGAAGGAAAAGCACGTTTTGCTCACAAACCAGGCAGCAGCCTGTCCTCTGCAGTAACTATTCTCCGTGAGAGTCTTTAGAGAAGAGCCCCAGTCCCAGGGTCACTCCTGCCTTCTCCATCAGTCCTTTCCAGACCGCTGAGTTGGGATCATCCCCGGTGCCGGAGGAGATGAACAACCCAGGAGTCTGCTTGCCCTTTCCCAGCCGGACGAAGGCGTTGGAGCAGCCCTGCGGATGATCCTACCGGTGGCCGCTCTGGTAGACGTAGGAGATGGGCTGCCGAGCCCCAGGTCTGACGGTGAAGGTGTTGGTGGGGCCGCTGTACTGGGCAGGTCTGCAGGGAAAGCACAGGGAAAGTCATGGGAAGCCCAGGAATCCCTCTGCTGTCACCACCCCGCAGCTACAGAGGTGAGGAGGCCGATTTTGTTGCCTCCTGTCCTCCTTCACTAAGAGGAGGAGGAGGCGAGAGGTGCAGGGTCATGGTTGGGAGCAGAGAGGATCCAACACGCAGCCCTGGCCCAAGGTGGCAGGAGCCTGGTGGCACCACATGAGCCACAGGGTAAGGACTTGTGTGCCCAGGGACCTCAGATCCGAGGGACACGGAGGACAGGGAAGGGGTCAGCTGGGGGGGGGGACACAAACCTGCTGGCAGGCACCGCGTTGCTGGGTGAGAAGTCCCCGTTCTGCCCCTTGTACTTGGCGTCGCCTTTCCCTGCGGCATCCACCGACATCCGCCTGCCCTGGCTGCTCGTGGGGCCGTTCCGGTGGGCAGAGCTGAGGCGCCGGACCCCATCCCCAGCCGGGGAGCTGTAACCCCCAGAACCGTAGGACAGGGTGCCCGTGGCCCGCGGGGTCACCGCTGCTGCCGCCGCTCGGGGGTAGGAGCTGTCGGGCTCAGAGACGTAGAGGCGCTTCTTGATGAGCGGCCGAGGGTTGGGGCAGTGGCTGGGGTAACCGACAGAGCTGCTCAGGTCTGGGTACTGGGGTGTGAAGTCACTGTTCCTCCTGCTCATCTCCGATGACAGCAGAGCTGGCGACTCGTGGTTGCCCCCGTAGCCACGGCCGTAGCCAGGCCACCTGAAGTACCGCGCTGTGTCCGAGCCCCGGCTGGTGTCGGGGAAGCTGGGGCACTTGTGGTTCTCACCCCGACTCGAGACGGGGTCCTCACCCTCGTCCACCTCGTTGCTGAATTCAGGGGGAGGAGGGATAATCCCGTAATCCAGCACCGCATCCCCGTTCTCCTCATCCCTGGATTCCCCCCGCTGGGGCTGCTCCGGCTGCCCGGGCTCCAGGAGGCCCCGCAGCAGGGTGGAGGTGGCTGCCCGCTGGGTCTCACCCAGCGCCCGCACATCCCTGCCCTGGTCTGAGGAGCTGGAGAAGGAGGGGGGTTTGCTCCATGCTGACCCCACGGCTGGCCGGGGCACCACGGTGAAGGAGTAGGGCTTGGACTCGTTGCGGTAGAAGCTGGTGGAGCCGGTGTCTGAGGAGGCACTGGGGAGTTTCAGGGGCAGCCTTGCCCGCGATGCGGGTACCCCATCCCCTCCCTGCCGGCCCCGCTGTGCCCGCTGCCGGGCTGCCAGCAGCAGCGCCATGGGGGACCCCCTCTCCACCCGCTCGCCCGTCACCGGGTGGATCAGCGGCTCCTCTTGCCCAGCTCCTGATGCGCTTGGGGGGCTCCTGGCTGGGCTCGTGGGGCTGGCAGGGTGGGCTGAGCTCAGGGGCTGGGGTGGTTCTGCTGAGCTGGCCCCAGCCCGGTGAACTTTGTACTGGAAGACGGCCTCGCTGGGCTGCGGCGCTGGGCTGGGCGCTGGGGAACCGGGGGGTGAGGGGGATGCAGGGGGCTCCTCTGCTGGTTCCCGAGGTGGGGCTGGGGGGCTCACGTGGCCGTTGAGGGACCCTGGAGCTGGAGTCGGTTCCTCAGTGCCCTTGCTAGTGCCAGAAGCAGGTTGGTCCTTGTGCCCAGTCTCATCCTTCTCCACCACAACCACTGGTACTGGGAGTGGGCTTGGGGCTGGTTTCGGCAGCACCGAGTCACCGGGGTCAGGAGGGCTCTTCCTTGGATCAAGGGGACTCCTCCTCACACTCGGGGTGCTGCTGCCATCCTCGGTGCCCTGCTTTGTGTTTCCCAGCCCCGGCGCAGGTTTCCCTTCCTTCTTCTGTGCCAGCACCGCCTCCAGCTCGTTCCTGATCTTCATGACGCTGCGGGGCTGCGCTGGGGGGCTGCTCTCTGGTGCGGGGACCCCTGTGCCAGGGGAACCCCCCTTGGCATCGATGGGGCTGCTGGGCACCTCCTTCTTCTCACTCTCCCCTCCCGTAGGCGACCGCACATCCTTCCCAGTGGGTCCAGCAGGTCTCCCGTTAGCACTGGGCTCGTGGCTGCTGCTGCGGTCGGTTCTGCCCTCCCTGGGCCGGGGAGGGGTCCCCCTCTCCGGCTTCTCCTCCCTCCGTGGGGAGCGCAGGAGGGCAGAGAGCTCATCCCGCAGCCTGTTGAGGTTGCTCGCATCCTTCCAGTCATCATCGTCGCTGGTCGGGTAGTCTGGAGGAGGGAGGTCCAGGTCGTTGGCAGAGAGTGGTTCCGAGTTCGGAGAGGACTCCTTCCCAGCTGCTTTTGCCTGGAGAACCTTCTCAGCCTCAGGGCCTGGCAGGGGGCACCGGCCGGGCACAGGATCAGTCGCTCTGCCCAGCCCCAGAGTGGGTTTGGGGCTCAGCGGAGGATGTGTAGGTGCAGGGGGCTTCGCCCCAGCCCTGCCCGGCGGGGGCTGCCTCTGCCCAGGGTCCCCCCCTGCGAAGGTCTTGGCAGCAGCCCTGATGGTGAAGCAGGGCGGGAGGGGAGGCCGGGCATGGGGCTGCCGGGGAGGCGGCTCCTGCGGGATGGGCTGCTCCTCTGGCACCGGGATGGAGCTGGACCGGGCAGGGGCTGGCGGGGGCACCTTGAAGGACCTGGGGAAGGTGAGGTGGGGCTCCGGGCAGGACTTGGGCTGCAGACTCTCCTTGGGAGCAGGGGCAGCTGGTACCTTGACCTCAGCGGGGCACAGAGGCTCCTCAGCATCCGCCTGCCTTGTGTTCAGCACCGTCTCGGACTTCCACTTGGAGATGCCGGAGGTGAAGGGGGCCGGGACCCGGCTGGGTGGAGAAGCACCTGGAGGAGCTGGTGGGATGAAGTCTGGAGGAGCCGGTGTGCTGGGGGAGGTGGAGGCAGAGGCTGGGGGCGGTGGAGGTGCCNAGGCCATCCCCATCGAGAGCCTGTGGGCGCAGGTCCCCAGCTGAGCTGTACATGCGGTGGTTCCCATTGACCTGGGAGCCTGCGAGGGGAGCGACAGCACGTGAGCACCTCTCCCTCAGCATCACCCCCCCTGCCCAACTGACCCCCCAGCTGGAGCTTCCAGCAGGAGAACCCCATGGCCGGGCTGGCTGCTCCAGAGCCCCAAACACAGAGCCAGCCCCTTCCCTGAGAGCACAGCACACCCAGCATTGACGATGCCTTACCCAAGGCTGCTTTTTCCTCTGGCACCGAGGGTGTTGGCACAGCCACCCCGTGGGATTCCTGGGCGTTCTGCAAGAGTCGAGACAGCAGAGCTGTTAGTTTTACACCCAGGGTATCAGAGTGCTGACAGCAGCCTGTGCTGCTGCTGATTTCCCTGCAGCCGGGTGAGATCCCGAGATCCCTGAGGGAGCTGCTGCTGCTGGCAGGGTTGGAGGGGATGGGTGAGCTCAAGCTGTGAGCACCATTCCCCTGCAGGGTGGGTGCAGAGAGGCTGGCACTGGGCACAGCTTTCACCTCCAAGCTTTGAGCTGCCACTAGTTTCTCCCTGTTGATGCACAGAGCAAACACCGTGGCTGCTGGGGGCTCTGGGGGCTTCTCCTGCAGCAGGCAGGGGCAGTCACCCCGCAGTCACGTACGCACCGCACCGAGCGGGCAGACAGAGGCACCGGCAGCTCGGAAGGCTGCGGGGAGCAGTGCTGCTGCTGTGGTTTGTGCTTTGCTCCCAATGACTCCCTTTGCATCCAGGGTGAACACTCAGCAGTGCCTTCAGCCCTACAGGACCCTGCTATTTAGCAGCCCACACCGAGGGCACTTTGGATAATTAGAGCCACCCACCAGGAGATATTCACAGCCCTCTGAGTCAGCCCAGTGCTGACCAGGGCTGCTGCCTTCCCTCTCCTCCCCTCCAGTGACTCAGTGCTGAGATTGCTCTGCACAGGGACTGCAACTGCTGCCCAGAGGTTCACCAGCACAGCCCAGCGCTGAGCCAGGCTGCCAGCACAGACCTGAGTGACTGGGTCACTGTGCTGGGCTTTCTGATGCCAGCACGGGGAGAGACCCAGAGCCAGGAGACACCAGTCCCAGCGCAGCAGCTCCAAGACCCCATGAGCAGTGGTGAGGGATGTGCAGCCCATTCCTAAGCTCCAAGGGCCACCTGTTGCTCTCGCCCTCAGCCCGGACTGCTGTTCACATGAGGGGTGCACAGCCTGTGGAGCAGAGGAGCCCTTATCCTGCCCCTACAGCTGGGATAAAGATTGAGCCCTGCTCTTTGCCTTTCACTGGAATTGGCTCTATTTTGACAGGAGATCGCTGTGGGATTCCAAAGTCTCCCCGATCAAAGGTCAGGCTGGCTTCACGCAGCCCCACACAGTGCTCAGACAGCACCTTCACACCACCCTGCCCTGGGTGTGGGGAGCTGGGCACCACCACAGCAGCTGCTGGGCACCACAGGAGGCTCCCCCTGCATCAGACAAAACCCTAAGGAAAAGCACAGGCTCACTTGCAACCCAGCACCCTGCAGATGGCCAGAGACCCTCTATAACCACAGGGAACGAGGCAGTTACTGGTGAGGCAGAGGAGAGAGCAGGGCTTTGTGTTCCTGGGGTTGCACAACTGATCCCGCAGCTTCGTGCTGCTGGAGAAGCCAAGGTCTGCAAAGGCTTCAGGAGAAACAGCAGACACCAACCCTACAGCCTCATCCGAGGCCTCCCTGCTGGTCCCAGAGACCCAGCACAACACAGAGGAGAAGATGCTTAACTAGAGCTGCAAGGCAGAGGCTGACAGGCGCTGCCAGAGCACCGAGGTCCCAGGACCCACAGAGCAACCACCCAGCAACTCTCATTTGCTATGGAAATTCATCACTGCCAGCTCCCGAGCACACGGCGGATCCCTGCTCCTCTCCAGGGGAACAGAGAGCTCTGAGCTGGGTTGAAAACAATGAGGGCATCACACAGCTGGGTAGGAGCAGCGAGGGCCTGGCAGTCGGAAGAGCTCTATGCAAAGCTGGAGGAAACAGCCCCACAGGTCAGGAATGAGTGGTAATTCTGCTTGTGCCAGCTCCAGAGGTCCTGGAAACCGGGTCAGCCTGTTCCCCACCACCAACTCCTGTGGCAGTTGCTAGAGCTCCCAGTGTCTCTCCCAAACCGCCCAGGCTCACGTCATGAGCTGCTTCTTCCAGGGAAAAGCATCTCCGCTCCTCTGCCAGTCCCCTTGGCAGTGACGGGAGGAGAGGCTGGGTCCTGGGCTGTGTTTGCCAGGGGTGTGACCAGCCCAGCAGCCCTGCAGCTGATTCAGAGCTGGCTGCTGCGATGGGAACCTGCATTTCCAGTTTGCGGTACCTGCTGGGGTTTGTGTCTGCAGAGGATCCCGGTGGAGGGGGGAGATTTCACTGTAACCACCAGGAATTGCTTTTCAGCACTGGAACTGGGGAGGGAACCTGCCTGTCCTCACCATCGCCCCAGTCTCCAGGGACCCCACACTCTCACCCATTAAATGAGCAGGGTTTGGTGGTGCCTGTTACCAAAACTGCCCTGCAATAGAGCTGCTCATCACCGTGGGGGCTCAGAGAGGCCAAGGATTCCTCCAGATAGGAAGAGCTACTCCAAAACACCTCATTTTGAAGCAGATTTAGGGAGATTTGATAGTTAACCCTCAGGTGGCCCAAGCTCTGCAGTCCCCAGAGAGGCAGGTGGGCAGGGGGAGGTTTGGTAGCCCAGCAGCAGGGAGCAGAGCCCCTCTCCACAACCCCT
This sequence comes from Upupa epops, assembly GCA_013397515.1. Lineage (NCBI taxonomy): Eukaryota > Metazoa > Chordata > Aves > Bucerotiformes > Upupidae > Upupa > Upupa epops. The sequence continues at coordinate 18,173 of VZRI01011588.1, forward strand.
GCTGCGATGCAGCTCCGGATGGCCGAGGTTCAGAGGGAAGAAGCTGCTCCGTGCTGGAGGATCTGCCAGGTGCCCATCAGGGCTGACTGCCAGGCAGGGTGTGGGCACCTCCTGACTCACAGCTACCCTGACAGCTGCTTCTCAGGCTCCCCCCCCTGCACAGATTGCAGGTGGGTGGAAAGAAAGGGTTAAGATGGGAGCAGAGGAACAGCCCAGCACAGGTATGCATGTGGCAGCAGCAGCCTCTTGCCAAATGAAATCGTAATCAAGCCTCATCAAAATAATGCAAACACCCCACCGGGACTGGTCCCTACAACACCCTGCAGAGCCCTGCTGACTCCGTCGGTTAAACCTGCTGCTCTCGGGAGGGAAACTCAGTGTGAGGGACTCTTACAAGGGCAGCTGGGGTGGGGGAAGCCCCTGGTTCAGCTAGAAAATCCCATGGCTGGGACCAGAGCCCCTAGGATGTGACCCAGGGGTGTCTGTGCTGCTTGTTCCGCCACCACATCCACTCCCAGCAGGAAAGCAACCGAGAGCTCTGAAAAAGCTGTCGGTTGCAGCCCAGAGCTGGTGCTGTGGGCACCCACCCAGACCAGTGGTACTGGAGACAGCATCAGTCCTGTAGTCACTGGACCCAGAGCCCAGGTATCCTGACCCCCGAGTCCTGATCGCTTGGGAGGCATCACAGAGGGCACAACCCCTTGGTAGAGCCTGTCACGTCCTAGTTATGCTCTTACCTAGCTACATCAGCTCCTCTCCCCCCTTGCTGCCCTCCAAGTGACACCCACACAGCTCCATTAACCCCTGCTTGCACCCCAGTTTGTGCTGTAGGTGACGGCTCCACAGCTCTGCTCCAACTCTCTCCAACTCAGTGCCAGCAGCTCCGAGCTAAAAGGCAGAGCGAGGCAGATCTATCATCTCCACACTCAGCAGTTCTGCTTTTAATTGGCAACTCCAGCTCCCGTCTCCTGCCCGTGTCCCACAGCGGCGTGACCTCAGCTCACCTCCTAATCCCCTGGACCCAGCGCTATTAGACACTTATTTCTCTCTTCATTTATTTTCTTCCCTCGGGTAGAGGTTGAGAGCAACAGCCAGCCCGGCTGGTTCTGGGCATCAGTTACTCGCCGTGCCGTAAAGCACCCGAGGCAGCGGGTCGGGGACTCACCAGGGGCAGGAAGGTCAGCAGCGGCCGGACGCGCGGCCGAGGCTTCAGCGTGGCTGTGCCGGAGTCAGTCACGGTCCCGAAGCGGTTGTCGCCGTAATACACCTCGATCACATCGCCTGGAGGGGAGAGAAGGCTGTTAGAGGCCCTGGGTTAGAGGCACCCACACCTCCTCGCTTGGTATCAGCAGGTATCAGCAGGTATCATCCTGTATCAGCAGGTCCTGGGATGGGGAGAGCCCTTCAGAGGCTGCAGGGGTATCCAGGTGATCTGGAGCTGAGTTGAAGGAGAGGGAAAGGTCCCAGGGATGCAGGACAAGCAACCCTGACACAGGCACCCTTCCTAGAGCCCCTGATGCCAGAGCCCAGGTGTCCAAGTCTGCTCCAAGCAGTTTATTTTCCACCCCAGGAGGGTCAGGAGTCAGCACAGGCGCTCACACATCCCCCAGCCAGGCAGTGTTTAGGGAAGGAAGCCGCTTCAGGAGCGGCTGGATGGGCTCTTCCCAGTGCCACGAGGCTCCGAGCCCCCAGGGAGCAGGAGGAGGGTCCAGGGCAGGTGCCCACAGAGATCACACAAACCAGCTGGTGAGCACAGGCAGGGTTTGAGCTGGGCTGATCCGTCAGGGAGGTGGGAGCAAGATGACCTCTAAGGTCTTTCCAGCCTCAGCCATTCTATCCTCAGGGATGTAGGAGGCAGAGTAGGGCCAGACCACCAGCCACACCAAGGAGATGGAGCTCCTGCCCTTCCTCAGCAAAGGGAAGCACCTGGCAGCACTGCTCTTACTCAGTGACTGGAGCAGCACACGCAGGGGCATCCCGAGGAGGTCTTTCCCCTCCACGTTCTGCTGTGAGTGGGAGGCAGATGCTGTGGCTGCTCTTTAGGCTGTGGCCAGGCACCACCAGTGCCCTCAGCATCCCTCTGCACGCTGCCTGGACAGGTTACCTGGGACCCCCTGATGCAGCAAGCATGAGGGGAGGGATGGATGGTGCTGCCACATCACTTCCACCCCCCACTCTGCCTCAGAGAAGCTCTCTGAGCATCTTCCCCTGGCCACCACCTTGAACAGAGATGCTGCAACACAGAGCAGCAGCAGAACCCTGGTGCCACAGGCAGAAGCAGCCGCTGGGTACTGGTGGTTCCCAGCCCTGTGCTTTCACCTCGAACCACACCTTTTGGGCCAGTTTATTTCTGACAGCAAATAAAGCTCATAAACCTCATTTAATTACCTCCTTTGTGTCTGATTAGCAGCAGGAATTAACAAGCAGAAGCATCAGAGCATGGAAACCCCACCTTGGCTGGAAGGAGATAAATAATCGGTAGCCAAGGAGACCAACATTAAAGGAAACACACGAGGAAGGAGCGGGGAAACTGAGTCAAACGGCTCTGAGCAGAGGGAAAGCTCCATGGGGGTGATCCCACCGAACAGATTGAAAGGGATTGCAGCCAGAAGGAGCAAGCAAACACAAACCCCAAGGAGTAAAGGGTGCCTTCCCCTCAAAGAGAAGGTTCAGGAGTGCAGTTCTCACACCTGACCCCATACTGAAGCTTGAACAGTCTCTGCCAGCTATCGGGCAGCAGCTCAAAGCCAGGCAGTAGAGAGGTGAAGGCTGTGCAAGCTCTGCTCAGCAGCAGATGCCATGGCCTGCATTTCCAAGCCTCTGAAACCCAAGGGCAGGGCTCACCAAGGCAGGACTGCCCACCTGAGGAGTTCTGGAATGAGCTGTACCACAGCCTACTCTCCCCCTCATTCAGTGTCCCTGCTCCCTCCTGCATGTCCCTGTGCTCTCCCCACACACTGCCTGCGATCCCCAGCCCATCACAGGCTGTCAGGACATGTGGCCGTGCTTATCACTGGGTCTCTGCCCTCCTCAGACGGGCAAAGATCAGGCAAGAAGCTCCCAAGGCAAAGCTTTACTCCAAGTGCAGCCGTGTGTGCGCTCCTGCTTGCATGAGCACCTGGAATGAAGCAGCGACCACACCAGGGGCTGGGCAGGAGCTACCACAGCATCTGCTGGAGGTGTGGGCTTGGAGGCAGAGGAATTCCACACCACCTCAAAACAGGCTGCTGAGCCCAGCCAGCTTTGCCTTTCTCCCACCCCCCACACCTCATGTTACCTTGAGATACAGCCAGCAAGCAGCATCCATCATCCTGCCTCTGGCTCCCTCTCCCTCGTCCCCCCCTTCTCCCACTACAAGGCCATTCTGTCCTGAAAAGGACTTCAGCTTTCAGTCAGCATGGTCCTACAAACAGCTCAACGCTGCTCCGCCTGCGAGCGACCCCAGCTCAAGGAGCTGCCAGAGGCCTGAGGATGGCAGATACCAGCACATTATTACTTCTGCATCACCCCCTGGGTGACCCCACACCCGGGGTCAGTCAGCAGCAGGAATTAAGGCCAGGGTGATGTGAGAGTTTGGATGCAGACGGCTTTGAGGAGCAGTGATAGAGCAGCTCAGAGACTTGAAACGCTGAGAGAGTTTTATATTAACCAAGACAGCAGGTAAACTCAGAGAGGAACCGGATTAGAGATCACAAGGTCTTTGATCCTAGATTACTAAGCATCGCCAACCCGAATGCATTTCATTAAAACAAAATGAAGTGCTTGTAGCTGGGTTTTACTTCGCTAGATAAACAGGACTTGCCTGTCACCAGTAAGACCAGTGCTCTGCCAGCTTCATTTCCTGGAAGGAGGAGCAGGAAACCTTCCATTCGGAAGCGGCTGCCCACAACTACCGTCTGATTTCAACCTGTCCTGGAGACCTTTGGGTCCTCTCTGTCCTGGGAAATAAGAGGAGCAACCTGCAACCCTTGTGCAGTGGAACCTCTTCCTACCTGGGGGTTGCATCACCCGGGGTGGGTGCAGCAGGTTTGAGCTGGGGTATCCTCAGCTCCCAGCGAGGAGTGGCATCAGTTGCTGTGTTCAGGAATCTCTGAGTCAGTGACACGCAAACCTACACCCATCCCACGTTGCTTAACCTGTGTTTACTTAGTGTGAGAAGCTAAGGTGGGGACTGGCAGCAGCACTGGACCCCTTCTGGCAGCGGCGATGGCCTGAAACTGTGCTGCAGATGCTGAAGAAATAGGGGCTTCCCTGGGTAGGGCTATGACAAGCCAAGGCCCAGCAAAACCCACCCCGTTCCTCCTCCCCACGAGCCCACAGCCCAGCACATGCTGCTCCACACGCCGTCACCCGGCTTCGCGAGTCGCACTACCCTAAGGCAGACGAGAGGGCTGCTGCGAACGCCAAGAGGATGCTGAGCAGTGATTCAACAGCTTTTACTCACAGCTCAGGTTTCAAGGGCTTCTGGCTTTCACTCGGCAAGCTGATCCCCACGCCAGACAGGACACCTTTGTCCTGCCACTGCAGCCACCCAACCAGGCTCCTAACGAACCAACAGCTCCTTCTCTTTAAACCCCAACCACATCAGAGAGGAGCTTGAAGCCTCCTCGGATTGACAACAGCTAGAGAGCAGCGATTTTGCTTCCGAGTTGCATGAAACTCTCCATCCCGGGTTCGTTTTATGGTGGTTTCATCATGAGATGGAAACCACACGGTGCTGGGGCTGTAGGGTGCAGCTCACCGGTCCCATCCCACCCCAGCAGACACCACTGACTTTATAGAGGGCTGCAGTCTCTTGTGGGATCCTGCAGCGCCCAAACTTCATCCCTAAACTCCCATCTGCCTGACTCCAGCCCTGCTCATTTGATTCCCTCCTACATCAGCCTCCCGGGCACGGTTTTGCAATTAAAACCACAAGGCAGCACAAATAAACCCCGAGGAAGCTGCAGCCCCCGACACCCCCCGCCCCGCTCCGGGAACAGGTTCGCACGTCCCGGGCTACAGCCTGGGAAGGGGCAGGTCGGGCACTGCGTGGGAAAGAGCCGGGGGAGCCACAAAAGAGGGGTACAAGAGCTTGGGAACCCGCTCGGGTGAAGCTGAGTTCTCTCCCCCCCCTCCCCGCAGCCGAGTCCCTCCAGCAGCTGCGGGACAGCTGCGGGGCTTCGCACCCTGCCGGTGCCTCTGAGCCCACCGCAGCCACTTAGGGCTGAAGTGAACCCCCCCTCCCGAGCCCTCCCTGACCCGACCCTCCTCTCCAGCACTAACCTGTGCCCCCCGCACTGTCCGAGGTCCCCTCCTGCGTCAGGGTCCAGGGAGGGGGGGCTGCGAAAAG
>VZRI01011588.1:25182-49764 GCA_013397515.1 Upupa epops
CAGAGGGAATGGTCCTGCAGAGGGAATGATCCTACAGAAGGAATAATCCTACAGAGGGAACGGTCCTGCAGAGGGAATGACCCTACCGAGGGAATGATCCTACTGAGGGAACGATCCTGCAGAGGGAATGGTCCTGCAGAGGAAAGGATTCTGCGGAAGGAATGATCCTACAGAGGGGAATGATCCTTTAAAGGGAATGATCCTGCAGAGGGAATGGTCCTGCAAACCCCTGCCCCGATGTGACCCCTGCACCCTGATCTCACTGGCAGGGCTCCCACAGCAGGGACCCGTGGCTGGGTTTTAGCAGGAACAGGGAGAGACCTTCCTGTGGGTGAGAGTGGTTGTAGGGAAGGAACTGGGAAAGAGCCTTTCTGCTGGGAGAGGAGCTGGAGCCAGGGCAGAGCCACCTCGCTGAGCCCTGCCACGCACAGAAAACTCTCTGGCACCTCTGGAAAGCAGCTGCTGCAGGAAGGGAAGGAACCCCTGGACAAAGGACACGGTGTCTTTGCAAGACAAGGATGTGCTCGCTGGTACTCGCAGTCCTTGAGCAAACTGGGCTGGACACACAGAGAGGCAAAGTGGAGCGAAAGGGGAAGGAGAAGAGGAACTAATTTGAGAGGAGAAGCCAATAAAGTCCTGAGGGATGAGAAGTCCTGGGCTGCTGCACGAAGGTTTCCCACAAAATGTGGCTGCACCAAAGCGACTTCAAAAGGGCCACAGGGCTGCAGCGATGCTCTGCGGGAAGGGGCAGGGTGATTCAGTTCCGAGGAGTCCCTCTGCCCCCAGGGCAGCACCCTGGGCTGGAGCGGGTGAGCTGTACCCGTGCCACCCCACCAGGGAGGGTTTTGCCTCACCCTGGGTGGTGAGCGTAGGAAAGCATGTTCCTCACAACATGAAGGGATGAGTGTTTTGACGTGAATTTATTATCCCAGCGAGCACAAGCTGCTGAACCAGCCTGCAGGAGCCCTGCGCACCCTCCCTTGTGTTTGTTCCAGATGAAAAATATTTGTTCTTTACATTCCACCTCCCTGAAGACCAGGAAAAAAAAAAGCTCAGGACTAGCAAGAAGAACGTGTTAGGTGGGACTGCAGCAAAGGGCAGACTCCGAAAAGACACCCGGGTGGGTGCCAGGGCTCTGGTTTGAAGGAGGATGAGTGCCACTCGCCGTGAGGTGCTGAGAGGACGGGAGGGTGGGCACTGAGCACTCGGGGAAGAGCCTGGAAGATCTCCAGCAGATTTTATGGCATAGAAATCGCCGTGTGAGCAGGGCTGTGATGTAACACCGGCGGTGTGAGGCTGCCTTTGATGGCAAGATGGGTAAACACCCCAGAACAATCGGCTTCTCATCAGCCCGAGGAGCTGCACCCTACAGATGCAGATCTTCCCCACCGCACTCACAGGTGTGCAAAGGGCTCTGCTGCAGCTCTGCTCTGCTGTGGTACTGAGGCAGGGGTGGCAGGAGAAACCCTCGTGTGTGGCTGCAGGACAGCAAAGGGTACCAAACAGCTGTGGTGGTCTCCATCAGGTACAGATCCTCCCTGACCCATTGGGCTGGGAGAGTCAGAACCCTCCTAATCCCCACAGTCAAGCCCCTGTGCTCCTCCCCCAGCTCAGCCTGGGCACCCCTGTGACAGCCACCACCCCCCTGCAAGCACCCTGATGTCACAATGGCCCTGAGAGCTGGCGCTGCCTGGACACGCAGTGCTGCTTCCAGCCCAGGAGGTCCCACAGGCCACGGTCCCCACTGGCAGGTGAGAGCTCTGGGTGATGGTTCAGCAGCAGGGACTCTGCTCACCACGGGCAAGGGGCTGCAAGAGCCTGGTAGTGAGGACAGAAGAGTCCTGGTGGTGTCAGTGTCAGGTGCTGGGGGATGTCTGAAGCCTCAGTGCTGTCCTGATGAGTGAAGTCTCTCTGTGACTCCACCTGTGAGGATCTTCTTAGAGAGACAGCAGTCTGGGGGGGATTAGGGATCTCTGAGTGATGACTGGACGCAATAGGATTATGTGGGACCATGCTCTGTGTGCATTGAGCTGGAGCTTCCCCTCAAAGACGAAGACCACGTAGGCAGGTGCCCTCCCCCTGGGCACAAAGGATGCTTCTGCCAAGGTTTAGCTGCCCCTGAGGATGAGCAGCAGCCCCCAGGGCAGATAAACCTCCCAGCAAGAGCACTGCCCCAAGCTCAGCACTGGCCATGACCAGCAGCCGCCATCAGTGGGCACACACAGGGCTCACACATCTCAGAAGCATCTCCACGACTTAGCAGCTGGGTTTTCAAAGTGAGCACAGCCTTGCTGCTCGCCCCCACAGCCCAAGCTCTGCTTCATTAAGGCTGATGCCTCCCTGCTGGGTGGGAGCAGTTGCAGAGCAGAGTCGTGTGTCTACTTGTCTCTTATCGCCCCATGTGAGCAGGGCCATGAGCTCCAGCCCTGTGTGTGTGTACGTGAGCATCACCCTCGTGGAACAAATCAACGTGGGGACACACAACCCACAGCTACAGGACCGGGCTGGTACTAAATCCGCTCTTCAGGAGTCAAAATCCTGTGGGAAAACACGGAGTGACTGATGGTTCCTTGCAGCAGCAGCTGCTGAAATAACCCTGGTGCTGAGCTCCAGCGTCAGAACCTGGGGAAATGAGAGCCAAGGGGGTGGTGACCACCTGGTGGGGACCTGGGCATCTCCCTCCAAGGCTTTAAGGAGATTTGTAAACAATTTGTGGGTATCCCCATCCTAATAGGTTTAGGAGGCAGCTAACAGGGACCAGGAATAGAGCATCAAGTAAGCCGGGGCGTCACGGAAACTAGGAAACCTCTTTAAAAGGTTAAAAATAAAACCAGACAGCAAAGCCTTTATTTAGGGCCCAGGGTAAAGCAGCTAATTGAGAGGGAAGAGCCAGTTTCCATCGGAGCAGGAGTGTCATCAATGAAAACGAGATAACTGAGTCACGGTTAAATAACAGCAGCGCTGGGAGCACAGCCTTGCAGCACCCATGGGTGACCAGCCAGCCCCTGGGGCACACAACCCTCTCCTCTGTAAAGGGTTCAGGCAAAAGGGCTGCTCCTGTGGTCCCCGTGCCCTCCCTGCCCAGGGGTAAGAGCAGGAAATACCTGACTGGTCTTTACTCTGCCCTGGCAGCAGTGGATGTGGCTGGCATCTCTCAGCCCAGCTCTCCCAGTTTGTTGAAGATGCTGCTTTTTGGTCACCAGGACAGGATGGGTACTGGGGCCGTGAGCACCGAGGAGGATGGCAAAGAGTGGGGGCACTGGCAGAGCCTTTCTCTGGCTCTTTTGCTCCACAGGTGACTGAAAGAGCAGAACCCCCTGGCGAAGACTGCGAGAGCCCAAAGGAGGAGCCCTGCGAGATGCAGAGGGTCCCCAGACCAGCAAACCAGCAGCTCCCAGAGCATCACCACAGGCACCAGCCTCAGCCCACTCGCTTTGTGCCCCTTGTTGCCCATTATGGGGGTCGCCAGCCCAACTTCTTCCAGTTCCTCTTCTACAAGCCCAGGATCCCCGACTCGTACTACCCCTTCTACACCGCGCAGAAGCCCACCTGCGGGTACCGCTACAACCGCAACACCGACCACACCAGGAAGGTGATGGACGTCCAGAGCACAGACGTGGTGAAATGGAGACCCCCCCAGAGCACCAAGCCCCAGGCAGAGCAATAAAGTGGCTTTAGCTTCCCACTGAGTGTCTGAGCTGGGGCCAGCAGTGAGCGAGGGAGCGGGGTGTGAGGCCGTGTCGCTGCTCTCGGTGTGCAGATTGCTCCAACACCTGGTCTGACTGGTCCTGTCGTTTATTGCCGACTGCTTACACCGAGGCTCTGGGTGTCAGCAGGGCTCCAACAGCCCCCAGCCAGGCAGCTCTGCACAGCCTGGCCTTAGCACACACTGCTGAGCCTAAAGCCTGCTCCTTCCTTGGAAGAGCGACCTTCTCCCCCAGGCTCTCCCAGCCACAGAGATACTGTCCTCATGAATGGGAGAGCAGGTTCTGTTTGCAGAAACAGGGTTGGAACCTGGGCAGCAGGTCCCTGCAGCTCTCAGAGGGCAGAGCAGAGCTGTTAGCTCTTGCATCGCCTGCCCTGGAGAGCTGGGTGCACGCTAGCAAGGACTTGGAACCCCTGGCCAGCCCGAAGCCACATTTAATAGGCAACCCCTCTGCTGTTAAGGAACTCATCATTCAGCCCCTCTCAGGGCTTCTGCCTCAGCCACGTCCCCTTACGGGAGGCTGCAGGAGCTGAGGGCTCACCTAGCCAGGGTCCCAGCCAGGTCTGTGCCTGCTGCTGCAGGATGAGCACATCCAGTTACCTCTCCACCACCCAGTGCCCCAGAGCATCTCCTTGAGGCCTCGGGTATCACCCTTGCTGCTCCTGACTTGTGTCAGCACAGAACCAGCACCAGGCTCTGCTGTCCATGCGCCGGGCTCTGGGGGTTCTCAGGGACAAGCGAGTGTCACAGGGCTGACTCTGACCCGTTTCACTACCAGTGGTGGAACTGAGCAGAGCTGCTCTGTGTGCGACTCAGCGCAGCCAATACCCTCCCAGAGCATCTCCTTGAGGAGCTGAAAGGCTCCTTCCCTGAATTTTAGGCTCAGATCAGCAGCCCCATCTGGAAATCCAGAGGGAGATGAGAAAGACACAAACAGCTCGGGACTCCCCAGCACCTCAGGGTCTCTGGAGGGTTTTGCTTTGTCTCTTCCTACTCCCATCTGGATGAAGAAGTTTTTGCTGATGTGACCCCACACCAAATCATAAATGAAGTGGATTAGGAGATTACATCATCCCAGGGAAAATTCCACCCTCCTAATCTCCTGCTGGGCTGTAATCTGCAAGTCTTTCCCATTTTAACTCCTTTCTATTTTAACCCTGAACTCTTAATGCCAGGCAGGAGCCCAGCACTACTCCCCCCACCCCAAACCTCATTGGCCGGGGTGGGGGGATTTGTTGGGTACTTAAACATCACCCCCTGGGCCCAAAGAAGGTGTCGTGGTCGTGACTTTTACTGGGAGAGGAGTCTGGTGTCCATCACCCCCAGCCCTGCATCGGCACAGCCCACCCTACACACAGAGCAGCTGCTTTCATCTCCTGCTCCCTGCTGCACCGGGGACCCTTGGGACTTGAAGCACAAGGAGCAGCATTAAAAATCACCCCTCAATTTTCAGAGGAGAAATTGTTTTGCCTTTCTGACTGCAAAGGGAGCGGCGTGAAGATGGGGAACATGGATGGGAAATCCGTGGAGGAGCTGAGCACCACCGAGTGCCACCAGTGGTACAAGAAGTTCATGACGGAGTGTCCTTCTGGCCAGCTCACCCTCTACGAGTTCAAACAGTTTTTTGGCCTCAAAAACCTGAGCCCTTCGGCGAACAAATACGTTGAGCAAATGTTTGAGACGTTTGACTTCAATAAGGTAAATATTGTCCTGCCCGCACGGGGATGGGCTGCGCCGGCTCCTGCTGTGGGGACACGTGTGGAGCGCCCGGGTGCTCTGTGTGTGTGTGTGTGGGGGTCTCTGTCCTCTGCTGCTCGGCAGCCCCTTCAGTGTGAAATGGTTTAAACAGCCAAAAACAATGCCAGCAGGACTCTGGCAGCTGCTGACGGCTCTGGGAGCGGAGAGGAGGGGAGCAGCTTCCTTGATTCTATGTGCTCAGCCCTCAGCCATAAGGATCTGGAGCTGTCTGCGGGTTAAAGCGGTTGGATTTGAAGGTCTTCAAGGTCTTTTCCAACCAAGGTGACCCTGTGATTCTGTTCTGTGGTTCCGTTCCCTGTGGGGCAGTCCCTGAGCATCCGTGTGAGCCAGAGCTCAGGGGAGCAGAGGGGTGTTTTGTCTGCAGGAGGAAACACCATCCTCTTTTTCTTGCAGCTGATCTGAAATTCCCCCTCCTGTGGGATGAGAAATGTTTTATGGGCTTAATCCCACTGAGAATAACACACTGCAGCCTCTAAATCTTGTAGGTGTTTTATCCTTCTCCCTGCTCCCTGCCCCGTGTCTGGAAAGGGAGCTGCTGTGCAGGAATTCCTGCTGGGAAGGGAGCTCGGGAGCTCCTTCTGCCTGGTCGGGCTCTTGCTGCAGGGGGATAAAGCAGATGAGCTCCTCTCAAAGCTGCCCCGTGGGGTGGTGACTGTTCATTCACAAAACCCCAGCTTATTCCCCCCCACAAGACCCTCCGTGGTTGACAGGATGGATCAGTTCCCTCCCGAGTGCTTTGTACCTCGATGGTTTGAGCCCTCGAGGTGCCCAGCCCTGTGCGGTTGTAGCGATGCTGCTGGAGGCTGTGGTCATCGCTGGGCAGTGCCTGGGGCAGGGTGGTGGCACCTGAGCTCGCCCCAGCACATCTTTGCACCCACTGAACGGCTCTAACGCTGCGGTGGGAGCTGCTGGTGGGCAAAACCCCTGCAGGAGGGTCAAGAATAGGACTCTCCGTGCTGGTCACAGCAGATGCACAAACAGCACAGGACAGGCAGCATCCTCCCCTCCCTGCAATGAGCTGGGGTGATTCCCGAGCTCATTCCTCACACAGAGGCTCAGATGTGGGACCCTCCAGCAGCAGGGAGGAGCAGGAGGTGCAGACAGGATACGGCTGGGTAATCTTTGGGGTTCATCTGCATAATCCTCTTCCTCTTTGACCTCTGAATTCCAGCTGCTTTGCGTGAGGAGATTCCTCCAGCTCACTCTTGGCTTCTGAGCTTCCTTGGTGCCCACAGTGAGGCCGCTCAGTGTCAGCACAAAACGGCTCTACAGTGTCCAACGGGGAGCTCTCACTGCTGGCTTTAGCTGTGGATGTGGGGGGGACCTGCACCCACAACCCCTGCTGTGCTCCCTAAGCCCCTGTTCCCAGCTGAGATCCTGCTGAAAAAAACTCCCTGACTGCCTGGCTCATGGCTGCTAATCACAGAATCACTGGGTTGGGAGGGACCTCCACAGGGCAGCCAGTCCAGGCACCCAGCAGGGCCAGCACTCCCCAGCCCAGGGTGCCCAGAGCCCCGGCCAGCCTGAGCTTGAATGGCTCCAGGGATGGAGCAGCCTGGTCCAGGGCTCCCTCAGCCTCAGCTCCCAGCCCTGGTTCCTCCTGTCCAGCCTCCCTCTGCCCTTTTCCAGCTTCAACCCAGGACCCCTCATCCTATTGTCCTATTGTCCCTTGGGAACAGCCCTCCCCAGCCCTCTGACAGCCCCTTTCAGAAACTGGAAGGTTCCCCCTGGAGCCTGCTCCTCCTCAGAGTGAACAACCCCGTGAACCCTCTCATCCTGCCTGTGTAGGAGAGGTGCTCCCAACCCTCTGAGCATTTTCATCTCATTGACCTCCTAACCTTCTCCTTTTAGGATGGCTACATAGACTTCATGGAGTACGTGGCAGCGCTGAGTCTGGTCCTGAAAGGGAAGGTGGATCAGAAGCTGCGGTGGTATTTCAAGCTCTATGATGTGGACGGTAACGGCTGCATCGACCGGGGAGAGCTGCTGAACATCATCAAAGTGAGTGGGCTCAGCCTCTCCCAGCCCTGACCCAGACACCCAGGCAGGCAGAGACACTGGAACAGGACAGTCCCAGCCCAAACGCCACCCCTCTGCTCAGTGAGCAGCACCGGCCATACCTGCTGCCTGTCCTCTGCCAGTCCTGCTGCCAGACGGGGCTCCCTGGCTGGAGCGGTCTGGAACAGCCCACCTCCCCAAGGGCCCCCACACGCCGCAGCCCCCCGTCCCCTCGAGGCAGGTAGTTTAACCCTGGCTGAGCTAAGCACTTGAATTTAATCTAAGGATTTCCCGAGGTGAAGGGCTGCTGCTTTATCCCAGTGTGGCCACTTAATCTTTTAATTGGTTGCCTTTTTAAAGGGTTTTAATCTCCAGGTTTTCAGAAGGGACTTATTCTCTTCAGAAACTAACTGCCCACAAAAAATAGCTCGGCCTTTCGTGTCCGGACACCCTACCTGCACCACACTGAGTGTCCTGTGTGTCCTTCCTTCCCCCCAGGCCATCCGGGCCATCAACCGCTGCCAGGAGACCATGACGGCCGAGGAGTTCACCAACATGGTGTTTGACAAAATCGACATCAACGGGGACGGTGAGCAACTCCCCGTGCTGAATGCTGCTCCTGCCTTCCCCCTGCCCCACAGAGCAGAGCTACTCCGGATACCGGGCATCCCACAGCATCGGGACATGGGGAGAGCTGGCTCCCCATGAGGGTTTAACCTGCACATCCCCTCCACAGGCTGCAGCCAGCCCGAGGCGGCTCTGCAAACTGCTTGAGGGGGGGTCTGTGTAGGGTTTAGCTGTGATGGGGTTTGGGGTGCGGGGTAACAGACCTGGAGTCCCATTTTAAAGGCCATGAGGGGGTTGCTGTGAGGCTGCAGGAGCTAAGGACCCTGTTGTGATGGTGCTGTCGCAGGTGAGCTCTCGCTGGAGGAGTTCATGGAGGGGGTGCAGAAGGATGAAGTGCTGCTCGACATCCTCACCCGCAGCCTGGACCTCACACACATCGTCAAGCTGATCCAGAACGACGGGAAGGGCCTGCATGAGCAGGAGCAGGAGGCAACGGTTGACCAGTAAACTCCTGGGACACCTTCCCATCACCTCCACTCTTCCCCCATCGCGCTGCTAAATCAAATCGGGTTGTGGTTGTGGTTCCTGGGGACCTGTCCCAGCACCAGACTGTCCCACTAGGGACCAGGACCTGCTCCAAAGGCACTGCTCCCCTGGCAGAGGGTTTGGGGGGAGCCCAGAGGAGCCCAGGGGGTCACTGGGCGCTACCTTGGCCCTGCCCAGTACAACCACACCAGCTGATGAGAGGAAAAGCAGCATGAGGAGGGGATGCTGGTGGTGGCTCATCGAGCACTCGGCCACCCCCGGGACCACCCGTGGGCCCATCTCTGCGTGGGGTCTCTGCTGAGCAGAGAGGGGGAAGAGCCCCAACCCCTGGGAAGGGGGAGCAGCACCACACGACCCTGTGATGCAGTCAGACCCTGCATCAAGGGAGCCTCAAACTCCCCCCCAGGCAGCGGCCAACACCAGCAGCTGTCTGGAGCCGCCGCGGGGATGAGCCAGGGGCTGCCCCACACTCGGTCCCGGCGTGAGGGGTCCCCAAAGGACACAAACCCCAAACCTAGACAGCAGACCCAGAGTTTCTCTCCCCCTGTGCATTTCCAGAGCATGAAATAGGTGCTGTGGGTCACTCCTCGATTCGCTTCTGCTAGCATGAGGTGAGATGAGGTGAGAGACAGAGACCTCGGAGCTAGAGAGAAGGGAGTAGTGAATGCAGTGGCTTCTTTTTTCTTTAAAAGCATTAAAAACACAGAACGGTGCCTTCTTTTCCCAACTGGCTGGACTGTGAGGGCCTGTTTCTCCCTGAAACCTCTGGAGGAGCTGTGTTAAACCACAGCGGGCTGCAACAGCAGCAAGCCCAGAGGGGCGAGTGCTGTAGGAATATTTGTAGGAGTACTCCTGCGTGTCTTATCACCCGAAACCCTCCTGCAAGTTACCCTCCACAGCCTCTCTGAGCATCAAGTAACTCCAGCAGCCTGGGGTGTGCTGCCAGCAACGAGCCAGATGAGCACCCGTGAGGACCCGAGCACCCTTGAGCAGGCAACGGCTACCAGCAGCACCATCACCTCCGTGGGCTCAGGTCCCATTCCCTGCAGAACAAACCCCAGTCACCCCTTACCCCTGCACCCCGGGCACAGTGACCTGCTCTGCCGGTGCTAACCACCAGTGCCACGAGTGGGGGCTGCACAGGACCCAGCACACGCACAAGGGTGGCAGTGGGAGCCGCGGCTTTGCCCCCCACAGCACCCGCCTGTCACCTTGCCCAGCCTGGGCTGCACTCCTCATCCCATGGGAGCAAGTCTGAGGGGCGGTGAGGTGACAGAGGACACCGGGAAGGATCCCTCCCCTGGCTGAAGGACTCCTTGTTCAGCGCTGGGTGGGGGGGCTGTGATCCACAGGTGACTCCCCGAGTGGCTTCCACGCGGGTCTCTCGGATGGAGGGTGTTTTACCTGGAAGCCTTTGGACTTCTGATCTTGTAGAGCTCAAATAAAGAGAGATTTTACAGGATTCATTCAGGCTCTGCTTTTCCTGGCTGACGTCACCACGCTGTTTGCAGCAGGACAGGTGGGCTCTCTCCTGCAACAGCAGAACCTGTGACTCTGGCTCCCTTAAAGCAGTGGTTTGCACCAGCAGCACTCAGAGTGGTGGAGGGTCTGTTCTCTATGGAGGCAGCACTGGCAAGGGGCTGTTCCCAGGTACTCACATCACTGAATATGAGTTAGCACGGTGCCCAGGTGGCCAAGAAGGTTACCAGCATCCTGGCCTGGGTCAGGAAGAGTGGGGGCAGCAGGAGAAGGGGAGTTTTTGTGCCCCTGGGAGGCCTCCTCTCGAGTCCTGGGGCCAGATTTGGGAAACTCATGATAGGAGAGACCTGAAGATGATGGAACAGGTCCAGAGCAGAGCTACCCAGCTCAGGAGGGGGTGAGAGAACCAGTGGGATGAGGAGAGGCTGAGGGAGCTGGGCAGGGTGAGTTGGGAGAAGAGGAGGCTGAGGGGGGACCTCCCTGCCCTCTCCAGCTCCCTGCAGGGAGGCTGTGGAGGGGTGGCTGTTGGCCTCTGCTCCTGGGTGCCTGCTGACAGCAGCAGGGGCACTGCTCTGCAGCTGAGGCAGGGGAGGGTCAGACTGGCTCTGAGGCAGAGATTCTCTGCAGCCAGAGTGGTTGGGCACTGGCAGGGCCTTCCCAGGGAGGGGGTGGAGTCCCCCTGCCTGGAGGTGTTGAAGAACCCTGTAGTGATGGTGGCAGCAGGGAGGGGGTCAGCCTTGTCTGTCAGTCTCTCAGGGATGGAGGGGTTGTGTTGGGGTGGAGATGGTTGGACCTGGTGAGGATCTGGGAGCTCCTTCCCAACCAGGATTGTTCTGGGATTCAGTGCAGTTTGCTTTAACAAACCCTCAGCTCTTGGGGAGTCCTACAGCTCCAGGGCTCTGCTGTACCTCCCCCTCTTCCATTTCTAGGCACCTCCAGGTGCTGGGTCACATCCAGCAGCCCCTTTGCTCCCTTCTGCCCCTGTTCTCTACCCAGAGGGACAGAGAGTGTACACACAGACACAGCCTGGATCAGGCTCTGGCTTTGCTGGACAGACACACAAACCATGAGGCCACCAAGAGTCACCCTGTGATGGCCCAGCTTGTCCAACCACCCTGCTGACACCAGTATGAGACACAGCAGGCTGCAACTGTCTTCTCAGAGCCAGGCTGAGCTGTTTACTCCGTTGGTAACAGCTCTCCTTGCAGCAAAATTGATTCCCCCACAACCACCCAGCACAAAACTCGCTGCACATCCCCTTTCCAAGAGCATCAGCACAGGTTTCCCTCTACAGAGACCCCCTTGTCCTGCCCACCCTTCCTGCAGCCTCTCTGCCTCCTGTGCTCAAGAGGCTGCAGGCAGCAGCCCGGAGCAGCCCCATTTCCATCCATAAACACCCAGTTACTCCAGCAGGGCTCTCTCAGAGCTGTCTCAGAACCAACGCCTGGCCCAGGGCACCTCTGAAACCTCAGCGTCTCTCTCCAGAGGATGTTTTTTCAGCCTTTAAGAAAGCAAATTAAAAATAATGAAAACCTAGTGCTCCACCTCATGCATAGAGAGTTTATGGGTGCCAGCCACAGACGGCATTGCTCACTGCTGGGACAGCATCACTGCTGGGTGAGGGGCAGCACAGCTCCTCTGGGGGCCTGGCAGAGGCCTTTGGGGAGCTGCTGTCAGAGATGGCATCAGGCAGTGGGCAATGTGAGGCCACACAGCAGATCTGACATCAGGCCTCAGCTCTACCACCCTTTCACAGTGACCTGGGCTAGTCCTCACAGCCAGGGTTGCTAAGAGGAGGTGCAGCCCTACTAAACCCCCCCAGTGAGAGACTCTGGGCAGCACCCTGCCATTCCTCAGGGCCAAAACACCAAAGCGGCAGTGAACACCTGCTCCTGCAGGATTGCAGAGATTGAAGGTCCTCCTGAGGCTGGGAGGGATCTCAGGTAGCCCAGTTTTGGAGGGAGGATGTCGAGCAGCACTGCAGCCTTTCCTTTGCTCTCCACAGCAGGGCAGCCCAGCTCCAAGCTCTGGCTTCCCTCAAGCAAGGCACCCAGCTGCCTGGTGGCAAACAGCAAAGCTCTCTGCTGGTCACCCCGGTGCTGGGATGTGAGGGCTGAAAGGAGAAGGAAGAAACGAGAAGTTTCTCAGCCAGGTTCTTCTCAAACTCCTCCATCACCAGGGGATGCGGCTGCCCCACAGCCCAGCTCACACATCAGATCCTAGAGTACAACCCGATTACCTTAAACACAGGGTCTTTAACACCTCTGAAATCCTTGCTGAGCTCTGAAGAGCAGTTGTCTTTGAAGGGGAGCAAAGGAAGCAGCGTTTCCCACACTGATGGAGAAGGGGAAGAGGAGGGGAAATCACACAGGAACACAGCCAGGTGGGTCTGGAACGTCTGCAGAGATGGAGACTCCACAACCCCCCTGGGCAGCCCCTTCCAGGGCTCCGGGACCCTCCCTGGGAAGAAGGTCCTGCTGAGATTGAGAGGGAACCTCCTCTGTTCCAGCTGGCACCCAGTGCCCCTTGTCCTGTCCCCAGATGCCCTTGAGCAGAGCCTGGCTCCATCCTCCTGACACCCACCCCTCACAGATTTAGGGACAGGAATGAGGTCCCCCCTCAGCCTCCTCTTCTCCCAGCTCCAGAGCCCCAGCTCCCTCAGCCTTTCCTCAGCAGGGAGCTGCTCTCCTTCCTTCAGCATCTTTGTTGCTCTATGCTTCCAGACTAATTTTGGATGTGATGCCTCCTTGACTCCTGCTCCCCATCAACCTGTTCACCAACAGCCTCAACCTTCAGCTTCCTGATCAGATTATTTCACCCTCAATCCCACCCAACTCGAGGGGCATCAAACGTCAGAGCAGATGGCGGCAGCTCAGAGGAATCACAGGGCTCTTGCCTTTTTCAAGCCATCCTGTTTCCCAGTTTAGCCCCCAAAGAAATCCGATCAACCCAATCCAATTGTAGCCGGGCTGTAAGTCTGGAAAAAGGGATTAGGCAAAACTTCTGACATCAACAGCTCGATGTGAATGTTGAATCGAGTTTGGGAAGAGATCAAAGTGCTTGTACCTATGGATTTAAAAATAGGACCAAGACTAAAGCACCTTGACAAAAGATTATACAGTTGATAAGAGGAACAATTTTCCACTGGGTTATGCCAGCGCTGACACGAGAACTACCCAGCCCGGAGGAGGTCGAACCAGCCAACACTTTGAGCCCTAAATGGTTCAAGGCTCCTCTTTCTGACCTGGCAGGGTTAAAACAGGAGCTACCTGCTCACAGGGCTATCAGAATCCCTCTGAGAAATTCTAACTGTGGGGATTACACTTCACTCTTTTCACTGCCATCTCATAGAGGCTGCACAGAAGGGGCTCCTTTCCCACTGCATCTGCAGCAGCATCACCACCTCTGCCTTACATCTGCCTCACCCAGGCTAGCTGGGACAGTCAACACCCCCCCTTTAAGTCATTACACATCACAGCTGGACACTGCTGCTTACACGGGTCCCCACCTTCATTCCGAGGGAGTAATAATCACTGCAAACATCATTTTAATAAAGAAACCTTTATTGAGTCGATCCGGTACAAAACCTCTCTGCAGAGCCAGGCGGTGCTCGGTGTTAGGATGCCCTCTACCACCTCAGCCTAGGACTGCTGGTGCAGGGGACGGCAGCCACCTCCTCGCTGCCTCCTTCCCTGCCCATGCGGAATGAAAAGCCTTTAACTGAACCCACCCTGCGCCACTGCAGCCACTCAACATCCCCTGAGGGGCTGTGCAAGCAGCACAGGGTGCTGTGGTAGTCGAGACGGTGAAATTTAAGAAACCAGGTTTTCTCCTCCCATGGAAACAGAATCCCAGAATCAATGAGGCTGGCAAAGCCCTCTGAGCTCCTCCAGCCCAGCCCTTAACATCACTCCAGGGCACTCAGGACCACAGCCAGGCTGTCCTTCAACACCTCCAGTCACAGGGACTCCCCCACTGCCCTGGGCAGTCCAGTCCAGTTCCTGATCCCCCTTTCTGTGAGGAAGGGCTTCCTAACACCCAACCTAACCCTCCCCTGGCAGCCCTCTCATCCTATGAGCTTGGAAAAGGTTTCTTCCAGCAGCATGAAGTGGAAGTCTAAGCAGCTGCCCTAAGTGTGCTCCAAGCTAGTGAGTGTTCAGTGAGAACTCTTCCAAAGGCTGTTTCCAAGTGCAAATGTCTGAGAACTCGAGCTCTGTGTCTTAACCTGACCACTTCCTCACTCTCCTGGATTTAAACATCAAGTTAGGCTAACAAACCCACAAGCTAATCAACTAATGAAACAGTTCAGTCATCATTAAAGGCCACACAAATAAGAGGGGGGATTGTAAAGCTTTCCGTGGGTATCACCTGGCCCACAGAGCCCATGGGGAAACTACAACTCAAATTCATGGGATCTTCCTGGGGAAATCCTTTCCTTGCAAAGAAACCACTAAATCCCCTAACAGAGAGCTAAATTCCCCTTCCATGTACAGGGGTGTCGGGAGGAATATGGGTTGGGAGAGTAGAGCTCAGCCTACAGCCTGTGTGGATTTCCTATCTATAGCCCGTGGCTAAGTTGAGTCCAGTGTAAAACCACTGGACTGCAGTACCTCAGCTTTCCTGCCTCCTGCTCCCCCTTCTGTGCCCCTGCCCACAAGGCAGCACCAGCCCTCCCATTGTGGAGGCACTGCCAGGCAAAACTCTGCTCTTTCCTCATCTCTCCTGCCACGCAAAACCTCTCCCAGTGAAGACCCTGGAGCAACCTGAGCTCAGGCAGTCTTCACAGGGTGGGAAAAGCTGTTCTTGGGGGGTGGTTCAGTAGGAAAGAGGGGCTCAAGAGGAGCAGAACCACACTTGGGCAGATCTGGCCTCTGAGTGTGGCTGTTGAGAGCTTCCCTCAACAAACTGCCCTGCTGTGGCCTGTCTGGAAGCAGCACTTTCCACAGCCCCTGGTGTCTGAGCAGGTAAGAAGGAGCAGACTCTGCTCCACCTGTCCTGCCCAGGCATCACATTTTCCTCAACCGTGTGCCCAGCCACCTGCCTCTTCTAACCCAATTCTCATTGTTAACAGCGATTTGCTGGTGTTCAATAATTTCAGCAGCAGGATTTATCACCCACTCCACTCATCACACACACAGACAGCCTGAGCGGAGGAAGCCTGCCAGAGCCTCTCTTCCATCATCACGCTTGGTTTGATGTTTCCGATGATTCTCTGCAGGCACTGGTGATGCAAACAGCAGTCTGCCCTGGAGACGGTACCACCACCGTGTGTCAGGGTTCCTGGCATCCCCATCCCATCTGTCATCACAGCAAAACTCTGCCCAGGAGCTGCCGGGAGACGCCACAAGAAGTTTGTTCCTTGGGGTGTAACCAAAAGCCAGAGCTGGCAAACACGGAGTTGTGTACCCAGAGAGACTTATTCATGGGCCAAAAATAGTCTCTGGGTACCAGCAGTAGGCAGCACATGGGTTTCAGGTTGAGATAAGACTTCTTAAACTGCCAAAGTGTTCGTCTGGGTGCTGAGATTGTGTTGGAAATGGGAGCCACTACCACCCTAGAAGTAAGAGGGCCACTGCTGCCGTCTGCATCACAGTTCCATCAAAACGTTTCTCAGAACAAAGCGCTCTTTCTCCTCTGCTCAATGATCCAGCCCCCAGGGTTTACATCCATTTGCAGCATCTTCATCACCCACTTGTCCTTTCTCGCCCCATCGATGAATTCATCAAGAGACAGCTGCCCTGTGGATGGGAGGAGAAGGTGGGGTGACAAAACAGGAGGGATAAGACAAGAGGAGAAAGGCAGGAGTTAAAACCCATCGAGGTCTCAGAGCTCAGGCTAACACCAAAGCTAGATCTCACTTCCCACAGGGTTCAGGCCAGCTGTAAGACAAACCAGTACAGGTAACCCATCCACAGTGGCCTCAGCCTGGGCTAACAAGACATTGGAGGGGTTTTGCTCCTCCAGGAGGATCTCAGGTCTGATTCTACAAGCTCCAATTTGGCCAGAACCACTGTCATTACCCAGGCTACTCGTGCTGGGACCTGCACTCTGGCTACTGGGAACTGTCAGAGGATGAGCAGTGTGTGTGGCATTGAATGCAGAGAGAAGAGTGACCTCCCTGCATTCTACAATGAGAATTATTTCATCCTCTTGCACCAAACGACTCCTGATGGTATCAAACAGCCAGAACCAAACCCAGTCTGGGTGTCATGAGTAACACAACAGTCCCGAGTGATTTCTGACCCAATTAAAGGTTGCCTGTCCCGTCAGCCAGGAGCACAGCCCGGGCCATCGATTACTTACCATCGCCGTTCTCATCCACTAACTGAAATATCCTGTCTACAACCTCCTCTGGGGTGAGCAACGGGGTCCTTTCCTCCACCTCCACCTCCGACCGACACACCTTCTTCAGCTTGTAGATGGACTGAAAAGGAGAAGGAGGATTAGGGGGAAGGAGGCAGTAGCTGTCACCTCGCTATCTTCCCAGCCCTGTGGAGGTCTTCCCAACGGCTGCAGTTTTAGCCTTTCTGGAAAGATCTGCCACTCACAGCCTCAGACCTTCACTGAAGCCTCCAGCCTTCATACACAGATGACTTCCCTTGCTCTTTGAGGCTGCTGCTGCTGCCCTCCTGCTTTCCTTACGCATGTTGGGCTGCCTTGCAAAGAGCAAGACAAGGGTTTCAGAGATGGGAAACTCCTCTGACTTTGGAGAGTGGTTTTTTCCCCCAACATGTGGGGCCAGGCACAGCTGGACCTACCCAGTTCTCTGTGCCCAAGCTGCAAGATCAAACCTGCCTTGGCAGATGGCTTGACCCAGAGTTTCTGTTCCAGTTTGTCACTGGAAAGGAGCAGGTTTTTTCTAGTCCTCCCGTGACCACAAACTGATCATTAATTCATTGGGCTGAAAGGGGGTGTCTGAACTCTTCCCAGAGAAGGGATTAGCAGTGGCCTAACTGCCCCTGCCAATTCCTACCTGACCTCAAAACTATATTTGAGCTGGCCCAGACAAGCTCCCCAGATGCTCCCATAGCTGGTGCTGCAGGTGACAGGCTGGTCACACCTCCCAGCCCAAACATCCCCTTTCTGATGTTTCCTGAGGCTGCCTTTCTCCTGAGCCCCTGAAATGCGTGGAGCCTCACAGGTAGGGAGACCTGAACAAGGGTACCAGGACCTGAGTACTGGGAACACTGCAGCAAGCCACAAGGATGTAGAGCTGAAGAGCCCAGGTACCCTGTGCCTGGCTCTACTAAACCCAGACCTCCTCTCACACCTCCATACAGTCACTAATTAGAGCTAAGGGCAGAACTCAGCAGAAACACAGAGAGGAGTAATTAGAGCAGGGATTTCTGCACTAATTTGTGCCTCTGTTCTCTCACCAGCTGCCCCAGCAGGAAGCTTTGCTCCTGTGAGGGGATGGGGTGAAACCCTCTGTCACTGGCCAGAGTTAAAGAGTTGAAAGGTAGAGGAGACACAGGAACTCCACACAGCAACACCCAGACACTGTGTTTCTGGACATCCTCAGCAGCAGGAGGTGTCCAGAGTGGGAATAACTGGTCCCTCACCCACCAGAGCACTGGGCACATGCCCTTTTCACCAAGGTCAGGCATTTTCATCCCTATCTACAGCTTCTTTGACACCTGATTATCACCAAACCCTCATACCTCATCACATTGCCAAAGAGCAAGGATTGCTGAAAGAAGCGATTAGGCAATGCCTTCTTACCTCAACAATTTCCAGCAGCTCAGGTTTATCTATGCAGCCATTCCCATCCTTGTCGTACACTTTGAACGTCCACCTCAGCTTGTGCTCCAGTTTGCCCCGTAACACCAGATTCAAGGCAGCTACATACTCCAGAAAATCAATGGTATTATCCTAGAGAAACAGGGAAGCAGCAGCTGAACAGCACTGTGCTGGGTACTGCTGGTAGGAAACTGCTTAAGGAACCCGGATTAAAACCTGACCGACCCAGAGTCCATGGGACACCTCTCTGTTTGCCACTTTACAGATGAATTGTGACAGTTCAAGAGCCTTACCCCTCTGCTCCAAGGAATTGCTCATGAGGAGTGAGAGCAGAGCTGTTCCCAGTGTACTAAGGAGGGAAGGAAACATCCGTCAGGATTCCAGAAGTGACTTAAATACCCCAGGATAACAGACTATACAGGGGATGGAGAGGCAGAGGGGGATCAAGGCAGGAGGGATGACTCTGTGGGCAGGGATTGCCATTCTCAGTGACCTCAGCTTCACTGCTGAGACCAACTCCCAACTACTACCCCTCTCTTCCTTGTCTGATCTTGATTCATCTGAGGAAGAATACAATGAAAAGGTCAAGACACCCTCCTGAAAAGATTAGCATCAAATGTTCAGCCCCAAACACTCCCCCATGAAAGGAAGGAGGGCTCTCTTCAGCCCTCCTGCAGATCACTTCCAGCCCCACAGCCCTCCCAACCCAGTTAGCAACCCCTTGGAAGATGTGAGCGGAGACTCTTCTTCCCAGCACAGGTTGACTGGGAGAAAAACCGCTCTGAGTGGACTTTGCAAGCCAGCAAGCATGAGACAGAGGAACTGGGTTTGGTTTCTTACCGCAATACTAATAATCCCTTAAACAGTTAGGTCTCTCTCAAGCGATTATATAACCTGAACAAAGCCAGGAGCCCAGCTCTTCACTCAGTGGGTTTAATGCAGGCGAGTTCCAGCAGCCCATAAACCCCACATCTTTGTCTTATTAGGAAAACTCCTGTAAACTACAAGTGGGAGTCACCCTTTGAGGCACCCCACTTGCTCCTCAAGCCTTTCTGCACTGCTTTCATAACAGGATTTGCACCTGACCTCCAGCTTTTTCCCCCAGGAGTTTGGGTTTTTCCTGCCGACCCTGCCCACATCTTTGGTAGATTTTTTAATCCTGTCTCATAAACTGACTCTCGATGCCACCTGCGTATGGCTTGGCCCCTGATTTCAAGGGAAATGGGGGCACTGGAGATGGTGGACCTGCTTTCCCCTCACAACACAGCAAGAACCCCTCAAGAGCCTCAGGAAAAAACAATAAAGACATTTGCTTGCAGTTCCCACTCAGGATGAGAAAGGCAAGCACATCACACTTCTTCTGAGGATCTAAACCAGCCCAGGCCAGCATGAGTTTCCCTATTGCACCAGTAGACGAGAGCCTGTGAACCACCAAGGAACCAGAAAGCCCACTTCTCCCAGGTGTCTGCTGACAGATACAGCAAAGGGAATCAAAACCAGAGCTCCTCAACGGTTCAGCATTCCTCTCCTGAGCAGCTCCAGTCAACACCTCGTTCCCTGCTATCTGCACAGCCACAGGCAAACACTCCCCTTCCTTTCTCCAATCTCTTTCTATAGCAGAGAAGTGTTTTCCCCAGCTTGGGAGCAGCCTTGGATTTTTGAGGGTCTCTCAGCGTCTGGGACTGTCTGAATTTCAGCAGTTTAATCCACCCTTAGTCCCTCATGGGAACATTCTATCCTTAATTCATGAGGGCATAAATCCACACCCACGCAAGATACCCCTAGATCCTTGCATACCCACACACAAGGGAGTGCAGAGTACTCCTTCTCCATCACCCTCACCTTACTCTCATGAAATGCAGTGTGCAGAGGTTCCCACAGCAACGGGAACCACCGCAAACCCAAACTACAGAGGAAGGAGTGATGAATAAGCAGACAAATGCCTGTAAAAAGCCCTCAGCACTTACCCCGTTCTTATCGAACGCTCTGAACATGTTCTCAATGTACTCTGCTGCTTCGAGGTTATCCTGGACCCCAAAGAAGCGCTTGAACTCGTGCATGAAGAGGGTCCCGCTGGGGCACTCGACCACGAATTTCTTGTACCATTCCTGTAACTCTGCCACGTCGATCTCAGTTTGCTCCCCCTCGGCGTTGGTGAAGTACTGTCCCATTTCCCTCAGGGATGCTGGTGAAAGGGGGAACGAGGAAAACCCCCAAGTCGGTTGCTCGTATCGTCCTCTTATCTGCTTCTCCTTCGCTCCCTCTCTCCTCCCTGTCTTGCGCCTTTAGTGGATGCGAATGTTGCCTCCCTATTTCACCTTCTGTGGAGGTTTTGGTCGTTTCCTTCCTCTTTCTCTCCCCCAGTTTCCACCAGCACAGATTTGCGTCCTCACTTGTGGCCGGCAGAGTTGCTCCTCTGCTCTAGGGCTACATAACGGGTATAAAAATAACTAAGATCATTAGGAGATTCCCACCAATGAGCCACCGGGACCTTGAGACGTTCTGAGCGCTGCCCTGTTTAGAAACAAGCTCCAGAGGTCAGGACCCCTTCTGCACCTTAATACCTTCGTGTCAAAGAACCCAGAGGCTGAGGTTCCCTTTAGCCATGACGTGCAACCCCACCCACGCCACGGGAGGATGTGAAAAGGGATTGTAAGGGGGGCTTCCCTGACATCATCTTTGGTGTTGGATTTTTTTAGTGCTTCTTATTCATTTGCTATTTAGTAATTAGCATATCTTGATTAACTACTCTGTAGTTAGCAGTTGATGAAGGATACTCAGTGGAATAGAGCAGAGTAATGCACAGCTAGAGGAGAGAGTCCTGAAAGAAACCAGCTGACTCCACTCACATGATAAAATCTGCTAATGAATGAAGTTAATTGAAGGCCAACTGCAGGCTTTACACAGGATGATAGAACAACTATGCAAAGGAGAGCACCCGTAAATGTCGGGACACACACAATTCATCTCCACAGAGCTCTTAAAGCTCTCTGTTAAGACAACAAAACTGTTTTATCTCCTCATCTGTTAAATCTTTGAGCTTCTCCTTATTTTCCCCTGTTTCTTTTGTGCCTTTATCCACTGAACTGCTCCTCCTGCTGCCTTTACCACAGAGCATCACTAACCCCTTTCATCACAGACACAATACCCTGCAGAGTGGGCACAGGCAGCTCAAAAGTAGCACTGCCAGAGCTCAAAGCTCATCCCTCCTCTCCACAGACAGCCTGCTGGCCTTTCCTTGTTTTACTGGAGGCACCAGCCTTTATCCCTGTTACACCAGGTGCTCCAACCATTATCTGTGTCAGCTGCAAAGAAATGACCCGTGGCTATAAAAGTGTCTGAGCCAGCCTGCCATCAGGTAGGATTCTGCTTTTAAGAAGATTGCAGTAGCATTAGGAGGAAACAATGAACTCTGGGAGAGTGGTACCGACAGACAGAGGGGTTCCAGTTCTTCTTTCTTTGGTTGGTTTTGGGGAAAAAGAGTCGCTTACCTGGCAAAAGGCTGGCTGTAGGTTAGAGCACAGCAGTACAGCAGCTCTTACTGCTCTGTAACAGTGGGGTTTGCTCTGAGCTACTCACACCTGTGAGCATCCCACTGGTGTTGTGTGTTCACGTGTGTAGAGACCTTCAGGGGTCTTGCGTGGCCTTGCATGTAAAGGCAAGGCACGGTGCTGAGAGGGCTGGATGCTCTTGAGAGTCTCTTCAGGCTGAAACTGTTCCATGGTTCTATGATGTGAGGAGCTGCCAGAACAGTTAGCACTGCTGATTTTCCACTAAAAGGTGTTTATCTAATAATCTAGAGGATTCCTGTCTGTCTCTGTGTCTAGAAGAGCACAGTATGATTAATAATCCTTCCCTTTGTAAATGCTTCAGCTCCTGGCTCTGAGATCACGAGAGGTCTGGCCCATCAATAGGACTTGCACCAGGTCTAACCCAAGCACTGGTTTCCTAGCTGGACCTCCTGGAAATCAGTCTCTGGCTGCCACAGTCCCTGTGGTGTTGTTAAGAGTTGTTGCCTTTGGTACATCCCCACCCTCAGTCCCAAACCCCATGTAGAGAAACAGCTCTTCCCCTCAGTTCTTGAATCATCTTGGCTAGGACCCCCTGAGGGGATGGGCTCTCTCCAGGTCACAAGAGCTTCCAAGGACTAGAGATGCTGCTGCTGGGATGGATTGAGAGGGCTCGTGACCCTTTTTCCTGCAGTTGTGCAGTCTTCCACCATTTTGTGCTGCTCTCCTGCACCCCGTCGTCCGTCCGCTGCTGGAATGCGAGTGCCGAGATGACGCGACAAGACTCCACACGCCCGCGACGGTGTCTTGCCTCGTTGCATCATTTTGTTTTGCCTTATGGGAACCTGGTGATCTGTTCCCAGGAGAGAAAATGGTTGCTCTTTGTTTTGATGACTGCAATCTTTTCCAGCCAGGAACAAAGGACTTGCAAGGGAGCTGGGTTGCGAAGCATGGCCGGCACTATCGCGGCTATCGTGCCGCTCGTGCTGATAAAAGCGCTGCTGTTAGTTTGGCACTGAAATAAAGTGAATCCTACAGTTCCTGGTAGGAAATTCCTTGGTGTGTTCTCTCATTGTCCAACTGAGCGCTCTGTGGGCTGAGCTGAAGGAGCTGCTGCCTCAAGCCAGTAGACTGGCTCTTTGGGAATGGGTTATCAGCAGAAGGGTTTCTTCGTTTGATTCCCATGCAGGTAGAGATAAAAATGAGTAGGGAGGACTGAATATAAGAATCATTTCTAGTCAGAATTAGTGGAGTTTGGCTGCTGTAGGGCCAGGATGCCTGGTTTATAGGTTTGTGTTTTGTTTGATGGGTTGTTAGGATCAATGGCTTGATTGATGCCAGGGTGAACGCTTTGGATGATCAGCAGGTCACCTGTGATTACACCTCCTGCCTGATAAACTACCCCAGATTATCACCTAAACAGCTCAAAAGCTGCCGAGTTTCCCAGCCAGGAGCCTGCAAAAAGATCGCCTTATTTCCCCGTCGCTTGGCTAACCCGACAGGCTGCCACACGTTCAGCACAGGCTGGGAGAAACTCGAGAGAGAAAAAAAATCCCACACCAAACCCTGCAGAGGGCTGGGAAGACTCATTTGTTTGGCATCTGCGTTACCACTGGTGCAGGCTGTAACCGCGGTGCTTGGCTGCAGGCAGGAGCAGCTGCCCAGCAAGAGAGGACCAGCTGCAGCGAAACTGCAGACGGGACCAGATCCTTCGCCCACGCTGCAGCAGCCGTGGCCTAGGCGTTTT
The DNA here is from genome assembly GCA_013397515.1 of Upupa epops. NCBI lineage: Eukaryota > Metazoa > Chordata > Aves > Bucerotiformes > Upupidae > Upupa > Upupa epops. The sequence goes on from VZRI01011588.1 coordinate 48,233, forward strand.
GCTGCACTGCTCCAGTGTTAAATCCCTCTGACCTGCCCTAGAATGCCCCCTTCACGGGCTGGACTACCCCCCAGTGTCTTTACAGTGGGCATTGAAAGAGAAAAGTGCCATCCAGGGCTGCTCCCAGCCCTTCACTGCAGTCATAGAATCATCAGTTCCAACCATCAACCCAAGACCACTGTGTCCTGAAGTGCAGGGTCCACACGTTCCCCAAATACCTACAGGGATGAGGGACTTCTTGGGACTTCATCTGTGTCCAAAGCTCCCTGAGCATCAGACCACGAAGAAAGCAACCCAAAGCATCCTTATGTGTACCCGTCAGCAGGCAGGGTGGATGTGTGGACAGGAGGAATGCAGGGAGGAGGAAGAGCAGTGAGGAGAGATCAAAGATCCTTCATACCTCTGGCAGTCCAGCCCAAGGTCTCTGTGTGTCTCTTCCCAGTTGTTCACCAAATTGGCTGTAGCAGGATGAATGAGGTGGCATCACAGGGGCAGCTCTCCTGTGTTTTGTGTCCCAGAAATGGCTGGGCACAACCAACCAAATCATTTAACGTCCCCCTCACAGTGCTGTCCCATAAAGAAACTCAAACCTTTGAGTGTCACCTATGCCAGAGAGATTTTCTCATGTGCTGGCAAGCTCCTGATGGATGTTACCCCCCTCCCCGAGCGGCTCCATGTCAGTGGAGAGCAGAGCCTGAAACATTCACCTTGCTCTTGGCATCTTGTGAGGCCAAATTCCCAAGAAAAATGCCAGGGTGGTGCACAAAGATTTCCAGAGTTTCTCATAGTTCCCAACTCTTGGCACTGGATTGAGCTTTTGGGTCTAAGTCAGCTTTTCCAGAACCAGGAGCCAGCAGTATCCATAGTGTTGAGGATGGGAAGGAGAAGGGAAATCCCCACTGTTATTTCTGGTTCATTGAAACCGAATAGGACAGTCAGTGTTCTATGATCTCCTGAAACCAGGATTCAGCCCTGAGTCACATTTCTCCACCTACAGGGAAGAGAAGGGGCTGGTGAGGCTGTGGCTGAGTTGGGGAGATGCTGTGGAACCCCAGCACAGCCCGAGGTAGGTGTGAGACAGAGACAGTTTGATGGGTTTCAGGGAAAACCATGGACCTGCGTGGTGGAAAATGATGGTTTGAAGGGAACCGGCAGCCAGGGAGCCAGGGGAGGTTCAGGCTGAATGTTGGGAAGAGTTTCTTCACCCAAAGGGTTATCAAACCCTGCAAGAGTCTACCTGGGGAGTCCCCATTCCCATGGGGTTTAATGGATCTGGAGATGTGGGATGAGGGAACTGGGTTAGGAGTGAACTGGGTTAGGGGGGAGCTGGCAGAGCTGGGTGGAAGGTTGGACCCGCTGATGTTGGAGGGCTCTTCCGAACGAAGGGATTCGGGGGGATGTCATCGTTAATGAGTGTCTCTGTTGCTGCGCTCAGGATCACCCGGGCCAGGTACACTTTGACCCGCGATAAAGCAGCGCGTTTCGCTTTATTTCCTGAAGGTTCCACTCAAAAAAGAACCGGGGCAAAACTC
>VZRI01011588.1:58490-77710 GCA_013397515.1 Upupa epops
CTCCCGCGGCCCTGCGGAGCCTCCGCGCAGCCATCCGGGCCCAGCCCGCACCCTTCGTGGAGGTGTCTGCGGGGCGGGCCCGCCCGTCGCTCTGCGGGCCGCTGGAGGCCGAGGCCATCCGGGGCCACCTCGGCGCCCTCGTGGAGCACTTGAGCGCGGTGGAGGCCGCAAGCCCCGGCCCGGTGAGCTCCAGTGAGGTGGTTCCTACAGGCTGGAACCTGTGCACTGTAGCCGGGGTGCTGCTGGGGTACCCTGCTGTCTACACCTTCTCCCCACAGGATGGGGCAGAGAACTGCCTGGCACTGGCACCGCTCAGGGTGTTCACAGCACAGGCCATCTGCCCCAGGATACAGGATGGACTTAGGGTCCAGATTTACTCCTTCAGCGTCCCTGAGAGCCTCTGCATGGAGCTCAAGGAGCTGCTGGATGCTTGGTGTGGAGACCTGAAAGAGGCCTTCAGTGCACAGAGTGACTTTGTAGATCTGCACATCAGCAGTGAGGTGGTGGCTCTGCCAGCCGTTGCCTTGTGACACACAAACTTGGGACTCTGTGGCTCGTTCCTCACCTGCATCAGGGGCTGAGGTGAGAGGTCTGGTTCCCACTGAGGGTCTGTCAGGTCCTTGAGCAACAAAACTTTGATGACCTCAAGCTCTGGACCTCGTGGACCAGTTGCACGTCAGACACGGCTGCCCAGGAGACCAGTGTGGGGCTGGTGCAGCTACTCTACAACCTCACCTGGACTGCACAGGGGACCCTGTAACCTCAGGGTCCAACAGCTGAGGATTAATAAAGGTGTTTTGAATTTGTGAAGCTTACTGAAGGCTTGATTCTGTACTTAACTCCTGGTGCAAAGTGGTGGTGGATGCTCCATGTAGGAGCTGAGCCTGCACTTTGAGAGGGAGGCCATTGATACCATAAAACCCGCACAGTGCAGCCACAAAGCTCCAAAAGGGACCTAAAACCCCTGACGCTGGTGAATTAATGCGATGCTGACAACAGAAGGGGAGTGGATGTGGCTGTGGGGATGCTTGGCCATGACACAGCTTAGAAGAGTCATGGATTCAACTGGGTCTACAAGGTGGGAGTTGAGAAAATCACTCAGGATGGGGACAGTGCACAGAGGGAGTTTGAGGGGACTGTGCTGAAAAGCCTTCCTGAGTGGGGCTTCATTGTAGAGATGGTCCAGGGTCAGGTACCTCCCATTTAGGAAAGTGGGAAGTGAGACAGTGATGTCCTCTTTTCCCTGGCATGAAAAGTCAGGAAGACTGGGTCCCGAGGGTTTGGGATGACCCCATCCGTGCTGCTCTGTCATCCCTGTGAGCAGCAGTTGATGTCCTGTGCGGGAGGAACTGGGCAGTGTGACTTTTAACTGGAGCAGAGTGACCAAAGATGCTAAGGGAAGGGATGATCTCCCAGCTTTATTGGAGCCACAGGAGTTGGTCTGGAGTGAGAGCAGCTCAGGGGATGAACGCAGCTGACAAGTACCAGTACAGAAGGGACACTGCAGCGGGGACACCTGCTCTTGGTCCTTCATGGTCTGTAGCTTGAGAGGAAGGTGGTGATGGCTGCTGCTGTCACTGCCACCAGGAGAGTCATCCAGTGACTGCGCTGTCTCTGCAAGGAGAAGCATTACTGGGAATTGGTGTGTCGCTTTGCATAAGCGACCAGGGGAATTGTCCCCAGCCCAGTCCGCAGCCCCGCTCCCAAAGCACTGGGGTTCAGGGTGCAGAACACATCCCACCTTTGCCTGCGTGCCCTGGAAGCGGTTGAGCTCATCCCGGCACTGGCGCAGCCTGCTCAGGCAGCAGCGATACTCCTCGCTCAGGGCCTCCAGCTCCGAGCGCAGCTCTCGGCACTGCAAGCAGAGCGAGGGGCCGTTAGCCAGAGGATCCACCTCGCCATGGTACCCACCGAGAGCGGCTGGGCCCCCGCAGCGGCGACAGCGCTTCGCCCAGGCACTGTGGTGATGAGAGGTTTCTGCTTCTGCTACCTGTTTATCCATAGGTACCTACAGGGGACAGAGCAGATCCCGGTGTCACTGGCAGAGTGGTGATGACAGAGGCGATGCCAGGTCTGTCACCATCCCGTGACCAGCTTGGCTTTGCCACCATTTCACATTCCATGGCACAGGGAACCGTTACAACCTCAGAACTGCCCACGTGCCAGGAAGGGGACACGGAGTGCAAACCTGTGGCAGGGTCTCCCTCTCAAATTCATCCTGCATTTCACTTGCAGTAGGAGCAGTTGCAGAGAACTCACTGAGCCATGGGACACATGCCACACAACCCCAAAGCTCAGGGGTCACCTTTGTTCCTGATGAACCCTATAGCGTGAGACCCCGTTGCCTTCCCTGGGGTGGGAGCAGCAGCCACTGTGCTGGGTTCAGCCAGGTCCCCCAGTGGTTCCCACTTGCTGGGATTGCACCTCGCAGAAGCCCTCCCCAGGAGGTGCTGGAGCAATCGCCAGAGCAGGACAGGCTCTTCTGGATGGCTTGAACTCTGCTGAGGTAAGTTCTGAAGGGTTCTTGTAATGTTTTCTAAATCCTTGTGCTCTGGGAGCTGGGGGGTGACGGTGGTCGCTGTTTGGTGGGAAGGAGCCTGTAAGAGGCTGGAGAACTTGGGATTTTTTATGGCCTGGTTGCCAAGTTGATGCTGTTGTTAGCAGACCCTTCCTCTTGTTTTGCCAGCCTTTTCCTCCTCCTCCTCCTCCCTCTGTGCTGAGGGTTTCAACTCTTGAAGTGAGTTTGGCTTTTCCCAGAGAGAATCGGGTTTGTCAGAGCAGCAGAGGGGTTGTATGGCCAGGGCTCTGCTGCACAGCCTGGCCCAGCTGACTGGTGCTGCCCTGGGGGTTTAGGTGAGACTGGGATCAGGACAAAAGTCCCCAGAGATGACCCCTGTGTTGACACCAAGCTTGGGTGACTCCCAGGAGCTTTGCTGTGTTGTTCTGCTGTTGGAGCAGCTTGCTCCCCAGTAGGGAACTCAATCCCAGACCCCCTTCAGTGCCTTCCTCACCTCATTCTCCTTTGCTGTAAGCTGGGCTGTCCTTTTCTGCATCTCATCCTTCAGACTTTCTTCTCCCTCCTCCTCCTTCTCCTCTTTCTCCTCCTCCTCCTCCTCAGGATGCTCTAACAGAGTGTTTTGGCTTTGCTTGGCAGGGGTGAGAGGTGGTGGGGTCTGCATGGTGGAAACCTGGTCTAGAAAACAGGTTTCTGGTGAGAAGCAGGTCCGGGCTCTCTGTTTGCTTTAGATCCTGTTTACTCAGCCCAGTTTAAAGAAAATACTGCGTGCGGGGGACACAGGAGCCGAGTTAGCTCTCGCAGGCCTGCTGCCTCTGCTCTAGCTACAAGAGCAGTATTTCAAAGCAGCAGCCAGAAGTGGAGGGGAGGGAGAGTTAAGAAGCCTCTGATTACTATTTTCCCAAGTGCAGCTGCAGTTAGGAGCTGGAATGTGTTTTGTTTGGAACGAAAGGGAATGGTGGAGCCGCTGCAGTGGAAGGAGCTGTGGAGTCCGTTTATTTTTCCAGGTGTTTTGCATGAGAAATACACTTGTGTTTTAATTAGCAAAATAGAGTAACTCTCTTTAAACCAACCCACTGCAGACCGACCTCTCCCAGAGCCAGCTCTAAGGTTGCCCGGTGCTAGGTGGGTTACAAGCTTTGCTGACCTTTCCTTTCCGCCGTCGTCTCCTGGCTCTTCTGCTGGTCGGGCTGGTTCTGTATCAGGTCTGGGAAGGTGAAAAGCCCCAGTTATCACCCTCCAGTGCCAGCACAGCTCTCTATCTCTACAGGACTCTGTGTTACTCACTGTGCAAATGGCTGATGGTCGCCTCCAGTGTGACCTTCTGCTTCTGTTCTCTTTGCAATTTGTCTGGAATCAGGGCAGGAGAGAATTAAGGTAGAAGTGAGTCTCTGCTTTTCCTTTCTCCGTGTGTGTGAGACAGCTACGCTGAGCTTTCTTCTCTGAAGGGTTATGATTGATTTCTTTTTTACCTGTTAATTGCCCCTTCAGTCCTAGCAGTCAGTTCTGGTGGCTTTACCACCCTGTCACCATGGCTGGGTTTAGGGCTGCTCACACCAGCTCTCTTAGGAGAACACATCCACCAGCATTCAGTCTGTAATAGTGTGCTATAGCACAATGTGTCTGAGCTTTTCCTGGCCTCCTGAGTGCCACCTTAGGAGTGGAACTCCTGGTACCACCTGAGCTGGTACTTCAAGATACTATTAGAACACTGTGGCACCTCATACTACTGGGTGCTGCTTCAGCACCTCAATGGGCTCCCATTGCTGTGTGTGACTGCTCTGCCAAGGATGCACCAGTCCTCATCACAGCTGGAGACTCCTCTTTCATTCTTCTTCAGGTCTCTCATTTTATCCCTTCTAGAAAAGCCACTCTCAGCCTCTCTGAGGTCCTTTATCCTAGTTGCCAAAACCTTTAGGAGCCCTTTCTCTGCTGGCTGGAGCAGTTCGATACCTTTGATGGTGCTGATGAGCTCGGCCTTCAGGTCATTGTCCTCCCGCAGGGCACTGGCTCTCTGGTGGAGCATGGCATGTTCGCTCTGTAGCTGCCGCAGGGCCTGGCCCAGCTGTTCCTTCTGCTCAGCCGCTCGCTGAGGGGGAGAACAACCCCAGTATCAGCCCAGCTCTGGCATCAGCCTGGTGCAGGCACCATGCTGTGAGCATCCCACAAGCAGCAAGCTGTGAGCTGAGGCAGGGGTGTGTGACCACTGTGCTTTGTGGAAGGGGCTTTACTATGTGGTGACCTCAGCGCGGGGGCTTGTGGATGGGGAAATGGGATCTCCAGTGGTTCTGTTACCTGCAGGTCACTCTGCAAAACATGGAAGCTGTTCTCGAGCTCGGTGCGTGCCGTGGTCACCTCGGTCAGCTCAGCTTTGAGTGTGCTGTAGTGCTCTTTCCAGAAGGCCAGGTCCTCTCTTGTTGCTGCAAGGCTTCTCTAGGGGGGACAGCAAGGACATGGGGTGCTCTGTGATCCCCCTGGCTGGTGGGACTGTGCCAGACTGCCCTGAACATTCTCTACATCAGCTGTGACAGCGCTGCTGCCTCCTGCACCAGCGCTAGAACCTGCGTGGGGCTGATGCCATCTGATGGACAGAGTGAACATGGGCAGAGGATTCCTGTGGAATCAGAGTTTCTTTGCTGCAGGGAGGGTTCAGAGAGCTGACCTGTAGGGATATAGTTCTAACAAGACCAGTTAGCAATGTGGTTTGACCTACAGGCTATCCCTTGGGGGGGAAAATGCATCTTCAAATGGAAAAGCCACCTCAGAAGAAGCATCTCTGGAGCCCCCATGCCCTGGATGCCTGTGAGTGTGGCTTGTTCCTCTGTGTGTACAGAGTGGGGACTGGGGAGAAGGAATCATCCTTAGCTCCCAACAGCCGTGGATTTCCCCAGCTCCCTGCTGGTTTTAACAGCTTGATGTGTGGCTCAAAATAAGCAGCAGTTGCCACTAAGGTGCTTTGGACTTTGCTCAGGGGTTTTCACACGTTTGTTGCTAACGGTGACCTAGCAAACACCTTTCCCTAGAAGGGGAGAGCTCTTTGTTGTAGTAGGACTAGACTGAAGCAAAGCCAGGAGTCAGTCCTGCTGCTTACCTGAGAGCTCTCTAGCTGCTGCTCTGTTTGGAGTTTGTCCTCCAGCATCTTCTGAAGAGCCTCTTTTGCCTTCTGCTCATAGATCTGCTTCTGGTCCTCCATCTCTACCAGGATCTTCTTCACACACTCCTCTGAGTAGCTCTTGAAAGAAAGAATTAGAGGGTTTTATCTGACACCTTCCTGCTCTTGCTAAGCCTGAGCATCAGCAAGTCCTGAGCGTGGAAATGCTGCTGCGAACTTGCTGTGAAGTTGCTTTAGCAATGAGGAAAAGTTGTTGTCAGATCCATATCTAATCAGATTGCTTCAGAAACTGGGACCTGCCCCGATTACATGCTTCAGTATTTTGTTTTGCAGCCTTTCTTCACCTTCATTTGGGTTTCTTAGCAGTCAGATGTTACCTGGGTGCACGCCTGCAGCTGATTTTCAAGTGCTCTTAGTTTACACCTCAGTTTATCTTCATTCAGCTGACCCTGGGGAGAGAAAAGCAATGAACCCATGTGTGGATCATGAGCTATAGGATGTGCCCTCAATGCTTTGTTAGCTTGTGATTTGATTTGCTTTCTCCTTCATCCGTTATGTTCTGGCTAACTTTCAAGTCTCTTCAATGCTTGGAGTTTAACTCAGCCTTCACGTTCTCTGAATAAATGGGATATGGGGAAATAAAACATCTGTGCATTGAAAACCTGTCCTGAGGCAGCTCCACCTGTTACTCAGGCCAGGTATTTGCAGTCAGATGAGGGTTTCAGGTTGGTGTGGATGGGTCTGGCAGAGGCAGAGCTGCTGCCTCTCTCTGGCTGGTGCTTCCTTCCCCATCACTCCTGCCTGGTGTTAAGGTCCTGCCTTTCTGGTTCCCTTAGGAGATAGGTTGGGTCTGTGTTGCAACATCTAGGAGTTGGGTAGGGGGATAGAGAGCAACGTTGACAATTAATTTGCCTTATTATAATCTCCTTTCAGTGTTAGTCAGGCTGCTGGGGTTTGTGAAACCAGGCTGCATGCAAATTCAGATAACATTTCTAGCCAAGAATTGACGTGGGCTGTTTTTCCACCACTGATACCAAGAACACCAGTCCCCCCTGCCTGCTGCTGTTTGAACTCAAGCTGCTGAGAAGCAGCCCCTTGATGTTAGAATTGCTGTTAGACCTCAGCAAAACCAGATCCTATGCTGTGGCAAATACTGGTGAGACAGAACTTTACAGTCCCAGAGACTTCCCTTTGCAGCTGCTGGTACAAAGAGCTACAGCTTCACCTTCTTGGAAAATAGGTGGGGTTTTGGAAAGCATTTCTGTATGTGAAATGCTATTCCTAGTTCTCCTGTACAGCTTGCTCTGCACACGTCCATGTTGGAGGGTGATGGTGCTCCGGGTGTTGATGACAAAAGGCATCAGAGCACTGGGTGCTTCCCACACTTGGGAGCAGAAATCTGCTGGTAAAATCCGTCTCAGGAATGAGATGGATTCAGCTTCATCTTCAGCTTATAAATTGGCAAAAGGACAGGCTCTCCACACTTCCCTACATGGAATAAGCTCTGCGTGTGTTAGGGCTGTTACCCCTCCCTGCCACCGCAGCTGTGGTGAGGGAGTGTGAGCCCATACGTGGGAGGACATATGAAATAGATTCTGACCAGAGATGTTGCTTTACTTAAGCCCTTGTGATGAAGATTGGATTGTATGGTTATAGTCGTGATGACCTTGGAGGTTTCTTCCTACCTTAATGATTCTGTGATTAAGCAGCCCCTTTCAGGTAGATAAAACCCCCTTTAAACACAACCAAATAACCCCCCTCACCCACAACTGAAGATAACAAACCCCTACAGTCATCACCATGAGCCGGTGGTTTTCTGTCTCTCCTGAAGTCTCAGTGATGCTGTTTGAACTGGGGGGGTCCTGCATGGAGCCCTGCTGGAGAGCCCTGAGGTACCTGCTGCAGCCAGGCAGAGGAAGATGGGGCTGAAGAGCTCAAAGTACTCCAGTTCTTGCAAAACTCAGATCTGAGTGCTCTGTAGCCTTTTTCTACAGAGCCTGAGGCTTCAGACAGCTCCAAACCTCCTCTCAACCTCTTGTTTCACCACTGCTGCCTCTGAAGAGTCATAGAAGTACTTTAAACTGGTTTTGGCTCACGGCCCTGGAGGTTTGGTTGCCCTGTGATCAGGGAATTCTCTGATTCTCCTTCCATTAATCATTTGCAATAGCTGGTTCAAAACAATTCATCAGGAGGGCTTCCAGTTTGCCCAGACACCAGCAGCACCTCAAAAACAGCTCTCTGGAGGGAGTTCCTGCCTCCAGAGAGGGTCAGGAGCACACAAGGGCGTTTCTTGGAAACACAAACCTATCAGGACTAAAAAGCTGCTGCAAGAAGCATTTGACATCTCACCCAGGCCTGGCACAGTGCGAGCAGCCATCAGCTTGCACAGCCTTGTGGTGTAGGACCTGTGCATGCCCCCTGATGCAGCCCTGTGCCCCAGCTGCCTCCCCCTGCAGCTCCCAGGGGTTCACCCCCCCAATCAGCAGCATCTGCCCCATTGGCTCTGGTGCCAGCAATGGGTTCTTTTTCAGGCTGAAGGCAAGAGGCAGCAGCAAAGTCTCTCGAGCAGCAGAGCCAGGCAGAAGCAGAGAGCACCCACCTGTTCTGATCAGAGGGTGATGGCTGCTCCCTGCAGAGTGTCTGGGTGTTTTTTCCTGCTCGGATCATTTAAACAGGCGAGCGCAGGCGGAAGCTTCTAACCACAGAGCTTTGGGGTTTTTTTTAATGCCATCTCACCCAATCGCTCAGTTTTCTGTCCCCACAGGACTTTCAAACTGATTCTGTTTGTAATGAAGGTTTAATAATAACTCAAACGCTTGGTGTGGTGCAGAAAATGCACCCCCTTCCCTGGGAGCAAGAAAAAGGGGGGTGGCAGGTATTAAAAAACCTCCAAAACCTTACAGGAGGGAAGGGTTTTACACTGCCTGCCGATCTGAAAGCCAAGTGTGTTTGGGTACAGCCTTGTGGGGCACAATCATAGAATCCTCCTGGCTGGAAAGGACCTCCAGGATCACTAAGTCCAGCCCTCATCCCAACAGCTCCCCAACCCCCAGACCATGGCCTCAAGTGCTCTGGCTACTCGCCTTTTAAACCCCTCCAGGGATGGAGACTCCATCCCCTCCCTGGGCAGCCTGGTCCAGTGCCCAACCACTCTCTCAGCNTCCTGTTGCCCCTCTCTGGCCCTGCTCCAACAACTCCAGGCAAAGCCATGCCCTGACTCCCGAATATCTGTCTGCCCTCCCTAAGAAAGGTGACAGTGAGCAGAGAGGCTGGGCCAGCAGCTGGGTGAAGGTTCTGCTGCTGCTAGAGCTGAGCTCTGAGAAGAAAAGAGACACCTGGGGATGCTTTTGCCCGTGGAGCCAAAACCTGCCCTCAGCCCTGCAGGAGTCGCCTGCAGCAGCCCTGTGGTACCTGCCAGGACTTTTCTGACGCCTGCAGCAGTGTGGAGAAGAGCTCCTGCAGAATCACCATCTTCTGCTTGAGCAGCAGCTCACGGTGCAGGGCCTCCTGTGTGGAAGGGGAGAGCTGGTCAGAGAGACCCTCAGAGTTGGCAGGGACCCCCGCAGACCTAGTACTTCAGCTCAGGGGTTTCCTATGGGTCTTTGAGGTCAGTGGATTAGCTGTAGGGGTTCTTATTTAATGCCAATGGTTTGGGAGCCTGGGGTTCCTGCTCTGGAGGTGGGTATCTGGGGGTATTTGGTACCTACCTTCAGGTAGTTGGACAGCTGCACCATTTCCTGAAAGAGAAAGGGTGAAGGTCTGAACCCAATAGTTTTATAAACATTTTACAAACTACAACGTCCAAATAGTTTGAAGTAGAGTTGAAGAGCCTGGCTCAGGGTGCAGGAGAACCTGCTGGGCTTCGTGGGGTGGGGTTTTCCAAGGAAGTGGAAATAGTTTCTGCAGCAACTTGCAGCCCTGGAGGCAACTCGGGGCAGCTCTGCTGGGCAGGTGCTCAAAATGCAGCAGTCCTTGCACATTCTGGATGTGAGTCCTCTCACAGCAGAGCTGTGATGGGCTGAGACCAGCTGATACTGCAGGGACTGCAGTGGCTCTTCTCCTACAGCAGCAGTGCCACCCCTTTTGATACCACAGACACTTGGCACCAGCCAGGGTCCTGTGAGGAATGTTAGCGACTGACTGAGCTTGCAAGAACCCAAGGCTGGATGCTCTGTTTTGCTCACCTTATTTAACACTGCTACTCCAGCACTGAAACAAGAGAGACAGTGTTAGTGAGAGGAGCATAGAGTCATAGAATGGTTCAGGTTGGAAGGGACCTTAAAGAGCACCCAGTTCCAACCCCCCTGCTATGAGCAGGGACACCCTCCACTAGACCAAGGTGCTCAAGGCCCCATCCACTCTGGCCTTGAACACTTCCAGGGAGAGGGCAGCCACAACCTCCCTGGGCACCCTGGTCCAGGGTCTCAACACCCTCATCATGAGGAATTTCTTCCTCCTGACCTCCAGTCCGAACCTTCCCTCTTCCAGCTGGAAACCATTCCCCCTGCTCTGACCACTCCAAGCCCTTGGAAACAGCCTCCCCCCAGCTTTCTTGTAGCCCCCTTCAGGTACTGGAAGGCTGCTCTGAGATCTCCCTGGAGAAGAGGAGACTCTTCCTGCATGATGCAGAGGGCTGCAGCAGCCATCAGCTGCTCCCCCAGCCCACTTGGGGACTGGGTATTTGTACAGTAAGAGCTCATGCTGAGTGGTATGTGCTGGAGCTGCTGCCCAGCACATATCACATCCCTCCCTGGGCTGGGAGGACCAGCTTACTCTGTCTGCTGGCTCGAGTCTCTCAGTCCTGCACTTGGGTCTTTCAGGGTCTCAGGTCCTGGAAGGCAAAGAAAAGGCTGTGAGTGATTCCCCCACCTGAAGGGCTGTCAAATTCTTCTGTTGAGGGGTTTGAGATGGCCTCACTCCTAGGATGGAGAGCAGCAGCTTAAACAGCATTCAGCAGCACAGCTGAGCAGAGACCAGAGGCAGAGTCCTGCTCGGGTGGACAGGGAAGCTGTTCTGCAATCTCGTGGGTTCAGGTTGGTCACTAGACCCCTGGGTAGCTCTGAGCCACAGGGAATCATGGAATGGCTTAGGAAAGGACCTCAGGTCATCGACCACAGGACGGAGAATCTGCTCAGCACCTCTGGCTGACTGTGGGCTGGGCTGGTTTGTCCTTGCACAGGAAAAGTATTCCTGAAAACTGCAGGGGAATCTCAGGCTGGGGTGGTAAAACACAGGGTAGGGGAGCTCTGGTTAGAGGGGAAGTACCCGCTCACATCCCAAACTGCTCAGTAGAGACTTAGAGGGAAATGCTGTGGGAACCTCAAGCATCCCTCACCTACCTTGGGTGTTCATGGAGGCACCTCGCCTGGGGAAGTGTCCTGCAGAAGTGCCAAGGGGAGAGAGAGCAGGGGGGAACGTGGTGGAGCTCCATGGGTGCTGGAATGAGAGGGCAACGGGAGTCAGCATCTGGCCAAAACGGGCTGTGAGGAATGGTGGGGAAAGGGCTGTGGCTGACTCAGGCTTTGTGCCTGTGATGACTGAGGGAAGAGCATCAAGGGGGTGCCAAGAAACCCTGGCAGATCCATATGGATCTGCTGCTCCGGCTGCAGCAGCTCCAGAGCTCTGCAGGAAAGGGGGAGAAATGCCCAACAAGAACAGGACAAGGAGCTCCCCAAAGTGTCTTAAGAAAGAGATCAGGACTTGTGGCTGAGAGCTGGGTCCTGGCTTGGGTCTCTGCTACCATCTGGCTGCCTCAGAACAGACGTGCCTGTTCTGGTCTGCCTTCCCCATGGGTCTGGGGGAGTGGAGTACTCACCCCATCACCACCTCCAGCCTCCCACCCCTTGTTACCTCTGCAAAAGCAAACAGGGGAAGGCACTGAGTGCAGGCTGTGTGCATGTAAGAGCTTGTTCCAGATTCCTGCTGCCCTAGCAGGTGATTACAGCTGGGGAACACATGGCAGCAGGAGGCAAGAGATTGCTCTGCACAGGCCTCTGCTCCAAAAGGGGAGAATAATCCGTGCGAGTGCAGAACTGCCCTCTGGCAGCTGCAGTGTGGGGCTGTACTGGGGGGAAGGCAGGAAACGTCTGCTGGGCTCTGGGTTTGAGGAATAGGACAGGACCAGGTTGGGAGGGAGCTGCCAGCTCTTCCCTGTGCCAGGCTCTGCAGTTGGTAAGGAAATGCATGGTTTGGCTGTGCTGTGATTTTGGGTCCCAGGCTGCTGCAATGGGTGGACAGGCTGTGGATGCTCGGGTGGGTGCCAGTGGAGCAGGCAGAGCGCAGAGCTGTGCTCCAGGGCCAGCATTACCTGGAGCAGCGTGGCTGATCTGGGATCCACCTGTGAGCTGTGCACACGTGCTTTGGGCTCCTGTCCCGGTGAAGTCTTTCCAACATCACTGGCCAAGTTTCTCCTCCTCAGGAACTCCCTTTGCCGGGGGCTCTGCAGAGGCTCCTCTGCTTCCCTCCTGGGACTGCGGCAGGTGGTCACTTTGTTCCGCCGGCGCAGGTTCTCCCTCTTCTCGTGTCGCCGCTCGCACTTCTCCTCGTAGTTCTCGCCCGCTTGCCTGGGCCGTGGCTCTGTCTTCTCAGGGTGGCTGATCATGTTGGCACAGCTGTGGGGTCCTCTGTGCTGGTGGGACCAAGGGAAGAGACCACTGGAGTGAAAACTAATTATTGCTAGCCTACTGTTAGGCTTTGGGATTCATTAATTCATGGTTAAGCTGTGCTCGAGGGCTGGGGACTCGGGATCTCACAGCTACCTGTTGGCCACGGGCACAGAGTCTTTCTCTGGGGGTCTGTGTGGCACAGACCAGGCAGTGGCTTGGCCCAAGGGGCAGCTCCTCCCTCTCTGTGCTGTTGCAGTGTGTGTAGGGTGTAGACAGGAACCCTCCTCCCCGCTGCTGACTTTGTGAAGTGGTGAGCCACCACTGTGCTGGTTTTTACTGGACTTCAGTGGATTTTGAGTGTATTTGGGTCTTTGCATCAGTTAAAGAGGAAGCTGAGCAGCAGCTACCCACAACTGGTCTTCTTCCAGCTGCCTCTCCTGTCCCTCACCCCAGATCCATGAACGTTGCTTGGAGGGTCCCCAGCCCTGGGTGGGGGGCTCAGCCTGAGAGCTGCTGTGGCTGTTTTAGCAAATCATGTTAATGTAGGAAAAGGGGTGGGAAGGGGGGAACCCCAGATTGTAGGGTCTGAAAATCCAGGTTAAACAAAACCAGCAGAACATCACTGGTCTCGTTCTGTCTCAAGCAATTAGGAAGTCGTTGAGTTTTATGGGATAAAAATGGGAACAAGTGAAGCCCATACACACGGGTGGTGCCTCCAAGCTCTGCAGACTGCGTTAAAATCCACTCTGGAACAGTTTTAGTTGTCCTTGTGCTGGCTCTGGGGTGTTCAAAGCTGTTCCTGGTGCTGTCCTGTCACCTGGAGGAGTCTGGAGCGGGTTGTTCCCATCAGCTATCCACACTGTGACAGCCCCACTGTGCTCCCCCAGGGCCTGTCCTCTCGGTGGTGACTGGTGGCTTCACATGGAAGAGCACGCTGGATGCACAGCAAGACCCCACCGAGTCGGGGCAGTAGGACAGAGCCTTTTTTGATGGATTTGAAGTCACCTAACTGCGTGTTCAGGCAGGACCTCGGATGTTCTGCTGGGTCCCAGCTCTTCCCATCAGGAACAGCCCAGCCCCTCTTCCACCTGCCCTGCCTCTGGGCTGCCCAGTGTGTCCCAGTACATCCCACAAACAGGTCTTCCAGCCCCAGTTAACCAGAAATTCACTTTAAATCCAGCTAAAGCTCAAAGAACCCCCCCAGTCCATTACTCACCCCAAGCTGAACGAGGCCTTCTTGAAACTCTACTACTCTATTTCCTCCTTCCGTTACCCCAAATTACCCTCCCTAATTAAGAGCCTTGTCCTTTGTCTTCGCTTTCCAAGCTGTTACCCTTCTCGCTTCAAGGGAAACCAAAACAAACATCAAAAAGTGGCTTCTTGCTGGTTCATGTTGCTGCCTCTGATGTCAATCGTGCAGGCTTGAAAACGGGGTGAAAGAAGAGGACGAAAGGTCCCCCAGGCAGCAGCCTCTGCTCCCTGCCATCCCTTGCCGTCCCCTGCACCGCGGTCACTTACCTGGCCTGCAGGGTCCTTTCCTACTCCTCGATGGCCGCAGAGCAGCAGGGTGTTATCGGGCACAAGCGTGTTCCAACTGCCATCTTCGTGCCAACCACCTCATTTTGCTGCTCTCGGGCTGTAACAGGAAACGTTGCAGCCGCAGCCGAGCCCCGGTTCCTGTCCCTGCTCGCAGCCCAGCCGTGGGGCACAGGGGCCCTGTGCACAGGGGGATTGGGGTTATCTCAGGACCCCTAAGTCCCCAGCTTCTCTGTGAGCAGAGCTAGTGGTTATCTCTTGGGCCATCTCCCTTTCTCGGTGTCCAACACGTGGAGGTTGAGCACCGGTGCGCGGAGCTGCCCCTGGCACTCGGTGACTCAGTGAGCCTCTCCTCAAGCTGCTTTGGGGTGGAGAAATCCAGACTTAGGGAATTTGCACAGTGCTGCTATTATTTTAAGGCTTCTGGCAGATCGAAAAGGGGAAAACAAATGCGGAGGGGCTGCTGAGGTCAGAGATTCATGCAGGTCTTTAGAGAAGTGAAAGCTGCCTTCATGCAAATCCCACAGGAGGTGGCTTTACCCAGCTGATAAGAGCTGGGTGCCTGGGGGAAAAGGAACTCGAGGGGAAACAGGTTTGTAGGGTAACGTAGGGTTTATTTTTACAAAGAGCAGCCTAGAAGGGAGATGTGACAAATAATTTCCCTGCTTCAGAGACCCTCTTTGGGGTGGTTTTGTGCTGCTTGGCCCCAATCCTAACTCTGGGCTGACTCATTCCCACAAGGAGGGGTGGGGGGAACAGTTTCTGCAGGTCAAGCAGGAAACCCCCTGGTGAGCAGGACACTGACAGCAGGTTCTGCCGCCAGAGCCTCTCTGCAGTGCCTCTAGGTCAGAAAAAGTCAGTTGCAGAGTTCATTGCTAAGAGGCCGTTTTCTTGCTCTGTCACAGTCCATCTCTGGTTGCATCAGCCAGGGGCTGCCCCGCTGGCATGGAAAAGGGCACCCGAGTAGCCACGTTGACACTTGGATCCCTCATGCTTGGCCTGAGGTGTCCCAGGAGCTATGTTCTTGTCACGTTCTCCACGTGGTAGCTGCTCATGATAAAGTTGTCGAGGAGTTGGGGGGCCATGGCGCGGAGGAACAGCAGGGTGCTCACCACCCGCGGGGGGTAGTGCAGCTCCCGCTGGCGCAGCGCCCCGCTCTTGATGATGTCCAGAGCACACTCCTCCTTGGGTGCCGGTGTGTCCCGGATGACGTGGGAGATGGCCTTCACGGCATTCTCTGGAGGGAGAGAAGGAGCAGCGCAGGGTGGAGGGGCTGCCACAGGCACCACTCCCTCAGTTGGTGTGACTGCAGCTTCTGCTCACGGTCACTGTGGGGATCAGACCACTGAACCAGGCTCAGGAGAGTCAGAAAGAACAGTTTCAGTGATGTCCTTCCCGTTCCTTCCCACCTGGATGGAACCCCCAGCTGCCCAGGGTTTGCTGGGGCCCTGGTGCTGCAGTGCTTACCCGTGTTGATGTAGCCCAGGACGCAGAGCGTGATGGAGACATTGACCTTGTTCATGACAAATTCGTTTCTCAGGGAGCTGAAGAACCCGTCTAAAGCGAACTTGGTTGCAGAATAGGGAGCGAGGAAGGGGACACCAGTTTTACCTGGAGCAGAGACATGACACTGGGGGTTGCGTGCTGGGCAGACACCGGGCTCTCCCTTGCTCTTGCCCTTCCTGTAGCTACAGTGTGATTTGGGGTGACTCAGAAACCTCTTGCTGATGCTTGAGAGCAATGAACGAGTGCAGGAATGTTTCAATGCAGCATAAGGCACTCAGTGGCCTAGGGGGTGGGGGGATGCTGTTCCTGTCTTCTCAGAGACATCCAGGAATAGAAATGCAGGTGCCATCAGTGGCTGAGCATGGGAAATAGTGGCTCTGGAGTGGGATACCATCGAGGATAGGATCTGTGCCTCAGGGCATACATTACATGCTGACCCTGACTCCAGGTGGAGTGCCTCTGCCTGATTTATGGTCCTTGCTCTGTCTTTTGAAGAGCTGCAGCAGGGATCCAGTGCAGATGCAGGGAAAGCCTGGCCCTAGAGGTGCTCACCTGCCATGGAGGAAACCACCACGATGCTGCCCTCGCTCTCCTTCAGCATGGGCAGGGCAGACGTGGTCATCGCCACATAGCTGAGGAAGTTGGTCTCCAGAAGCTTTCGCACGTGGTCAACGTCCCCGTTGAAGTAGTTGAAGTAGGTGTAACCGATGTGATTCAGGATGAGCATATCAAGGCCGCCTGCAAGCAGAGAATGTTTGCTGTGGGCAGTCAGCATCTGCACACAAAGCAGCTTCTTGGTGCCTGGGATGGCCCCAAAGTGTAACCCTGGGGTGTGTTGGGAAGTGAGAAGGGGTGGCAGGTCCCCACCACCTACCCCAGGTGTTCTCAGCCTCCTTCACCACTACCTCAGGTAGTGACGTATCCTCCATGGAACCACTCACGTAGCGGGCAGACGCAGCACCCAGCTTGAGGCACCGCTCTACAACCTGTGGTGACAGTGAGAATGGGGTCAGAAACAGAATCCCCTCCACAGTCACCCCCCCAGCCCCAGAGGCTGTTGCTGTCCTGGGGTGGATGTCTGAACCATAGCCCCGTCCCCCTGGAATGTCTTCCTCCCTTCATGGGTGAAGAACTGTTGCTCTGAGGAATGTTTCTGGCTGTGGATAAACAGCAGCACATCTGTGCCCAGTGTTCAGGATTCATCAGTAGGGGTGAGATGGCTGGGTCAGTTGTGTATGGGACATAGGACCAGTTTGGACTTGGGGAAAGGGCAAAGCCTGATCGGACCAGGGTCTGTGCAGGCTGCTGCTGTCCTCTGTAAATCAGCATCCACAGTAGGAGACTGAAAATGTGCTGTTGATATTGAAAACACTGCTTGTTGCAGAGGGCTGTGTGGTGGAATGAGTTCATGCTGTAGTGGATCTGTAGGGTGTCTGTGGGGGTGAATATCTGCATTCTGCTGCCTGTGGGCTTCTAGGCTGCAGAGGTGTTCAGGGAGTGACTCTGCTTGCCATTTACTTTCTTGAGCCTGGCCTCGGTCCGTGCCGTGAGCAGGAGATGGGCCTCCATGCGCGCCAGGTGATAGGCCATCTGCTCCCCGATGCCGCTGCTGGCGCCCGTCACGATCACCCGCTTCCCCCGGAGCATCTCTGGAGAGGAGGGCACTGCCATCAGAGCTGGCACAGCCCATGCTGTCGTGGGCATTGCCATCTCAAGTCGCACCTGCTGCAACGGGCACTGCTCAAGCAGACCCTGACTGGAGTCTGTCGTTAACCCTGGCTTGACAGGGGGAGTGGGCAGGAGCTCCAGGTCCAGCCCGGGCTGGGAGCAGCTTTGGGAAATGGTGAGAGTTGAGTAATGAAAGGATTCATGTTTACAGAGGAGAACATTGCCTAAACAATTTGCTGGGATCAGGCACTTACCCTGTGTGATGCCCTGAACCTCTCTGTGTGGCACAGGGTGCTCTGACCCCCTCCGAGCCCTCTGCCCCCCCCGGCACTTTGCAAAGCCCTTCAGCTGGCCGCGCTGCTCTGCGTGGGGTGGGTCGGTGCTTACCTTCGCTGAAATTCTCGGGTGCTGAGTAAAAATAAATGGCCAGTGCCAGCCCCAGCAAGGGGATGAAGATCTTCAGGAGCAGACCCATCCCTCCGCAGAAGCCCAGGCGGGAGCGGGACAGACCCCGCAGTGGCTCCAGCCCGGGGGACGTGGACACGTCAGTAGGTCGCAAAGCGGGCTGGGAGCGATGGCAGTTTGGAACTGTTTTTTATCTTGGATAGGATTGCTGGGATCTGTTGGACCTTTTCCTTGTACTTCCTGTGATTTAGCAAACATTAACCCACCCGAGAGCGACGCTTTGGACTTTAGGCTGCCCCTTTGCACCCGTGTCCCCACAGGAGCTCCAGGCGTGGTTTCTGAGAGCATTGAAAGACCTGAACAGTTTCTACCCCATAGAGGGCTGGCTGTGGTGTTCAGTGTCTCCTTTTGGGGCTGGGACACCTCTGTCCCCTCTTTTGCGGTCTCCATGGGCTGAGCATCCTCACTCCATATCTGAAACGGAGGCATTGCTGCCCTTCTCACTGGCATCAGCCTGTGCCCATGGCAAATGGGTTTGTAGGTAATGCCCTTACAGGTTAAAGGGCAAACCCCACTCTGTGGGCACTGGTTTGTGTGGAGGAGCTCGGAATAGGGACACAAATGCCAGTTCTTGGTTTGGTTTAGAAAGTGAGGAGCAAACCACGTGTCTTTGGGGAGGTTTTGAATCAACTGGGTACCACTGGTGGCATCAGGGATGGGGGCACAGAGCTCACTGCAGGATGGGATTCGGTTTGTGCCCAACACCTGGCTTCCTGGTAGCCAAACTCTTAGCTCTAGGCATCCCATGATGTCTTCTGGTTTTAATGTTTGTGTAGGGAACCCTCTGCTGAGTGTGGGAGGGTTTTGTTTGGGGTAAAAACTTGACACTTAGTAGCTCAAATAAGGTTACAAGAGGGAAAAAAGGGGCTGCTAAGAGGTTCCTTAGATGAAACTGAGGATTCATCATTGCCATGAAAGGCAGCACAGAACCCCAGAACAATCCTGGTTGGAAAGGTCCTGCTTAATTGGAGTCCAACCATCCCCAGCCCAACAAAAGCCCTCCATCCCTGAGAGACTGACAAACACAGCCTGACCCCCTCCCTGCTGCCACTCCAGCAGGGTGTGAAGCACCATGGCTACAGGGTTCTTCAACACCTCCAGGCAGGGAGACTCCACCACCTCCCTGGGAAGGCCCTGCCAGTGCCCAACCACTCTGGCTGCAGAGAATCTCTGCCTCAGAGCCAGTCTGACCCTCCCCTGCCTCAACTGCAGAGCAGTGCCCCTGCTGCTGTCAGCAGGCACCAAGGAGCAGAGGCCAACAGCCACCCCTCCACAGCCTCCCTGCAGGGAGCTGGAGAGGGCAGGGAGGTCTCCCCTCAGCCTCCTCTTCTCCCAACTCACCCTGCCCAGCTCCCTCAGCCTCTGCTCATCCCACTGGTTCTCTCACCCCCTCCTGAGCTGGGTAGCTCTGTCCTGGACTCTTTCCAGCATCTCCAGGTCTCTCCTATCATGAGGGGCTCAGAACTGAACAGAGCAGTGGAGGAAGAGGGGACAGCACCTGCACCAGACACACAAACCATTCCAGACTTTATTCAACAAGGGGTTTGTTCCACCTCTGGAATCCCTCCTGGGATGCTGCGGGGTCAGGGAATTGCCTTGGCCCCTGCAGGGCTGATGAGGTCTCATTAAAAATGAAGTCATGAACTGCTCGAAGGGCGGGTGGAGAGGAGCGTGAGGAGGCTTCTGTTGGGGTGGTTGGGATGGTCTCCTGCTGGGATGGTGTGGGAAGGGGTCTCCTGCCTGGGGGGGTGTATAGGAGGGGTCTATCCTGGCAGGATTGTGGAGGGGTGGGGTGTCTCCTGCTGGGTGTTGG
>VZRI01011588.1:80681-92781 GCA_013397515.1 Upupa epops
TTTGGCTGCCCCAGCCCTGGAAGAGTTCAAGGCCAGGTTGGATGGGGCCCTGACGAACCTGCTCTAGTGAAGGTGCCCCTGTGGAACTAGATGATCTTTAAGGTCTCTTCCAACCCTGGTTGTTCCATGGTCCTGTCTTTACCAGCTCTTAAATGTGGATGCATTTCCCAGAGCTTTTGTTTGGAAGATGAGTGCAAAAGCTTATTGTTTGGATTCTTTTGGGCTCAGTAAAATCTCGAGTCTCTACAGTCTGCATCCATCTCCTGGAGAGAGGGACTGTAGTGATAGGATGAGGGGCAGCAGCCTCAACGTAGAGAAGGGTAGATATAGACTGGCCGTTAGAAAGAAGCGGGGTTGAACACAGGCACAGGCTGGCCAGGGAGGGAGCTGAGGCTCCATCCCTGGAGATATTCAAGGGGTGGCTGGACAAGGCTCTGGGTGACCTGATCTAGTTGAGGCTGCCTGCTCACTGCAGGGGGGTTGGACTGGGTGCCCTTTAGAGGTCCCTTCCAACCTGAGCCATTGTGTGTGATTCCTTTGCTCCCCACTCACCTGCCATGGAGGAAACCACCACGATGCTGCCCTCGCTCTCCTTCAGCATGGGCAGGGCAGACGTGGCCATGGCCACATAGCTGAGGAAGTTGATGTCCATGAGCTTTCGCACGTGCTCCACGTCCCCGTTGAAGAAATCAAAGTAGGACGTGCCGACGTGGTTCAGGATCAGCATGTCCAGGCCTCCTGCAGGCAGAGGAGCAACCACTTAGTGCTGGGTTGGGGGAGCAAACCAGAGCTTTTCCTGGGAGCAGGGGAAATGGCATTAAAAGAAATGAGGTTTCTGGGTCACAGCCCGGGTCTGCGGCAGGGACCGGGCTGGGGTGGCAGCTGCCAGTGAAGATGTTTGTGTGGTTCCAATCACAAACACAATGGCCCAAGGGAGAGCACCCCTAGCGGGGTGTGGGGTCGGGGTGGGAGCGCGACAGCTCTCCACAGAGCCCAGAGGTTGCATCTCGGCAGCCACGACCCGTGACTGCAGGAGTGTGGCTGCAACAGCCACGCCAGGCGATTTCAGCCTGCGGTAGCTGGGTGAGGGTGATGAAATCCAGGGTTGTGATACTGGGACAGGATGTCACGAGGGCAGGGAGCTGAAATTGAGAGCGCAGTTCAGGCTGAGCTGGAGCAATGGACCCAGACAGAGCAGCCAGACCACGAAGGGCAGGACTAGGGACCGTACTCTCCTGTCTTGCCCCATCCCCACCTCTCCATGCAGAAAGAGGAGGCTGTAACGTACCTAATAAGGTCTTAGCCTCCTTCACCACGTGCTCGGCGAAGGCCATGTCCTCCATGGTGCCGCTGATGTACCGCGCCGAGGCTGCCCCTAGCTCCAGGCACCGCTCCACCACCTGCCGCAGCAACACGAAGCATCAGAACCCCTCTTTCCCTGCCCCGAGGAGCCCGGTGAAGCTGGCGGAAAGGCTGTCTGTGCTTGCTGTGATGTGTCCCCACCTTCCAACAGCGGTTTGGAGTCTCAGGAGTGTGTTTGGAGTCTTTAGAGCTTCAAAGGGAGCCTGGAAAATTATCCCTGTGGTGAATTCATGACCCCAGGCAGTCTGGCTCTCTGTGGGTGCTGCTGTCTGTGCTGGAATTGCGGTGTGCAGGGTGAGCAGGAGCCGGTATATCAGCGCTGTGGAATGCAGGTGTGGGGAAGTGTGTGCTCAGTGCGTTCACATCCCCTGCCGGGTGCTGGGAGCACGTATCTGCAGGAGAGGGATTGCCAGGCATGCAGGAGTCCACACACTCGTGAGAGTGACTGTGCCTGTCTGGCCTCTGTGCCACAGCGACTGCATGTGTCTGTCCTCGTACAGGTACCCGTGACACTGTGGGGGTGTGTGTGTGTGTGTGTGCATGTCTGTGCTCATACAGATACTGGTGACCCTGGTGTGTGTGCGCCTGTGCTTGCACGGGTACTGGTGGCACCGGTGTGAGTGCCCTGTGTGCCCTGTGTGCCCATGCAGTGAGTGCTCAGCTTGCCATTTACTTTCTGCAGCCTGGCCTCTGTCCGCGCAGTGATCAGGATGTGGGATCCCATCTGTGCCAGCTGATAGGCCATCTGCTCCCCGATCCCGGTGCTCGCTCCGGTCACAATCACCCGCTTCCCTCTCAGCATTTCTGGGAACCAAGGCACGGACAGTTAGCCAAGCACTATTAGAAGCACTGATAGACACAAACAACCCCCCCACACCATGCCCTCCGCACCGAGGAGCTAACTGGAAGCTCAGGTTGCTGGTGAGTGCACTGGGACTGCTCTTCTGTCTGCTGGGATGAGCTGCAGCTCCTCACCAGTGCAGGGACACGGCGGGGACAGTGCTTGATGCTTCCAGCAGGTTTTGCCCCAAGTCAGGACACAGCCTACAGGAGGTTTTCATGCTGCAAACCATAAATGCCACCATTTATAGGTTGTGGTTATAAAGTCATCTAGCACACGCTAGTGAGCGGGGTGCGCAGAGCCCTGCAGACCTGCTGCCTCAGCTGCTCCCTCAGGAAGGATTTCTGCTCATTAGCTGCCCAGTTGGATATCAAATCTTTGTTAAAGCAACTTCCCAGTATCAACTGGAAACACTGGGACGTGAGTTTGCTCCCAGCTCTGCACCGGTTCTATGTAAAACCCTCAAACGGGGGCGGGGTGGGGGGGGCTTTGTGCTGTCTTCTTCTCCTTAAAGACTCCTAACGCTTTCAATACTCACCCGGTGTGAAATTCTCCCTCGCAGAATAAAACCACAGGGCCAAAACCAATCCCAAAAAGGGAAGGAGAATCTTTTGCAACCGCCCCATCCCACTGTGGAATCAGGGAGGAGGGGGGTGGTGGGAAGGAGAGAGGAAAAGCATAAAAAAAAAGAATCCCTCTGCAGGGCTGCTCCAGAGGGGAGGCAGCGATGCCAGTCCTTCCAAACCTGGGAGCGAAAGAACCGCGGCTTCCAGAGCCCTGGAAAATCACGAGTGGATGGCTAAGAGAGGCGAAGGCTTTGGTTTGCTCCCGGTTTGAGCTGGTGAAGCTCGGCCTAAGCGGCAGTTCGGGTGCAGTTTGGGCTCTGCCCGGCTCTTTTCATATTTCCTGTGCTACGTTAAGATGCAGAATTTTGCACAACACCCCAAGAGGTGTGTCCTGGCCGAGCAGCGTCAAGTTTCACTGGGAGAACATCAGAGGCAGCCCTGTGCAGGTGGTTACACATCGGGGTTCATTCCCGCTGGCTCCTGGCTGGCTCCGTGGGGAGATGCCGGCTGGGTGGGATTGATCGCGGTGGGCTGGGCACCGGCGAGCTCCCCAGGGCATCGCGGCGCTCTGCCCCGAAGCAGCTGCTCTGATCCCAGGCAGCAGAGCTCCAGCAGCTCCTACCACCCCCATACAGCTCCAGGACCTCTTTTCTGGAGCAGGGGCTGATTGTTTCATGCCCTGTGAGCAGCTGAGGGAGCAGGGGCTGAGCTGAGCCTATCACCGAGTGCAACCAGCCCACAGATCCAAGGGGCTTTTCAGGCATCGAGAGGTTCCCAGTGTTTTCTGCAGAGCAAGGAGGGTCCTTCTTGCTGGGGATGGTGCTTTGAGTTCTGCAAGAGCTTTGTTCTGTCTCTCAAGTCTAAAGGGAGGCAAAGCCACAGAACATCTGCTACCTCCCTGAGCCTTTCGGTGCCACTGGTCTTGCGCAACAGGTATAAACGATGTTCCAGCTTTGCTCTGGCACTGGGATCTCCATCACAGAGTCCCAGTTCCTGCTGTGGGATGGGGAACACACTGGGGGAGCTTCATGTGCTGCTGGAGCAACCTCTGTCTTCTCTTAGCGGGGTTCAAAGCCGTGCTGGGACCTGAGCCCCATCGCCCGCGCAGGGGCTGTGCTGTGGTCTGATGGGTGTAATCTGTCCCTCTCAGGACCCTCTCCTAGATCCAGACAGAAACTGTCATTAAAGAGTGATTTCTTTTTATCCCTATTCTGCATCAAAATAAAGACTGAACCTACTGGCTGCCCCGCAGAGCAGAGGAGCTCTGGCATTGCTTCTGCTCTATAGGTTCCCTTTCTGCTTCGCTCCCGACTTTCCTCTCTCAGCCCACGCCGGTCAGGTAACACCAGCACAGCCACTCTGCCTTTCCCTGCCTCCCTTCGCTTCAGATGTGGGTCACGGCCATGGGGCAGCTCTTTTATTCCTCGGCTTGGAAGAAGAACTGAATGAAGTAGTTAATGTTTGCCCAGTGCTGTCTGCGCTGCCCGCAGGGCCGGTGCCTGTTCTCCGGAGTCTGGGATTATTTGTGAGCAGGATACTGCAGTAAAGCAGTAACTGCCAACCTTTGAGCACCGTCAGGCCACCCTCGTTATCTTTGCCCAGTATCAGTGCGGGGCTACGGAGCCAGATGCTCTGCTTGCCGTGCCGTGAGAACTGGGGGTTGAGCTGGGGCTCTCGTGGTCGATAACAGAGGACTGAGATGAGGTTTTTATAGTAGGAAATCTACGTCTGTGCCATTTGGGGTGGCCGGTGTGGACGTGCAGCACGGACAGTGCTGGCATGGTCCCTGGTGAGGTTGGGGGGCTGCAGCAGGAGCACTTGGGTCTGGCCACGCTTTGCTGTGGGTTTGCTCTTGGCTGCTGGTCGCCCCCCCAGGGCGCTGCTGCTGCTGCTGCTGCTGCTTCCTCACTCCCACTCACAGCTTTTTCTGGGTTTGTTTTCCTCTCTGCAACTTAAGAACTTTGTTTTTAACCTTTTCCTGGGGGCGGGGAGCGAGGGAAGGGAGAGCAGGGCAGGAAGAGGCGACTGTGGAGAAGTCTCTTCTGATCCCAGCGGGTCCCAGTCCCTCTGGTGCCAAACCTTCATGCCTTGGCGGAGGGGACCCCAGGCCTGGGGACAGGGGGGGAGCAGCCTGTTGCTTCTGAAATGGCTTTGCCTGAATTACCCCGGTGGAATCCCCCCACTTCTGCTGCACCCCTGCTCCTCTGTCTGGTCTTTGAGGGATGCTCAGTCTTGTGCTGCGACAGGGCAGGTTCTTCACTTAGTGCTGCCTGGAGCTGCTGAGGAGGAAACAAAGGCGTGAAAGCAACTTGTTCTGACACAGCCTGGCAGAGCAGCAAAGGGGAGCCGCTGGGAAGCCCCCGCTGTGCCCCCAGCTGGGGGCTGCCTCTGGGGGGGACGTTCCTGGGGCTGGGGCTCAGGCAGGTTTGTACGTGCAGCTCAGGGACTCACAAGCACTCGGCAGGAACTGAGGTACAGCTGCTTTTTTTCCTCTTTTGAGTGCTTTTTGGCTTTTTTCAGCTCATTAGCAAATCCAAAGTGCAGAGGATTTTCACAGAATCATAGAAGCACAGGGTTGGAAGGGACCTCCACAGGGCAGCCAGTCCAACCCCCCTGCACCCNACAGCCTTCCCCAGCCTTCTGAGAGGCCCCTTTCAGGAACTGGAAGGTCACTGCAAGGTCCCCCTGGAGCCTTCTCCTCTCCAGGCTGAAAGCCCCAATTCTCTCAGCCTGTCCCCAGAGCAGAGGGGCTCCAGCCCCCTGGGCATTTTCATGGCCTCCTCTGGACCTGCTCCAACAGCTCCTGGTCCTTCTAGCACTGTGTTTATCTTCCCCCTCCCTGCTTCCCTTTGTCACTGAAACACTCAAACCTTCTTTCTCCTGCCCAGCTCCCATGCCTACATGATGCTGAAGGGCCATCACAGTGGGGTCTGTGTTCTGGCATGGCTGAACGCTGTCTGTCTGTGGCTCCTGGGCAGTGCCAGTGTCCTGCAGACACTGCCATGGCCACACTGCTCCTGGAAAGGGCATCACAGGGTGCTGGTTGTAGGACCAGGCTTGGTTTGATGCAATATTTCTAATCCCTGATGGTTGAGAGGGAAATACTGTGATGTTCAAGCTGTCTGAGCACCCGCTTGATCATTTTCCTTCATGACCAAGTGAGGAATTGCTGCCTTGATATCTGATTATCAGTGCTGTGGCTGCTCTGTCTTGGCCGCTATCCACGTTCCCAGTGCCCTTGGGGTTGGGTGGCAGAGGCTGAGACTTATCTGGGTCCCCTAATTTTAGCCTGGCAGCTCCTCTCCTGAAACACCCAGAGTCCAACCTGCAAATAGCAAGTGAGAGCTCGCTGAAGACATTTGGCTCGTGCCCTTGAAGCTGCTGGGGTCTAGGTGCCCTTCAGCTCCGTGTGATGAAAGCCTGGACAGCAGCTCCAAACTGCAATCAGATCTTTGAGGAGCGGTGGCAGCATGGGTTACAGCCAAATGTTCTCAGATCTCCTGCCAGCTGCAGTTTGCCTGAGGATGTAGTGCAGGGGGAAAATGTCACACAGGTGAGACCGGGCTCACGGGAGCGATGGAAGGAGGAGAAGAACGAAACTCAACGTTCAGAGATCAAACCCCTGCCCTGGGCAACGCGTGGCTCAGCTCAGGAGACCAGAGTCTTAATTGCTCCATATGCTGCTACCCCGTAGCTCGCCTGAGGTGTCTTTGCTCTACTGCTGCCTGTACATCTACTCCATCTGGCTGCTCTCTGGTGTATCCCAGGGACTGCAGTTACACTTCCCCCTTGCAGTTCACACGAGGGCTGTCGGGATGACTCCGCTGTGCTCCGTTGGATGCAGCTGCTGCTTGTCTGGGGGTTGAGTTTGTGGCAGTTGGACTGGCCAGAGCTTTCTGTAGCCTGGTGTTGAGATACAGATGCGAGGGCTCAGGGGGTAGGGCTGGTTTGGAGAGCTGTGCTGTTGCTTAAAGACAGGGAAGTTTGCTGAAGCCTTTTAATCCGCAGCAGGTCCATCATTCATTGGTGACAGCGGGGTGAAATGCATTGCTGAGGCTCCATGTGCACTGAACTCATCACTCTGTGGTTTAAATAAGACTCCAGCTAATCATTGTGGTAAACCCAGCCATCCATACCTGTCCAGAGAGCTGCTCTTGTCCAGTATCAGTACAACCCACCGTGGAAATGAGGACACGTAGGCTTGACCTCTCGGACTCACCTAGGGGGGCAATATGTGGGAGGTTGTGACCTCTGAGCTTGCATTGCGTCAGGAGGCAGGAGATTGGCGTCTGCACGACATGATTTTACCGAGTTGGCTCAGGAACGGGCGGCGCAGTGTGAGGTTTAGCTGTCTAATCCCATTAGCTGTCTTAGGAGAAGCTATTTTGATTGTTCCACAGCCCTCTTTGCTTTAAGCTCATCAGCTCCACGAGTGCCTGAGCAGGGAGAGGTGTGGGCACCGACACCGTGCGAGAGGGCATCTTGTGTGGAGACCACCTGAGCTCCACACCCATGACATTTCCACTGGTGTCAAGGAGAGGGAGGGTTGCTCAGCCCTGCCAGAGAGCCTGAGCTTGGGTTATAGGCTGACAAAGTAGTTCTCAAAGGCTGACTGGAATTTAATTCGACTCTGCTTTTCCTCAAGAGGAGAAGGCACCTTGTACCTCACTGAAAGCTGGAACCGAGCTTTCATGTAGGATTCCTCCCCCACAGAAATTAGCATCACTAAAACGAACTGCGCGGTTCTGTAGGGTGGAAAGGTGAGGGTGAGCATCAGCTCCCCCCTTGTGTTTTCAGGCTACTCTGGGAGGAGCAGAGAGAGCAGCTAATTTCAGTGTTCAGGCAGGACATTTCCATCTTCATCATCTCCTGCTGCTTGTAGGAGTAGTTTTGCTCTCAGTGAGGCAGCAGCACATCGCTGGCACCTCTGCTGTGGGAGGTGGGCAGTCTGCTCCTCCCTCTGCCTTTGCCACCAAGCAGATAAAGGCGTTTTCTGCCCTAGGAGCAGCTGGCAGGGACTGACTGTCCCTTCCCTCCTCTAGACTGTAGGTCTGGATCTCTCAGCCCTGGCTGTCAGGGCATTCGTTTGCCCAACAGGACACAGTCCTGAACACAAGAGATCCTCATGAAGCCCAGGAAACGTTTCCACAGGGGTGAAAGTCCTCTTCTGAGGCTGGCAGTGCCCTGCTACAGCCCTGAAGCTTGGATCCTCATTTCCACACCCTCCAGGCTGACTGTGCCAGTGGGGCTCTGCACTCCTTGGTCTTTCCATCCCTGATAACCCTCTAAGACTGGAAGTTGTTCTTATTCTGCACAGTGAGGTGTCTGGAGGGAGTTTGTGCAGGATCCCAGGAGAGGCAGCAGTCTTTGAAGTGTTTTGGAGCTGGGCAGCAGCCAGTCTGTTAGAGCCTCAGCTGGGGTTTGGACAGGTTGATTTTTAAACAGCCCTGGGCACAGCCCAGACACAAATCCGTGCCATTAAACCCAGATAACCCCATCAAGTCCAACCCCAGCTCCAGGCATGTGTCTGTCACATGAGACAAATGCCACCTCCCCCCAGCTGTCCCATTTTGGAAGGGACACATATGCCACCCCCTCAGTCCCAGAGCCATCTCACTGAGCTGGGCTTTAACAGGGATGGCCACCCCCTCAGTTCCAGAGCCATCTCACTGAGCTGGGCTTTAACAGGGATGGCCACCCCCTCAGTCCCAGAGCCATCTCACTGAGCTGGGCTTTAACTGGGATGGTGCAAGCACCCCCCCCTCCCCACCTTAGCTCTTCCCCTGAAAGGAGCCAGCCTGCTAAATCAATAGGATCCATTCTGAGTGCAAATCACATTTGCTTTGGCTTGACAGGTAGGATTGATCTGATTGCAAAATCAATAGGAGAAAGCTTTGGGAAGAGAAAAGAAACGCAGCTGGAGAGCACTTGGTACCATAGAAAATATTTATTGATCTTGCAAAATGTTGTAAAATGCATCCTGTAAGAAAAATAAGAAACCTTGCCGTGCATCTTGCACATTTTATACCAACAAAAGGTATTTTTTCCCCACTGCTGCACAGCAGCAAATAAAACCCTTCACACTTCTCTTCAAGTCTTGTACTTGCGGTCTCCTTCTTCAACCAACTCTCTTCTTGCTGGAACCACCACCACCAGATTGAACGGGACAGCAGAGTCTCTGGGTTGCTCAGCAGATACCTCTCCAGCTGTGGGGCTCTCACAGACCGGCCTGCCTGGTCACCAGGGTCCTCTGCACCACCCCAGGCTTCTTGCTCTTTTCCAAGATCAAATCCTCCTGTTTCTGGGGAAGCGTTTGTTCTTGCATCGGGGCAGGTTTCTTCTTCTTCTCCTCCTCCTCCTCTTCCTCTAGCCTCCCTTCCGAGATGAAGGGGCTGCACACGGTCTCCACCAGCCCAATGACCACCCCAAAGAAGGCCAAGGCGCTGCCCAGCATGTACAGCTTCACCATCTTCCTGTTGGGCTTCTGGCTCAGCATTTCCTTGGCGAAGGGGATCAGCTCGTGCATGGTTTCCATGGCTGGTTGGTGCAGCAGGGTCTGCTGAGGATGTCAGTTCTGCAAGGAGAAGAGAGAGGAGAACAGGGACGTCAGAGAAATCCGGCTGCTGCTTCCAGCTCAAGCGAGAGGGGTCCCAGCCTGCAGCAGGGGGTTGGAACTGGAGGAGCTTTAAGGTCCTTTCCAGCCTGGTCTGTGATTACTGTGGTGCTCAGAGTCCCCCAGCCAGCCCGAGCTAATTGCAGCCCCTCAGCCCTGCTTTAAGCACAAAGCTTTGGTTTTGGCTGGAGGGTCCTTCCAGGAAAACCCATCCCAGTCTCCTGTATCCCTCTCACATCCCCCCGCATTCCAGGCAGCCGGAGGCAGGAGCTGCAGTGAGGAGTGAGGTGTGGGGAGAGTGAATTCCATCGATCCAGACCCCCTCTGCATGTCCCACGTCTTGCACAGCATCCCCTACCCTCCAAATCACCCCGGTAACCCCAGGCATCACCCCCCACCATCGCATCCCCCTTACCCGGAGGCGGCTGCAGCGGGGCTGGGGAGGGGGCGATGAGCGCTGCGGGCTGGGCTGCTCGGAGCTCGCCACGAGCTGCTTTGAGCTTGCCAGGAGCTGCTTTGAGCTTGCCAGGAGCTGGTGTCGGCTCCGCAGCTGCTGGTCGCCACCCGGCGCTCTCGCCTTATATCGCAGCCGGGGCGGGCGGGGCGGGGGGCCGGGCTGAGCATCATGCCCCGAACACGGGGCCAGCACGGGCCACCCCCCCGGCTCAGCCTGGGCAGCCTGGGCAGCCCTTGCCCTTCATCCAGGCTAAAAAAAACCAAACCCTCCTCTTTCTTTTTTTTCTCCTTTCTTTTTTTGCCCCCCTCTTTGGCAGAACCCGTCGAGGGCTCCCCCCAGGCAAGGAAAAAATCAGGGAGGCTTCGGAAAATTGATCATCAGGTGGCAATTGGGAGCAAGATCTGGGTGGGATCTGTGCTCTGGCTCCAGGGATGCTTCTGCTGGGAATGTTTAATGGATCTGTAGGGATTTTAATGAGCTCAGGCAGGAGGGAGGTGGCCTGTGTGTCCCTGCTCATAGAATCCCACATTGGGTTGGGAGGGTGCTCCCCCAGCCCCAACCCCCTGCCATGGGCAGCAGCACCTCTCACCAGACCAGGGTGCCCAGAACCCCACCAACCTGGCTTTGGGCACTGCCAGTGATGGAGCAGCCACAGCCTCCCTGGCACCCTGTTCCAGGGCCTCAGCACCCTCCCAGGGAGGGGTTTCTGCCTCAGATCCCATCTCAGTCTCCCTTCTTTTAGCCTAGATGCCCCCACTTGGTTCTAGACCTTGGGTTTGTGCAGAGGCCAGGGCAGCAGAGCAGCTGGAATTTTCCTTGCTGCCCGTTTTGCCTAGTGACTGCGTGCCATGATGCCCCAGCGAGGGCTGACGGAGGCGTTAGCCACCACGAGGTGTGAGGGTAGGGTTAGAGCGGCTCATGGCAAAGGGCTGGCTGCGGCGTGCGACAGCCCCTCGCTCTCTGGGAACTGAGAGAACTGGGAATTCCTAAACCAGTGAGTTACCAGCATCCTGTAAAAGCCCCGTCTGTTCCCTTTTCCTACACTCGATGCAGAAGCTGTCCCACCCCGTTGTGCTCCTCGTGAGTCATCTGAAGGCCAACATCTTTCCTTTTTGGGGAAAACCAGTAGGCAGCAGAGTCACACTCCCTGCCTGGCTGGTAGCCCCAGTGCATTGCATCAGTACCCAGCAGCAGGTTACATCACCCGTTCTCACCGGTGCTCCCAGTGCCGCACGTAGCCCGCTCTGCTGGCTACAGCCAGGTACCTGTCAGCTGCTGCTGACCACGGGGAAGCAACTCAAACCACGAGAAGTCACTGGGATTTACAGCTGGTGGTGTCACAGGGCGGGCGCTGGTGTCTGGACAGGTTCCTTATCTGATCCCATGGCTGAGGTGATGGGAATCGCTCTGTGGGGGCAGTGGGTAGGAGTTACCACAGGGTAACTCCCAAAAGCTGCTGTGGAAGGGCTGCTGCCTGGTGCCCCCGAGGCAGAGGAGGAGCACCCAGGGGTGTCCATAAACCCAGAGGATGGGTGGGCAGGCAGCTCTTGGGAGCTGAATGGGGTCTGTCCTCAAGCAGAGAGGGAAAGTGTGGGGTTCTCCTGCATCTCAAGAATGGGGGTTTGATGCTCCTGAGCTGGGTGGTACCTCAGCCCTCCTGGAGGAACCTCTCTGACTGGAATGGCTTGTTCTGCTGCGTTTCCCCATGGTGCTCATGACACAGCCAGGGCCCAGCGCTGGCTCCCTCCGAGTGTGGGAATGGGGCAGAAGAGAGAAATGTGGGGCTGCAGGAGTGAGTATGAGTTAGCTGGCTGCTGTTTCCTTCTCTTGGAGAACTTAAACACCTTCCCTTCTGAAAAACTGCCCTGTAGAGCCCCAAAAGTGCCTGAGCATCGCAGCCTCACAAGGATTGGACTAGGTGATCTTTCCAAACCAATCTCTGATTCTATAATTAAAACCAGCCTGTAGTCTGGCTCGTCTTGGCATTGTCATTCCAGGCTTGAGTGAGGATTGTGCTGCCCTCCTGCCCTTTCCCCCTGCCCTCCCTGGTGCCAGCGTTGCTGCCCCACACGCTGCTCTGCTCAGGAACACAGTGCTTGAAATCCTTGTTGGGTTTTACTTGGCTTTGGGGTTTTTTTTCTGCGTCCCTTGCTGAGCTCCGCCGTGGGCATGTGTGCCCCAGCAGTGAGTCAGCTCTCACTCCTCACATCCCGCACGTCGTCGTCCTGGGGAGGCTGCAGGGAGGCTGAGCCTTTCCCCCC
>VZRI01011590.1:0-70497 GCA_013397515.1 Upupa epops
GGACCTTGCCCTTGATCTTGTTGGATATCATGAGGTTGGCACTGTCCCACCTCTTAAGCCTGTCCAGGTCCCTCTGGGTGGCATCCCTTCCCTCCAGCATGTCCTTCACACCACACAGCTTGGTGTCATCAGCAAACTTGCTGATGGGGCATTCAGTGCCACTGTCCATACCGCTGACAAAGATGCTAAACAGCATTGGTTCCAGTACTGACCCTTGAGGGACGCCACTCCTCACTGCTCAATTTGGACTTTGAGCTGTTGACCACAACTCTCTGAGTGCGACCATCCAACCAGTTCATTACCCAGTGAGTGATCTGGTCAAGTCAGAGTTTTTCAAGTTTGGTGACCAGGATCTCGTGCAGGACAGTGTCAGACACTTTTCACAAGTCCAGGTAGATGATGTTGGTTGGTTGCTCTTCCCTTGTCCACTTCCATCAAATTATTGAGGCAGGATTTGCCTCTAATGAAGCCCTGTTGATGACCAATCACCTCTTCATTTTCCAGATGCCTCAGCAGGGCCTTTAGGAGGATCTGCTCCATGATGATGCCAGGCACAAAGGTGAGGCTGACTGGCCTATGGTTTCCAGGGACTTCCTTTTTTCCCTTTTTAAAGATGGGCGTGATGTTTCCCCTTTTCCAGTCAACAGGAACTTCACCAGACTGCCATGATCTTTCAAATATAATGGCTAGTGGCGTGGCAACTTCATTTGGCAGTTCCCTCAGGACCCGTGGGTGGATTTCATCAAACCCCATGGACTTGTGCATGTTTAGGTTCTTCAGATGGTCTTGAACCTGATCTTCACTGAAAGTCTTGATCTTTGTCTACTGAGACTTGGGTGGAGTAGCTAGAGCCTTTGCTGCTGAAGACTGAGACAAAGAAGTCATTAAGCACCTCATCCTTCTCCATATTACCTGTGACCAGGTCTCCATTTTCTCTCCAGAAAGGCCCTATGTCATTGCTAGCCTTCCTTTTGTTACTGATGTATGCAAAGAAGCCCTTCTTGTTTCCCCTTATCCCCATGGCCAGATTTATTTCTATCTCTGCTCTTGCTTTACTAATCTGCATCTTGGCTGCATGAACAAGTCCTCTATACTCCTCCCAGTCAGCCTGTCCCTGCTTCCACTGCCTGTAGACTTTCTTCTTGCACCCAAGTAAGTCCAGAAGCACTTTGTTAATCCATGCTGGCCTCTTGGCATTCTTGCCTGCCACCTTCTTTCTTGGAATAGTGCTCCTGTCCTTGAATAATGAGCAGCTCTCTTGGGCGCCTCTTCCCTCGAGGGCTTCATCCCATGATACTTTGCCACGTAGATCCATGAGGAGGGTGAAGTCAGCTCTCCTGAAACCAGGGTTTCAAGCTTACTATGCGTCTTCTTAGGTACCCAGATAATCTTAAGTTCAACCATTTCATCATCACTGCAGCTGAGACTGCCCTTGAGCTTCACTTCACTCACCAGCCTCTCCTTGAGCACAGCACTTTTTCTTGTAGGTTCCTCTAGCACTTGAATAAGAAAATTATCCTCAGCACACTCCAGGAACCTACTAGATTGCTAGTGCCGTGC
Organism: Upupa epops; assembly: GCA_013397515.1. NCBI lineage: Eukaryota > Metazoa > Chordata > Aves > Bucerotiformes > Upupidae > Upupa > Upupa epops. Next base: position 1,561 of record VZRI01011590.1, read on the forward strand.
TGTGTTGTCCTTTCAACAGATATCTGGCTGGTTGAAATGTCCTATGAGGACCAGGGCTTGTGAACTTGAAGCTGCTCTTACCTGTTTATAAAGGGCCTCATCCTCCATGTCTTTCTGGTCAGGTGGCCTGTAGCAAACCCCACTGTGATATACCCTTTCCCTGGTTTCCCTTTGATTCTCACCCATAAGCTCTCTTAGTTCTTCTTTCCGCCCTAGGTGGAGCTCCATGCATTCAAGTTAGTCTTGAAGAGGGCAACATCCCCTCCCTTTCTCCCTTGCCTGTCTGTTCTGAAGAGTCTGTACCCATTTATCCCTACATACCAGTCCTGAGAACAATCCCACCACGTTTCAAGAATACCAGTGACATAATGAATGTTCTTGTCTGTGATACCAACAGTTGGACTCAGTGATCCAGGAATCGTCTGCCCGGTCATTACCATAATATTACTTTGAACAGTTGCTTCTAGGTTGCAAAACAGGAACACACACTGCATTGTCATATAAATACAAATGTTTTAGTCAATACTTAGCATAGTTCCAAATCCTACTAGACTTGTTACAGTTAGGAGGGTTGAAATGTCAGTGCTGTGAGCAGATAATGGTGTGCTGCTCTTCATATGCTTAGGACTGTCTGCTTGTTAGGACAACAATTTCTTTGCAGTATTTTTCTTATGGGTTGTGGAAGTCCCATCCTCTAAAAAAGGTTATGTTTCTATGAAGGTACAGTAGGGTTTTCTATATCCATAAATGTATATATATTTGTATTAAATCAATATTGGTGAGTTTGGGTGGGTTTTTGGTTTTTTAATCTCCTAGCTGAATGGTGACATATTTTCACATTGCATCAGTTGATGCAAGGTATATTAATGGTAGCTGTGTAATTTAGCACCTGATATTTGTCTTAATTTCCAGTTCAGTGCTGGAATAACCCTTCTGAATTTGATGTCCAGAGTTGGGTTTTTTCCCAGCTGCTTCAGGTGTTGCAGTGTACAAGAATTTGAACTCTTAGCATTGGAATTAGGCATACTTACTAAAAAAATGGAAAAGTGCTCAGAGAAAGAAGATGTAAGAAAGCAGAGGAAGAAAGAAGAGCTAAAAAGAGGGATGAAGGATATGGTTAAATCTGGGCAGAGAGCCTGTGAAGAAGGGGAGGGGGCGCTGCCTTATTCAGCTGCAGCCCTGTTGTGGCATGGAGTGGGATCCCAAAACCTGCAAGTGATGAAGTCTGCATGTTTGGTTCTCAAAAGCAGTAAGAAAACTGAGGCAAAGTCCTTTCAACTATGAATGGCTTCTTTAAGAGTGTAGGGAGATCACAGTACAAAGTATGTGGTTTCATGTATGAAAGGGTATTTGTGGTGCGTTTTTTTATTAAATAACAAAAGAAAAAAATGATACAGAGTGTTAATTTTACCAAGTGGTGGGGTAGCCAGGTTGAAGAAGGAGAGAAGAAGAAAAGAACTGGATGAATCTTTCTATAGCAACTGTTTTGCGTCTGGTACTAATTCATCCACTGTTAATTTTGTTAGTGTTGCAGCTGTCAGATGTTTTGTGAGGACAGATTGTGAGCATAGCTACAGGGCCCTTCTGTTGGTTTTCCACTGTGCTGAATATCAGGACTGCAGATTTCTGACTTATCTGGAGACTTACTGACTAATGTAACACTGATGTATTAAGAGGACATACATTTTATTTCCTTTATTTGTTAAGTGAACAATTGTACTGGTGAAAGAAAGCTTAGATTTGTGTAGGAAGTAAACATTGCAGCATACACGCTGATGAGTCCAGCAAGTAGTTACAGAATGTAGCTGTTTCAAACAGTCTCCAAATCATTATATAGGACTGTTATATTGGCATGTGAACATGTAGGGAAAAATACTCACCTAACAAAGATTTTATTGGTGGTCTTCCCTCTCCAAGCAGTATTGCTCCTTCACAGTTGCAGAAAGTAGAACCCAAGATAGAGGTAAGACTGACAGATCGGCTGTCATGCACAGATAGGGAAATCTAAACAGTGCTTGAAGCATTCTGTATTTGTCCCTTCTGAGAGGAAATGTTGAGGGAAGCTGAGTTAATGTGGTACAAGATTTAAGGGTGGAGAAAACAGTATTTTGCTTATTCATTAGAAGACTTTTTGAGCCTTTTATTTTGAAGTAATATTGCTGTAGATGAAGATCTCCATTTAGAAAAGATTTTCAACTTGCTTGTTTTTCCCACTTTTACCATTTAAAGACTGTAGCAGCAGAACACACTGTTGATGTTTCCTTGATTGACCACAAAGAACTATTTTGGGTCCCTGTTACAGCCCCACAGGCTTTGTGGATGGTTCTGCATCATGTTCCAGAGCGCTCTGACAGAAGATTGAATTTTCTATCAGCTGAGAGATTGCATGTCTTTATGGGTTTAGGAATAAGTTAACAAACAGAGTGATGTCTGTGATGTGTGCAGAGTGGGTTAATTGCTTACCTAAGTAGTGTGCAGTGGGAGGAGGGTGTGTGTCGATTTGCAGAGCACAGGTACTTGAGTGTGGTCTTGGGGATCAATGCTTGTAGATGCTGTGAAGGCGAATGACAGTAATTTCATTAGGTACATTGGAGGTGTATCCTTAGTAGCTATATTAATGTTAACAAAGAGTGTTACAAGATAGAACCAGTTTGGAGCTTTAAAGAGGTAACAGAAACAGGATTTTTCATTAAGATAGGACTAGAATATTAGGAGTTTAGGCAGGAGAGGACATGAAAAAGAGACAGGACAGCAAAAGACAGTAAAGTGACTGAAGATCAATTAGATATACTGATTTAACTGCACTCATAAGAGTTCAAGGAGTTGTCTGTGAAATGCAAAAGCAACAGATTTAGTGCTGGGGGGGAAAAAAAGTGTTTGGGTTTTTTTTTTAACATTTTACAGGACTAACCTGTGGAATTTGCTGTCACAGAGTGCTATTGAAAGTCTTAATGGGACTTAAGAAAAGAAAAACTAGATATCCGTATAAAGATAAGTTTTTTTACTTAGAAGGATGCAAGACCTCATGTATATCTTCACTTACCTACCAGCTGGTAGCAAGACATTTCTGCAGACAGGTATTTCCATTACTTGTGAAACAGGGAATTTTCTCTCTGATGAGCAAATGGGAGCTGGCTGGGTCATAGCATGTCAGCTGTTATGTCCATTCAGAGCAACTTCTAACAAGGGCGTTTTGAGCCTCTGTTTTGAGGGAAGGTGTGACAGAAAAAGATGAAAGAAATCTCCAAAGTAGAGCTAGATTCTGGTCTGTCCATGCCACCAAGAAAGGTCAGGCTTATCTGATGTTAGTTATATATGGGGATGAGCCCGTTTTTCCTTGGGTTTGTTCCTGTGAATCACCTTATGATAGCAGAAGTTTCATGGCTGTGGGGCAGGTGAAGATAAGATTAATCATGAGGTTTATTCATACTGTAGGATTTTGCTCTTTTTTTCTGTCATAGTGCTGCATATAGCTTTGGAATCACTAATGAGAACAGTTGCTTTGGAAGAACTAAGCTTTTCATTCCAGCTATTTTATAATGACAGTGAATAAGTATTTGATAATGTCAGTGTGAATGGTAAGTTCTTTTCTAAACTGGCCTTTTGCATACTGTTTCTGTACCTTTCACTGACAACTGAGAAGTCTTAAGAGAGAACATCTTCATCTGGAGATGAGCAAAAATTCTTCTCTAGGCCTAACATTCAGTAAACATTTTACTTTGTTTCTGTGTAGTGTACTGCAGAATGGAAGAGGTGCCTCTGCAGTTTGTGTTGTTGGAAAAAAACAAATAGTATGATCTGTTTTCTTGGAAACCAGATAGCTTGAAAAACTTAAGAAACAATAATAAGTGCTTGCAAATTGAAATTAGATTGGCTGTCTTCTGCTCAAAGGTGATAATTATTGAGAGGGTGATTTTGGAGAGGCTTTTTATTAGACATGATAAATGAATGGCAGGTCTGTGCAGTATGAGTGATGACTGTAATTGTATCCCAGTTTAGCTTTTGTAGCAGAGCTTAGTTTTCCTCAAATGAATATGAATGGGAATTTATCAATGCTTAGAGCACCACTTTTTCCTTTTAAAAATCATATTATGTAGTTTTTATTATTAAAACAGTCTAAGAAGTAGATCACCATGAGAAGTATTTATTTAACTGACAGTTAAGCAATTACAGCTGGTCTCCAGATGAGTAATGAGAGGTTGGGTAAGTAGTAGCATGTAGATGTCACAGTTGTCCTTCACCACTTATGGCCATTAGCAGGAGTTCAACCTGTTCTGTCATTATCCTGCTGACACTGTACAACAGGTTGTATCTCATTGGCACTGGCTTCCATATGTCAGCACATCTGTGAGCGGTCAACTGAACCAACCATCTTTAAGTCCCCTCTTTTGCCAAGGATCTTGCTTGAAGCATATTTTCAAGGAGACGAGAGTGCACATCTTTTAGTTGTCAGATTTCTGTGTATCAGCATGGATTAATTCCTTTTTTTTTTTCCCCTAGTATTGGTTGATAAGTGTGGGAAGTTTACGGTAAACACATTGTATGGTGTGAAATTCCCCCACTCCTCTTTTTTCTGTTTTTTGGTTCTCCTTTGTGGCTTCCATCCAAAAAACAAATGCACTAATCTTAAATGTTTTGCCACAGAACAGTGGATATATAGAATTATTTGCAGCATTGGACAGCATGTACCTAAGTGACAGATTAACTGTGTTAAGCAGCATTAACCATTGCATGATTTGTCAGTCCAAGTAAATAACTCAAACCTTACACAGAATGTTTACAAGTCACTGTCCCTGCCACTTGAAAGAGATTGCTGTTATGTTCCTGTTATCCTTGTTACAATTCAAATTAAAGCATGTAGATCTAAGTAGGTTGGAAGAGGGTTAATTATGAGCAAAGGTAAATCTAAGTAATCTTGCCCTCACAGATGCACTGTGTACAAGGAAAGATCAAAATAAACGAAAAAATGCTGTGGCTGAGTTAATTTCCTCCTCCATTCTTTCATTGAAGCTAATAAAATGTCATGAAACATATGGATAAACTATTTTCCCTTGAAATATCATTGAGTAAATTAATTTTTATCTGAAATTATTACTGTGTGTTAGTCGGTGGGAGGTTAGACTTGATACCATCAACAGCAATGAAAGGTCTTCAGGGAGCTTCTCTCTGATTTGCGTTGGAGGTGGAGCTCTCTGAGGTGTCCACAGTGGAAAAAACTTCCTGTGACAGTGAGAGAGTTTTTGCTTCCTTCTTTGTTGAGAAATTTGTAATTTTTCTTCCTTTTTCACTAGAACATCTTTTGTGGTGGCCCTACTTCTGTGTTCAAAAGCAAATTAAATCCCTGTTAGAACCAGGCTGGTCATGCAAGGTTTTGTTTTTTTTCTGAACACGGGAGCTATTAATGTACACACACACTGGAGGAGGTAGGCTGAGTACACCTGCTGTTCCTCATTGTCTTGGGAAAACAGGAAATGTCTTATAAACAACATTAGTGATAGAACTGCGGCTAGCTAGCAAGGCTTTGCAGAATAGATTGGATTTTGGGTTAAAAAATTGCCAGATTCCTGGCATTCAGTGAGAGAAACAAAGAGAAAACTGGTAGCAGACTGAAAAGTGGAACACCACATGCACATGGACATGTGTGTACAGGTACATAGGGTATTGGTGTTTTTAGTGTGTACTGAATGTTATATTTATTGAATCCAAAGTACAGGGTCATGGCTTTCATAATAAAATGAGTTGGAAATAAAAAAGAGAAGCAAATACTGCGTTTTAGTAATATTAATTAAAAATATTTAATTTTTAAGAGGAGTAAAAAGCTACATTAACTTTCTGGTTGACCTGTGCATGCAAAAAACTTTCAGCTTTGAAGGCATGCTTACAATAAGTCACCCACTTAGCTGGTTCCAGATTTTCTAGTCTAGTAGGCTTCATAGCAGAGCAGCATCATTACATAGTTTTAAGCTAGGGATATTGTCAGCTTTGAGTCAAAAAGTAGGTATAAAATTCAACTGTGAAAGCCCCATATTTATAAATGTCAGCATGTTGTTTTGTATATGCAGGTCCAGATTTATTCCACTTAATTTTAGACACTGACCTTTGATGCCTTGTCACCTGAGTTCCTTCTCCAGTTACATCCCAAATTGCCTCCAGTGAGCAGTTCAAAACCGAGACCCTTGCATTGCAATCCTGCCTGTAGCCCAGGGCTGCTCTGCTCTGACTTGTGATCCTGACATCTTGCCCAGTCGGAATTTTCACTGGCACATGGCATGTCTGATGCATTCTCTGATCACTTTTAATTTCTCCTATCTGTGTATGAGTGTAGTCCAGAAGAGATGTTTTTCCTTCTGTTGGCTTATGAGGATCATGTGGATGCTGCTGGTGATCCAAAAGGAGTGAAAAAGAGTTGTCTTTGCTGCGGAGCTTTGGCTTTCTGTTTGTTCTGCATAGTAAAGAGCAAGGCACCCTTGTCCCTTCCGTATTCCGGAGTTGTCTCACAGACTGGCTTGTGTCTGTTGGTGCTGTGCTCAGATGCCATGGAGGAGAGAAGGTGAAGGACAGCTCAAAGGGTGATGTAGTTTGAGAGGACAAGAATGACACCAAGTTTGTATTTTCTAAGGTGTGTGGACCCTTTTCTTGGAGACTTTAATTACTAGATGAAAAGTTTGGAAACGCACTGATTCTGTCTTAATTTTTTTGTTAAGGTGGTTACGATCTGTGGCAATTTAGATCTTTGTTTAACTTGAGTAGCCAGTATATGTTATTCTAGGAACTGGGTTTGTAGACTGCAGATTTCAGATGGGCACTTAATATCACGTATCTGAAATGTAATGGTGTCATTTGTGTGGTTCTCAAAAACAACCAAAGAGTCCCCTCCTCCTTCATTCAAGTATATTGTAAAAAGGGAGGGTTGTAGCACATGGTTATACCAGAAGACCTTATCACTCATCTCACAAAAAAAAAAAATCACAGCTGGAGAGCTGCAGCCTGCAGGCCACTTCATGGGCTGGGCTCAAGATGCTGCACGCTGCTGTTTGGGGATGACTGAGGAAATCCCTGTTGAGGGGGAACTATGCGGAAACAATTCTGCTAGACTTGGGGCTGGTTTGTTTGCCATCTTTGCTTAGAGATACAGTGTGGAAATGAGACTTGGAAAGATTATTCAAAATACTATAAGGTTTGGATGGCATGGACCACACTATCCCTTATCTCCTAAACCTGATCAGCATGAGGAAAGAGGATTCGCATACACACAGGATGGCAGGGGTTGGAAGGGACCTCTGAAGGTCATCTAGTCCAACTCTCCTGCTAAATCAGGATGTTGCAGTTTGAAATTATCAAATTTTAAAGTGTTAATTTTGATGCCTTTATGCCGAAAGACCATTTTATTTTGAAACTGAGAGTAGCTTTCCCAGTAGACCCCCTGTGTCAGTGTCCTAACCCTATAGGTGATTGGTGGACAGAGCCTATAAATGGGAGTGGACTTCCCCAGGTGGTGGGGGTGAGAAATGCTGTGGGCCTAGCTGCCACCGAAGGATGGAACACAGAAGAAGCTTAGCTTGGATGCAGCTCTGCCATGGGGGTAACTATGGTCCTCTTTTGCCTGAGAGCTCAAATGCAGAAAGCCAGTGCCAGCTTTTCGTGGTTTCTGGCAGCAGGCTGAAGAGAGGGACAGTTCCTATACGCTCTGTCAGCTGGATCACCTTTGTAGATGCCAGACAGTGGTGAGCTCTTAACGCTCTCCCTCCCTCAGAGCCTTAACCACAGAGGAGAATAAAAGACAGGAGAAGGCTCAGGAGCAGGCCTTTTTTACCACAACGATCATGGCCCCACGTGACCAGTGCCATGTCGCCTCTGTCTCCACCATGATGCTGTATGTTCTGTCACTGAGAGACTGAGAGAAGCCTCTGATAGGAGAGAGAGAGAGAGAGATGTCATAAGTACCGATCTCTTCAGCCTTTGGCAAACAGGAAGAGACTGGGGATCTGTTATATTCTTACATCTGATGCTGTTATTGCCAAGCTGAGGGGAGCTAGAAGCAAGCCTAAGGTGTCAGGGAAGGCTGATGTCTGCGAGAGGACTGGAAAAGGAACTTTTCCGCAAGCATCAGATGTATATTCTGTGCTGTATTTCTGTTGCTCCCACCCTTTCCATTTTGGAAGTGGGGTGCTGTAACCCATTACACCAGGATCCCCTAGAGATTCACTGTAACTACTTGGTGACTTGGTGTATCATCATTTTTACTGCTGGCTGTTCAAATTAGTAAAGTAAATGAACAGTGATGGGAAAAGTAGTGATGTTAGATCACTGACTGTGGATATCTTACGGTCTTCAGGGGTTGCCCAGATAACTTGGTTTTGGTGCACTCAGGAGCTGCAGAAAAGCTACGGTTCAAAATGTTTTTGCATTCAATCTGCTTTGGGAGCAGAATATTTTATATGCTTGGTTGTTTTGATGGATGAGTAAGGAAAGTGCCTTTGAATTAGTGCGGAAGACTTCTGAAATGTGAACTTCTATAATCTCAGATTGCTTTATGCTGTCAAACCAGTTGAGTGTACAATTCCCATAAGCAGCTTTGAGGCTATGGAACTGGACAATGTGTAATTGGGTTTTAACCTGTGTTTGCAAACCTGATCCTTTTTGGAATCTAGATTCAAATGGGTTGTGTCAATAAAAATGACTGTGAAGAGATTGTTGCATTGGTTTGGGGCTCTGCTCTTTTTAGGTATGAAGCTGCATTTTGTTTGTTTCAGTAAATAACACACAATAGGAATTTAATATGAATTTCAGATCTGGAAGCATTGCAGACTATAGAACAAGAACTTGGATATGGATATTGATAATTCATGATCCTAAACATGCTTTTAAAACTTCTGTGAAGAGAGTGTAAGAGTAACTCTTCCCACCCAAAAAAACCCCAATACTGTACCCTGGCTTTTCAGGTTAAAAATTCTTTTAGGATTCTTTTAGTTCAGATTACAATGTTGATTCTGCTTTACTAGATGTGGCTTGTTATCTGCACATTGGGCATTTCTGCTTAGTTAAGAGAAGGGTCAGATAGCAGGGCAAGTTAAGCACTTTGAAAACCTTTCTCTCTCCTGTGTGGCACTGGGAATGCCTAATGATACAAAAGTACTGGTGTGGTCTGTCAGGAGTGCTGCTACCATGGGTGAAACCCTACTGGCAAAGCTGTGTTTCAGTAAAGCCATCCCCAGTAGGACCAAAATGCTACCCAGATGAAAATACAGCCTTGCTGGTGTAACTACAGCCACGCCAGGATCTTCCTAAAGCTCTATTAAGTCCAACACCTATTTTTACCTTGGCATCCAACAAGAGTCTGATGTGGACTTAATCTCATTAGGAATGTACCAATGTAAATTCAAATTCCTTACCACTTTTTCCCCAGGGCTCCTCGATTTAAAGGGTTCCAGCAGCAGGACAGCCAAGAGCTCCTACACTACCTGTTAGATGCGATGAGGATTGAAGAAACAAAGGTAATATCTTTCTGTGTGGTTTTTAAAGAACTGTTTGACTGTATTGTAAGGTACCAGTCATTGCTTCAATGGAATATATAAATGAGGATTCACCAAAAGCAGGGTTAGTACAACCAACCAAACTCCTCCATGTGTGACTGCACTTTCTCCTCACTCACTCTCCTGTTCACCAGTGTGTGTTTATTATTACAATAACTCATTTTTGTGTTTGCCTTTCCAATCATGTTACTAGAGAGTGGGACAGCTACAGCAGCTACCACCAAAGAGTGATGGGACATGATGAGAATTTTATGTGACCTTCAGGGCAGTGGAGTGCTTCTGCAGCCAGGTCACCATAAAGGGAGAGGTTGGTCCCACCCTGCCCTGCAATTACAACCATTTGCTGCCCTTACGGTGATTACTGCAGACACTGTCTGTCTGTATGTATCACCGCAGGCTGCTCCACCACGCACAGTACTAGTAAAAGCTCTCCTGGGTGTGTAGATGGTGTGACAAATGATGAACATCAGGCCATGGTGAGTGCTGGCCAGACCCAGACAGGAGCAGTTCTGCCTGCCATGAGAGCCCAGCAGCTGCCCCTGTGGCCTCCTCACCGCACTGGTTCTGTCTGGAGACAGCCTGCAGCAATGTGTCCACCACCACTACAGTCCTGTAAGCAGGGGTTGCCGCTACTAACCTTTCTCTTTCACAGCGCTTTTTAACTGCACTCTCAGAAAACAGAACAGCCCTGCTGAGAGGGCAGTTGGCTGCTTCTCCATCCACCTGTGAGAGAACTTAATGCAGCCATCCTACTTTCCTGTCCCTACTGGGGTTAGTTTTTTGATGAAAAATGCATACCGTATATAAGATGGAATTAGTTATAGGAACTAACAACAAATTACTTACACGTTTGCCTCTTCTCTGTGATTTTGTGTCTTGTATCCATTGCCAGTGTTTAGCTTTTTACCATCCTTCTTAAATTACTTAGAAAGTGCACATGTGCACAAATGGATTTTTAAGATAAAAGCTTGTCGATCCTACAATGATGATGACATAGTGTCTGCTGTTTCCAGCAATGTGGGCTGGAGATGGTTTCACACCGGGCCTGAAGTGGCTGAACCCCGCTGCTAATTGATTAATGTCTGCTGCCATTGTCCACAGCACCCTGTCCATTCAAAGACTGTGTCTTCCTTTGACCTAAATAAATGGTTCAACGGGCTAATCCCAACAAAAGGGTTGCTTATGGCCCTAAACCCATTTGTGGTGCTCAACTTCATGAATTACCTATTGATCAGTCCTTTTAGTATATTGTTGGCTTTAAGATGAACAAAGCTGGGCTGGGGCAGCCAGAGTTAATTCACAAGCCAGGTCACATACTCATAAGGTAGGAGTATGACTTGGTCTGATGGGTGCCTGAACTGGAAACCAAACCTCCAGCACTGCCTGCCATTTAACTCTGGTAATGTATGGATGGCTTCAAAGTGTACTTTGCTGCCAGAACTGTTAATTGTTCATTTCCTGCTAAGATAGAGGGCTTGACTCACTCACATAAGGTTGGGTATCACCATTTTGTCTCTAGAATTGTGCTTAGTGTGACCTCAGTGACACATGTAATTGCGAATGTCATTTGCACACTGAGAGGGGAGACTCCTGTGTGTTACTAGAGTTTGTGCCAAGATTAAAAGGAAGCTCAGGTCATGCATGCAGCAGTGTTCCTTGTCAAGGGACCTGATTCAGCCTCCTGCTTCCCTGTCCACAGCAGGTTGGAGATTGAGCTGAGATGCCCTTTGTACCAGCCTGTGCAGGTCTGCTGCCAGGGTATGTGCCTTAGGAATACAACATCTCATCCCAAGACAGTGGGGGACAGCACCGTTGTCAGGAGGTGCAGCTACAACTCACTCGTATTGATTTGTTTCTTCCTGATTTTTCTTTCATAATTGTTTGGTTTAGGATTTTTTTAGCAAATGATGATAACACATAAATGGATTCATAAAAAGTTTTGCATGTAAGGTGTTTTGCCGTATCTGAAGTGTGCAGCGTTACCAATCAAACAAAAGCAGTGAAAGCAGTGCCTGAACACAGTCACTGAAGACTGGCTAAAGCTACTTGTCTGCCTTCACGTGCTTTGTTGCCCAGTCAGTCAGCCCCAGTCCATGTTTCAGTATATTTTTTTACCCCTAACAGTGTAAGAAATGTGTAGTGTTTGTTCACTGAACATAACCTATTGAGTGCTCTCCTCTTTATAAGGGGAGAACATTTCTTGAGGGATGCCTACTAAAAGTAAGCTAGGTAGTTTTGACACTTCAAAGAACATCAGTAATTTAAATGTATTAAATTATGCTTATTTTATGGAAATAAGAATAGAGAAACTGATAGTATATTAATAGCTTTTAGAATGCTTAATTTTAAAGTAGTTGCTAATTGTATTGCTTTTTTGTTAATTACAGCGTATACAAAGTGGTATCTTAAAAGCATTTAATAATCCAACTACTAAGACGGCAGATGAAGAAACTAGAAGAAAAGTCAAAGGTATGCAACTCTTTATTGAAAACTTTTAAAAATGCACACTTTTTAAAGACCATTTTCTTCAAAACTGACAGTTGCAAACAGCAGCTCAAAGTACTCTAGTTATGAGACTTTTATTATGTATTATTCTAGTGCCACCTAGTGCGTATCTGAAATACAGAGAGCTTAGGAGGGGCAGACTTGTGCCTTCATGTCCAGAATGAAGGCTGCCACTGAGTTAATAATACCTCTTTTAATGATAGATCCCGATTAATTTTGTTTTATGAAACAGACTGCTGCATTTTCAGTTGTTTTATATAGCCAAAATTATTGTATTGTGCAGAGAGGCCACTGTCCCTAAATAAAACTGATTTTTGTCAGTTGACTGATAGTGCAAGCACTCTGAAAATGATTATGATCCCAAGGTATCTGTTTCAAAAGAAGGCATGTTTTCTCAAAACAACAAAGTTTTAATATTTTTGTGTCTGTGTGTTTATGCAAAAGTTCTAATTTGGAAGATTTTGTTTTAATTAAAGTCTTGATAAGTGTTAAACTGTTTTGAAAGTCACCCTTCTCAAATCTGCAACAGTTAAGTCATAGAAACATATTAGAATGGGGTTTTGTATAGTTTTATAATTTTTTAGTTTTATAATTTTTTAGTTTTATAATAGTTTTATAATTTCAAAAAGTCATTTAGAAAGGGTGACAAGCAATCTGCTACTCTAGTGTCTACGTCAAAGCAATACAGTATTATCTATCCAGAAAAAGAGGTGGGGAAGGGAAGTATAAAACGATCTCACTAAAAGATTTGTAAATGTTGAGATAATACAGTGTATAATGCATTGCTTATTGTACTGTGTTCAGAACATTTTGAATATGCTTTAAGATTGTGCTTTCGTGATGCAGAAAGCAGTTTGTTGTATGCTTATAGTGTGGCATTGGATGTGTTGTTTTTCACATTTACAAAAGGCAATGTTTTTTCAGCATATGGAAGAGAGGGTGTGAAGATGAACTTCATAGATAGGATCTTTGTTGGTGAATTGACTAGCACTGTCATGTGTGAGGAATGTGAAAATGTAGGTATTCTGGAATTTGGTTTGATGTGGAATAGATCACATACTGATTTGATGATGTTGTCTTGGAAGTATAAAATTGTATTGCCAATTTTATACTTGTCTGTTTGTTTGTAAAAACAAGACTTCATTGGAAGTTTCTTTTTTAAAAGTACTTATTCCTTCCTTAAAGCATTATCCTCCCAAACATAAGGGGTCCTTTGCATTCAAAAAAGATTCAAATACTGGCCTTGATTTTACATCTAGCTTAAGGCTGGAGGTTCCAAATTCCATAATAATCTGTGTTACATCCCAATTTCATTTGATATTTTTAAACATCTACCTATCTTAAAACATAAATCCTTCTGCCTGCTTTTCTGGGATATACCTGAAAATTGAGAAGTACTTACTCTGAATTAGTATGTGTGGGGAAATGCTAAAATTCCTTCCTTTTTCTTTAAATTTTCTTTGATAATTAATTAATGTAGCTCTAATGAACAGCATTTTCCTTTCATAATTAATATTACTGACATTTCATCATAAATGCTTTCCATGATCCTTGTAATTTTCTTTATCTTTGGAGGAGAAAAATCTTATTTGCATGACTTTTCTAACTGAATGTTACATTTGTGTCTGGTTTAAAACATTGTATGTCATATTGTAGAGATTAAGTAAGTCAAACAGTCTGAATGATTAAGCACAGTCCTGCAGAATCAGGCAAACTTTGCGTGTGATGTGCGGATTACACTCAGTGTGCTACTAGCATCAATGAAGAACTTTGACTGTATACAGACTAGAGGTTGTGCAGATTTTCTATGTCTCATTTCTGTTTGCTGGAGTTTTATATTCTGCCTTCACAGGACTTGAGGAATTTGCTAGCTATAGCTTAGCACTCATTCTGCTTTGCCTGCATTGGCAAAGATAATTTTGACTAATGTTCACTCATGCAAACTCATGCTTTAGAGAACCCCCCGTTTGAACATGGCTCATCAGGCAGCCTGTCATCAGAGTTACTGTGATCTCATTTATTGCTTTACTGGAACCCAAACCATGCTGAGTCCCTTGTACAACAGGTAAAAAGAAGCCTAGAGTCCATATCAAATGTCACAGAGGGAAGATAGGGTCAAAAATAGAAGACGAGGGCAAGGAAGACGATAATTGAGGAGATGACTCTGTTCAGTTATTTACATGTACAAGATGGTTTGGGTTTTGGTGGGTTTTTTGGTGGTTTGTGGTTTTTTTGTGAGTTTTGTTTTGTGTGTTTTGCTTTGGGTTTTTTTTTTTAAGGCCTTGTTTTTCACAATCTTTCCAGAGGTAAGATAGGTCAGATTTAGAAGGAATTTGAGAACAGCAAGGGAGAGAGCATAGGGAATGGGTCTGGATGGGATGTTTTAGTCATAAAAGCAGATGGAAATTGCTGAGAGATAATGTCTTCAGCTAGGATCTGCCAGATGTTTCCAGTTTCAGCTTTATGTGGCTTAGAGATGGCAAAATAAACTTCAGTTGGATTTTTTTTTCAATCCCCTTTTCCCCAGTAATTTGATTTAACAATTACTGTTGTTTGTTACAGTGTGAAATCTTCTAATAAAGCTTTTGGCTGTAAGCAGTAAACGTGATAATCTTTAATGAGAGCATCAGCCTAGAACCTGTCATCTGTCATTAACCAGCCCTTGCTGCCTAACAGTGTATGAGGTCAAACGCCTGCACAGAAGTGTCCAGGGTGAGAAAACTCTGACAGTCAGCTTTCTACAGAAAGGTGCCATCTAGAAGTCCCACATGGCTTGAAATTCTGCCTGGAGATGAGGGAAAAAGGGCACCATACTGATTCAAGGTCCAGATGAATGCCCTGCCCTTTGGGTCTGTATGCTGAACTTTTGTGCAGTGCTAGAAAGAAAATCAGAGCTAACTTCAAATTGCAAGTTCTTCATTGTGGTTTGTTACATTTTGTAACTGAGTAGCTTTTCATATAGTTTCAGATAATTGATTTTTTAAAGGGTGCTATGTGCTAAACCCATATAATGTTCTTTGCATTTAATATGCATTTTCTCTTTTTATTCAAGATTTCAACAGTAAAAGAACCTTTCATTGATCTTTCACTTCCTATAATAGAGGAGAGGGTAAGAAATAGAATATATGATAAATAATCATTGCTTCTAGTGGATTTTTTAAACATACCTATATGAAGGTGTTTCTGTACATACACATAGTTTTGATCTCAAGCCTAAAACTGTATGCTTGTCCTTAAATAAATGTACTGTCATAAGCCTGCTTTACATTGTTTTATTTAGTATAATGTAGACATACAGTGTTGTAAGTGCATATAGTTTTAAATTAGTCAAACTGGGAACAAGTTACTGTAGTAACTCATGGTATAGGTAGGGCTGAATCACAGAATAGTAGAGGTTGGAAGGGACCTCTGAAAATCATCTAGTCCAACCCTCCTGCCAGAGCAAGATGCCCTAGAGCAGATCCCACAGTAACACGTCCAGGCAGGTTTGTAATGTCACCAGAAGGAGATTCCACAACCTCTCTGGGCAGCCTGGGCCAAGGCTCTGTTCCCCACACCATGAAACAGCTTTTTCTCATTTTAAAATTGACCCTGCTCCTCTGAGACCAGCTTAGTTGATCATAGCTCTAGTCTGTATTTCGGTGGATAGAGTTATTATGAGCCTTCTCTTCCCCTTATGGTTCAGAAAGTGAGATTCTAGCCTATTAGTTTGCATCTAGAGAACCTTAAGTGGTTTTTACATACAGGATGAGACTGTGAAGATGGGCAGACTTTGAATATGTTTATTTGGGTGTTTTCAGCATTTCACAGCATGTCCCCACTAGCTGCTGAGGAGCTGTGTTCCTCTGAAGGTGTATGCTCTCATTTTGTAGCATTTGGGGGTTTCATCTGAGAGCAGGGGGCTGGGTTAGGAGTGGTTCTTCCCCCATCATGCATATATGAACGTAAATTTAAAGGAGAGTATTTAATGTAATATTTAATTCTGTATAAAATGTACTCTTGCTCAAACACCAGTCTTGTTCATAATAAATTCTTCATCTTCGTTGCTGCACTGAGTGCAGATGTCTGTGGAAGTCACTTCAAGAATCTCCGTGATTTCCAGCTCACATGTGCAACAATGGGAACCTCATGGGTTCTCTTTGAGAGACAGATCTGCTGGCTTCTAGCCATCACTGCACTTAACCTGAAGATGTGCATTACTTTATGGTCATTTATTTTCTTTAGATGTATTGCTGCCATTAATATGTTGAGGGAGGTACAGCAGCTCCTTCATCATGTCGTAAGGTGGTAGACTTGCACCAGAGACTGCCTTCTGAGAAGCAGCACTCGATATGACAACTTCACATCTCATGTGGCTACAGACATGCTTAGACAGTTCTAGAATAGCTTACTTGGGATGTATGCTGTGCAGGAATCCTGTATTGTTCCTATTTCTCACTTGATCCTTCATACATTGAATATGTTGGAAGCCAGTCTTTAAGTGGACCCTGGATAGCAGTTTATTGGACTAGTATTTTCTAAAGGAAACTCCACCTACATTCATCTTTTCTGTAGGTTGCAGAGAAATACCAGATTGGTGTATGCCCTTTCCTGATCTCCTCTCTGATTTCTTAGGTTGCCAAACCTGTGCCTTTGGGAAGAACAGGTAAAGGTAAAAATGCACAAGAGGCAGATCTTGGTCAGTATAGCTGTTCTTCTATGACTACACTCAATAATCAACCCAAAATTATCAAGAAACATGCTTTAACAAAAGATAAGGTAAGAATTTCAGTACTTGCACTAACCAATCACCATGGATTTCCTTTGAAGTTTCTAGGGCTACGGGGTCAGGAATTTTGACAGTTTTAAGTGGGGGTGTGTGTATACATATAGCTATCACAGACTTGCTTTAAATTTTTTATATCATTATTAGAAGTGTGGAAAAAGACAGTGATTTTGCAGCTGGTTTGGTTTCAGTCACAGGGTCTCATTTGTAAGGAAAACAGTAATCTGCTAGTTAGTTTGAATTTATGTTGCTTATTTTTGTTGAGCACTTTTCCTGTGGTGTCCTGAGAGTTAGTTTCTGGTTGCAGTCATAAGAATTGCAATACAGTCTAAGGGGGCGAGCAGGCACACCTGCATTTGTGGCGTCCAGGAGATGAGTTGGTAGTGGGTACAGCAAAAACTCAGGACCGAGAACACAGGTTGTCATCCATTCAGCCCTCAGCAGCCCCATAAATGGGGGGACATCCATTCAGCTCATCCCCCAGGTCAGCCTCCTAATGCAGCTCTTTTTGATGGCAGCTAAAAGGGCTCTTCTGAACAGAGTTAATTATTTGTATGTATTATTGTTTACAGATTAAAATAATTAATTGTTGTTATTTATTATTGCTAATGTTCTTTTTAATAAGCCTTGTCATCCACATAAGGATATGCAGTTGGTTAGAGTCTCTGCTAGCAGAGACATGGAAAAATAAAAGTAGTGTGACTAATACTGTTAATACTGATACCTGAAAACACTTAAATATTTTCAAAATTAAGAACATAAACCACAGTATGGATGCAATAAACTAGACTAGACATAAAGGAAGCAGCAACTCTGCCTTTAATAAGAATGGATCAAGTGGCCTTTGAAGTATGTCTAATCAGTGAGGCTTGGTGGTTCTCCATTCCCTCTCTGTCTTCTGATACATGTATTTGTCTTTATTTTAGTCTTTTAAAAAAACAATTTCCAATGCAGTCTGTCTGTTCTGCAGTTAAACTTCTAATCCAAAACAGAGTTGTTGGATTCCATGTTTGTTAACGTTCTGCGACTTCAGTTCATCAGTTTACAAGTTTGCTGGTGAAAATTCAGGATGTTCTGTGGGTGGATTTGTAGGTAAAAGTACCTGAGCACCCTTGTCAGGCCTTTTTTTCTGAAATGGGGACCTTTACAATTTTAAGAATTTTTCACAGCTGTTTGCATAATACCCCTGAATGCTGTCAATATTTTCAGACAAGTTCCTCTCCTTCTGTATTTATGAGGGACAGACAAGTTTAACTGATACAAGACATGCTCCTAATGGAAAATAGTACTGGGGGATTCTAATAATTGGGATTTTATTCCTTGTTTGCTAAAATCTTCACTTGCTTACAAGTTGAAGGACTTGAATTATACTGTCATACATTTTATTGTGAGTTTAAACACTGTTTAAGAAAATATTCAGAATACTTTTGCCTTCCATATGGATTTAATTTGGACATAAGTTCTTGCTCAAAGTTTAAAACTGAGTACATGCTTGAGGATTCTCATTAATTGAGTCTATGGCATATATCCAAGGATGTAGCCAAGGACAGACTGAACCAAGTTCACTGCTTGCAGGTTGTGCAGTTACACATACTGAGCATACTGGTACCCATGTCCTAGAGGGAGGTCCAAAACAGAAACGGTCCAGAAACCCCATCTACCAAATGAGAAGCTACCTAAAGGTAGTCAGTAGGAGACATTAAATCCAAAGCCATGTTTAAATTTACGCCTTTGCTGCAGCTTAGGTATGTGTGCAGGAGGGCATTTCCTGTTCCCTGTTGTGCAAGCAACATATGAAAGTTAGTTCCTGTAGCTGGTTCTGTGAAAAAGCACTGCTAAGAGCTTAAGCTGTGCTGTGTGACTATTTAATTCTAAGACAAGTGCCTAGAAGGTGAACAGACTCTTTCTGGAGCTGCTCATCAGTTAAGGCCTCGAAGGTAGGCTGAGGGACCAGCTTAAACTTGAGAACCTTTTTATAAGATTAAGTTAGATTAAGTCAATGCCACTTCAGACATGCCATTGCAGCTGTCACAATCACTGTAATGAGCTGTGGGATGTATTGATCTTGCAGTAAGTATAATGCTCTTAGCTGGTTGGGGTATAGGTTTCTAATCCTAAATTGGTTTTAAAAGCTCTTAAGGGAGTGAGCTACCTTAAACATGTGAGAGATGAGTGAACATAAAATAACAGGTTTAACTTGCTTTGAACTTGTCTTCTTAGAAAACTCTGTTAGATCATGAGTCTGTTTGCTGTTCCGGCCCTGTATTACTGAAATAATGCTGCCACAAATTACAGAATCAATTGAACCAGGAAAGACGCCTTGCCAGAAAAGCTTCCTCAAATGAAGAAGAAAGAAGTCCTGTTATCATGCAGGAAAAAACCAAAAAGCTTGACCTGGGAGGTAGCTCTGGTGTCCTGTACCCCAAAGACACAAGTGCTGACTCAGCTGTAAATGGGAGCCAGACGGATGGCAGCGAGAAGGAAGCCAGCCGCTCAGAAAGCAGCTTTGATGCAGACAGTGAAGCTTCAGAAAGCGAAAGTGCTTCCAAGCAAACAGCTTTCAGCCCATCCAGCAACACATCTAGTTTGCACGTCAGCCACATAAATGTTAAAACGCTGCACAACAAATCCAGTGACAGTAATGAAGACAAAATTTCCAGTGCCATATCCAAACTCAGCTTCTGTGAAACTAAAAATGAAGAGAAGAAATCAAGCCATGGAGATTCAGCATTAGGTTTAGCAAATAGTTCCTTGTTCTCAGGAGACAAATCCTCGCTATCTCAGAACCCTCAAAATGCTTTTCAGACGTTGTCCCAAAGCTACATAACTAGCTCAAAGGAATGTTCTGTTCAGTCCTGCCTTTACCAGTTCACCTCTGTAGAGCTCTTAATGGGGAACAACAAGCTCTTCTGTGAGAGCTGCACTGAAAGGAAACAGAAGCATCAGAAGAAAACAAACTCCACAGGTAATGTGTTTCTGTCTGTCTGGGCACTGCAGAGATGCCTCTCCAAAGATTGGCACTCGCTGTGTCATTGCTCCGGTGTAGGCTTCCCCCTCGTGGCTACACAGAAGATGCGTCCCCCAGAGAAGCTGATCATTAAAACTTCAGGCTGCAAGCCTAGATGTTATATTAGAACATAATTGTAAATCTACCTTAGAATTTATTTGACATCTTTTCGTTATTTCATCCAAGATAAGGAATTTAAAGATGACCATAAACTGAATAGGCACATTATTCTGTATTAATCTTCGAGCTGTTTCTGTTCCTTACAATTTTAAAGCTCTGAAATCAATGCTTTAATATTCAGCTCCAGCTACTTGCATGCTCAGGAAAGTACTGTAGTAAGTATGTAAAAGAGGGAAAACAAGGCAATTGGCATGAGAGGAGGGGGAATAAATTTGGTAGAATGGAGATGAGAGAGAAGGACGTTATTGTGCCAAGGTGTTCCTTCATACAGAAGCAGTCCATTAGGATTCACTAAAAAGAACAATTTAGATATAATGAAAAACTTTTAAAAAGGACTGGAGGATTTTTCTACATACTGTAATCCAAAAGGTCAGAAAAATTAAGCTCTTCTGATTATCTGTAAATAAAGTGTAATGGGAGCTCTTACAGTAACTTGTTTGCTGTGCCTTTGTAGCTGTTTGAAGACATAAAAGTTAAGCATAGGTAAATTAAGAAATAATAATTTAAAAATAGTATTTTGTAATCATTAATTTTTCATTATTGGACTAAGAGTAAGTGCAGTGTAAATCATATTTTCATTCCATTAGCACAGTGAAAAATGAAAATCAGTTCACAACTAGATGATCTTTAGAAGTCCCTTCCAAGCCTATCATTCTGTGGTTCTTTGAAGAATCACCTTCATGCAAAATGCTCCATTCTACCTCAAATGAAATATTTTCCTTTGGACTTGTGTAAAACCAGTAACCTTTCCATTGAAAACAAAGTGTTGTTGGCTTGTTCCCTTTCACTGTACAGTAAGCTATTGAGCTACTGTTGTTAAAACCAGATGGAATTCCCACTGCACCCCTGGGGGATTGGAGTCCACTTACCCCAACCCTGTGTGCTGTCAGCAAGTGATGAGGCATCCTGAAGTAGAAACCCCTTCTCAAACCTCTTAAGCAGCCAGAATGTAGTCATTCAGAAAGAACTGAAGACAGGATAATTAGTTTCTCTCAGTGGTTAGGAGATTAGCTTAGATAAAGAGATCTGTGCTTCCTTTGCTTGTTCTGGACATCATCCATTTGTTTCAGCAGTTTTAATGGGAAAGTTGGGTGCTATAGTAACAGGCAATATGATACCTTGATGTGCAAGCTGACCTAGATAGATAGTGTACATGCTCCCAGCTTTTGATCTGATTTGCATAGGGCAGGCTGAAATAATGCTCATATTTGGCAGATTGTATTTATTTAAAAGTTTTTCTGTTCCACCACAAAACATCCCTTATGTTTTATATAACATGTACAAAATAATCACAACATGGATCCATGTCAGATGTTTAAAAAGTACTTACATTCTGTGTGACTGCCTTCACTTTACAAATGATTTTGGTCTCCACAAATACAGAAAAGAAAATGGAAGGTGTCTACACAAATGCTCGGAAACAGTTGCTGATTTCTTCAGTTCCTGCTATTCTTATTCTCCATCTGAAAAGATTCCACCAGGTAAAAGCTTTGAATCCTCTTCTATACTCTGCTGCCCCATGGTGAACAAGCAGTTCTGTAAGTGGTGGTGTGCACTCAGATACTATTTATATGGAGAATGAATAGAAAACTCTTTGAAACATGATTTTTTTTACTACAACCGTCAGAGTGAATTTAGCCATTTGACGTATCCAGGGAAACCTCTTCTGTTTCTGCCGTGCTTAGATGTAGCAGCCACTGTATTGAAAAGGTCACAAAGAGTGTTTAAAGCAGTTAAATCTTACTCCTGGTTTGGGTTCATTTTAATAGTACATTAATACACCTTTAAAAAGCTCCTTAGTAAAAATATGTATCAATTTTTTCTTTCCTTTCAAAGGCTGGTTTGAGTCTACGGAAGGTGAATAGGCATGTAGACTTCCCCCTGATCCTAGACTTGGCACCGTTTTGTGCTGCATCTTGCAAGGTACCTGCTTCAAGTTTTTTTCAGTAGTTGTTGACCTGAGCACACATTAAACTATATTGATGATGATGATTATTATGAAATTTTATAGTAAATGTTTTCAAATGATAGCCTGAGACCAGAACTGTAACTAATTGTAATTCCATTCCTATCAAGAATAGAGTGGATGCTAACTAGTACTAGTTAAGCTGTGGTGCTCTGATGGTGTTAGTGTATCCAACAGTGAATAAGGACAAATACTGCTGTTTCCATGGTAACAAATTCTGTTAATAACAGAGTATTTTTAGTAGGTGTATTTCACCACTGCAAACGCTGTAGATGTTGGCTTGCTTCTTTTAAAGTAATATTGTTAAGTAGCTAGTTAAGAAATCAGTAAAATACATTGTGAAATAACTCATATTTTTCCCCCATGTTTCTGGGAATGCAGAATGTTACAGATGGTGCAAGAGTGCTGTATAGTCTGTACGGAATAGTGGAGCACAGTGGGTCCATGCGAGGTGGTCACTATGCAGCATATGTGAAAGTCAGGTCACCTTCCAAGAAGTTACTAGAGCATATTTCTACCACTAAAAATGTTCTGGGTATGTACAAATAGAGGCTCCTTTCTCCATGAGTAAAACCAAAAGCCACCACTGGCTACAGCCCCTTATCCTTTAGGGAATTTATAGCAAATAATTGTGTTAATTCAGAATACTTAGTTAGTTTGGGGCCACATAAATGATTTTTTTCTGTTACACCTAGTACTTGACCTACTTCTGTATTAAACCCATTAGAGCTGCGTGAATAATGGTTCAGTTATTAAACAGAGAATTGAAGGAAGACACCTCTCTTTTCTAGTCAAAATATGTCCAGATGAATAGCTTTGACCACTAAAATTTGGCATATTTGATATTTGAAAACAGTCTACTACAAAGCCAAATCCATTACAATTGAAATTAAAATTTTCTGTGTAATTGTTCATTTTACATCTTTCATGATTAGACAGTTTTTAATTAAAAATGTGGTTTAATATAAAGTGCATGACACTTTTCACGGAAGACAAGAGATTCACTGCAAGTGGTATTTTGACAACAGCACACTAGTTCTTAGTAAGATATTTGGGATACAATAATGAAGTAAGATTCTAGGGTAGAATCTGCTGGCTGACTGTTGAGGAGAGTGAGGTGAATGGATTTACTGGTTCTCTTCATGGAGTGAGTGAGAACCAAGCGCTGTATCACTTGTCATTTGAAAATCATTTCCCATGACAATTTTTTATGTTAGTGAAGTGGAAATCTCCCCCAGTCTTGTGCTTCCCTTGCAGTGGTTATTAGGACGGATTAGATCTTTTTGTGTTCTTAATTTCATGGTGGTCAACTTTTGAAATACAACTGTCTTTCTGTGTCAGAAATGGTTATAACTTCCTGTTAGAGCTCAGCAAGTTGTACTTGAAATGTCTCAGGCGTTTGGAAAAAATACCCAAAAAGTGACAGCCGTGTATTTCTGTAAGCGTTGTCTTCCACCAGTTTCCTTACAGGTCAAGTAGTCTTTGACATGCAAATTTCAAACAACAAATACTGAACTGCGTCTAAGTCATGAGTCACTCTCGTTCGTTAGAAGCTGCTTGTGCATTTTGAAGTATTCACTGCATTTGTTTGATGATGATGTGAAAGACAATAAACAACTTATTTTGCTTCTACTTTTCAGGATTAAAAGAAACCATGGGAGCGTCAGGAGGACAGTGGGTGTATGTTAGCGATGCCCATGTTCAGATGGTTCCAGAATCAAGAGTACTAAATGCACAAGCTTATCTACTTTTTTATGAAAGATTATTACTATAGTAGTCTGCAGTTCAATGTAAAAGATGGTAGTAGGTTTATCTTATTTAAAACTGCAGTGGGAAGAAGTACCTGTAAATATCGTGCCTTTATCTTGTAGAGAATTTATCGTATGTTGACTCTGAAGTCCAGTCAAGCTATTACGAATATCTGAATGGTTCTCTCAAAGTATGCACTTTGCCAAACATTGGAAACTCCTGGATTCATTATGATGAAGTACCATTAGAATGTAAGATGGTGTCCTGTCCTACTGAGGTATACAGAAAGTTTGGTTTTGATTTTAATAAAGATAAGCTTTCACTTATAGTTCTAGAACAGTTGAGAATAAAAATACTGGTAGCGTTAAGTGCCTGGATTTGCTGGTATACAGTAATGATATAGAGTATTTCAACTTTATGTGATCTAGTCCAGATCCTTCCCAGCACTGAGTTGGATGTCAGCTGTTAAGATTCTGCAAACAAGAACCTGTGAAATTGCTTCCGTACATACCAATTGGGAAGCACAGTGCTTCCAGAATGGAGTAACAGCTGTCTCTGTGTAATGCTCCAGTGCATCTTCCTGATAGAGCTAGGAACAGACTGGGGGGAAACATGGCTTGTGCAGTGTTCATGAGCCTTCAGAAACCCAGTACCTTTTCAGCTGTCTCTTACTGGCACTGGTATAGCAATGTACTCCTGTTTTATATTAATATAGACTTGGTGCACATGTGTATATCCTCTAAGATACACACATATGCACACACATTATATAAAAGGGTGGGTGTGTATGTGTATATGCACACTATAAATCCATCAATATATGTTGCAATTTTACCCTCTAGGAAAAGAGAATTGCAGATATTTCTGTATTTAGTAAATTTTCAACTTCATAATTATGACAATGTACAGCCTGTAAGCTTGTGTATGAGTATGTATGGGGTTAAGTGTAACTGAGTAATTCTGTTACTTTTGGTTCTAAACATGGATTTCTTTATCCGTTCATACTTTTCTCACAAGAGTAATAAACTATAAATTATTTTTGCACTGTGTGTGTGAGTTGGACAGTAAATGATCACTTTTGCTCTCTGATACATGTCTGGACTTCCTTTTGTCACCAGTCAAGGATATCAGGTGTCCTGGTGGTGGAACTTGTTTCTGGACTCTGACTATCGTCTTTACAGTTGTTATTTCTTTTAGTAGTTTTTCCTTGCCATCCCAGAGAGAAGTCAAATACTTTTCAAGGTTGAAGTCTGAGCTGTTTGACCATTTACTTAATAAGCAGCTACTTAAATACAAATGACTTCTGTCACAGTTCTGTCCCATCTAAGTTGCTTTTTGGTCAAGTCTGTGTTTATTTGTGCTTCTTATTTTCATTCATGAAAAAAGCATGCTGTCACTATTTTTGTCTCTACCATATGTGTCATATCATGGTGTCCCTATTACTGTCTTTACCACATGTCATAACTTTACTATTCTTCAGTTCTGTTTCAGAGCTTCATCCCACCTGTGTTTACCCTTTTGCATAAGAACTTTTGCAAAACTTGTCGTGGTTGCATTTTGTCAGACTGCTGAGGCATGTTTTACAGCAATATTCCTTGTACACAATTGTGTGCGCACCAAGGACCATGGTCACTCAGGATTTACTTTAAAAGGAAAAATGTTTAGGTCAAAATTAGGCTCTATGTTTTGGCCAACAATAATTATTTTCCCTGCAAGGATGGAAATTCTCTCTACTTCTCCTCTCATAAGGGCACCACTGTTAGCTTCAACAGCCTTATCTGTTCTTCATGGTTTTGGGGCTGCCATCAGTGGCTTCTGTATTACTGGATCTTATGATGTAACTTTACCGACTGTTCTAGCTGTTTACACTTCTGCTGCTGGTTCTGTAAACTGCAGAAAACAGTGGGAAAGTGATTGTTTTAAATTATTCAAAACATATTTTTTTAAAATATATTTCATAATCTCAGTTTAAAGACAGCAGATTGTTACTGCAAGTCAAAACCCTTCCTTTGTACAACGTTACAAATAGTTTAAATGAATTTATTTTTTAATTCATGCAGGGTGGCAGGGTTTGGAAGGAACCTCTTAAGATCATCTAGTCCAGCCCCCCTGCTAAAGCAGGATCCCCTAGAGATGCACTGTAACTACCTTTATGACTACTTGGTGTGCATTAATTTTTCTAGTATAGGATACAAAGCTACCATACTGCTTTCTAAAGGAAACAGAAAAGCATCTATTTTGAGTCAGTTTATGGCTCCTTAACTCCTCCTTGCTTTGCTATGTTAGTTCTTTCAGTTTGAGCTGTGTAGCCTGCAGATCACTGCAGGGAACTCCACAGCAGCAGGGGAAGAATTTCACAAAGCTGAGTTCTGACTCTGCTGTCATTTCTGAATGGGAATAATCCCTCTGATATGTTCATACATGCTTGCAGTGTTACAAAAGACAATCTGAGAAATCAAAATAACCCACCAAGTCTGAAATAAAAAAAATCAAATAAAAGTTTCATCTTGTTTTCATTAATTTTCTGTTTCCATCTGTTTAACAGTCAAACTCGACTCTGCAGGTGTTTAAATAATGTTGGCCTTAGAATTTTACACAAGTACTGATACAGAGTACAGTTTATTGTTAATAGCTAGTAATAAATATGACTAGGTAAACAGGGCCTTAAAAGTAGATTGTATTTAAAGAAAACCAGCAAGCAGTGAGGCAGTCAACGCTGGACAGATGTAAAACTTGCAGAAGTTGTGTGTGTGGAAGGCAGCCTGGGCCTAGCCATTCCTGGCCATAAAAAAGGTTATCAAGTCTAGAACGTTTCAGTTAACAAACGTAGACCAAGTGGCACCAACTGATCTTGCAATTAAATTACTGCATGAAGCACATCACAAGTTTCTTGAATCTTCCCGTTTTCTTCATTGTTATTAAAGTGACTGTATTAGGCTTTGCTGTGCGGGTATTAATGTTACATCATCCAGCGATCAAAGAGCCTCTGCTTGTTTCAGGCGCTCACGACAGGTGACGCTGAAAGGAGAGAATCAATGCAACTCATTCCATCCCAGTACCGATACAAGAGCTGTTTACCAAGGATGATATTGGTTTATATTCTTCATACGTTAAAATAGAAGTATTCCCTTCAAGGTAAATCTCACGATAACAGAGAAGTTGTAAATAAAACACCTAAGGAATTGTCCTGCCCCAAGAGTGCTGCAGACATGCAGCGACTGCCCTGCCGCCACCCTCCAATGAGTTACCTGTGTCGGGGCAGTGTCGCTGCCCAGCATTAACACTCGCTCCGTGCTTCATGTGGGCTCCCGGCGCCGCATCGGAGCCTCTACCTGTGGAGGAGCACCCCACGAGTCCCTTCACACTAGGCAGACCAGCGGGAAAAGGTCGCCTCACACTGCTCTCTGCTGTCCCGAGGAGGTCCCGGGAAACTTCAGCGCTGACCAAGCACCAGGGCCGAAGGCGGGGCTCGCTCCTCGCGCCAGGAAGATAAAGAGCCGCAACGGCCCGGACGGCTGCCCTCATTAAAGGTGGCGGTAGCGCAGAGCTACCGACAGCCGCCCGGTTGTCGTAGAAGTAGAGCTGTAGCGAGGAGACTCCGCCCACGCTACACGCCCGTGCCCAAGATGGCGGAGGGAGGCGGTCGCGTGTCACGGGAGAGGGTCACCGAAGTGACGCGTTTCGCTTCCGGGTGAGCGCTAGCAGGCGCCATATTGTCTTGTCCGTGAAGACGAGGAGCGAGTTCGGGAGCAGCCGGAGACGGCCGCGGAGCGAGACGAGCGGCGACGCCCGCGGTGGCAGGCGGAGCACTGTGTAAGTAGTGGGATGGGCCACGTGCCCCGGCGCCCTCCCGGTAGGGCTACGAGCTGACCCTATCGTTCTCTCCGGGCTGAGCCGGGCCGGGCCGGGCCGGGAGGTTGCTGGCAGTCGCCGCCTTTCCCTGAGCAGTAGCACTTCAGGGGTGCCCATCTGGGTGCGGAGGGGAGAGCGGAGCTCCGCGCCCTCCCCCGCCCGGTGACGCCCCCCCTCTTTGTGCGCATGCGCGGGGGGACCCCCGGTTCCTGTCCCGCCCCGCCCGGGCCCCGGTGGCCGTAAGGGAAGCGGGTCTCATTTTCCGCCAGTGCGCGTGGCGCGGGGCCAGCGCAGGGGAGGCCGCCGCAAGCCGCGCGCTGAGACCGGGAGAGGCCCGGGTTGGGCCTCGTCCTGTAATGCCCCTTTGCGCGCAGCGGGAACATGGACGTGCTGGGCCGGTAACACCGCTGCGTGGATGTGCTGCGGCGTTTGGGAGCTGACCGAGCCGCCAGCTGAGTTTCCGCGGGTAAAATGTCTCCGTGGAGGGTTTGTGCTGTTTCATGGGCTCTCAGGCCGTTCCCGTGATCTCGTTCCACTGGAGGGCTCCCGAGAACTAAAATTACCAGCACTGTCAGACGCAGCAGCGTTCGTGCGATACCTGAACCTGGTTCGACTGCTTGGCAAACGCTGAATGTTTCTAAATCAATCCTTAAACAAACCACGGGGTTGTTGCCTTTTTGCATGAAGCTCTTGCCCACACACATTTTCGGTACTTGTTCAGGCAGTACCACTCATTCAGCATTAATCTCAGCCCACATGGGATGTGCTAAGCTTTACAGCCAAAGATGGTGCCACAAAAATGAGGCTGTTGCACCTCTTCTATGAGGACAGACTGAGAAAGAAGGGGTTGCTCAGCCTTAAGAAGGCTCTGGGGACACCTGACTGCAGCCTTTCAGTACTTAAAGGTACAGCCTTTCAGTACCTGAAGGGGCTGTAGAAAAGCTGGAGAGGGACTTTTTACGAGGAATTCTATTGATAGGACAAGGGAGATAGTTTCAAGCTGAAAAAGGGCAGATTTAAGTTTGGTCTTAGGAAGAAATTCCTCCCTGTGAGGGTCTCAAGGCACTGGAGCAGGTTACCCATAGCAGTTGTGGATGCCCCCTCGCTGGAAGTATTCAATACTAGGTTGGATGAGACTCTGGGAAACCTTGTCTGGTGAGAAGCGTCCTTATTCATGGCAGGAGGTTGGGACTGGCTCAGCTTTAAAGTCCCTTCCAACCTAAACCTGTCTGTGATTCTATTTGTAAGAAAGATGGGGACGAACATCTTAGTAGGGCTTGTTGCAATGCTTCATGGGTCAACAGTTTAGAAAGCACTGTAGACTGGACATACTTTTTTCTATGATGACACACTGAGACAGGTTGTCCAGAGAAGTTGTGAATGCCCTGCTATTGAAAGTGTCAAGATCAAGCTGGATGGGATTTTCAAGCAATTGGATCTAATGCATGCTATCTGTGCCTAACACATAAGATTTGGACTAGCTGGTCTTTGAAGGTCCCTTCCAACTCACACCACTGGATGATGGTGTGATGGACTACCTCAGTTGTCTGTAGACCTAAAGATAGTAGAAAAAAATCATGGCTGCAGTGGCAGGTTGTCTTAGAGGAGGTGGAGCATCTGGGTTTTTACCTACATGTCTTACTTGTGTTGTCTTTAAACCCTGGGGTCTAAATAGAATGGTATAGAATCAGAGATACTAGCTGTGTAGGGGTTCTCAAAGAAGGCATGACAGCCTGTGGTTTCAACTTGTTTGTTTAGGTAAAGCTGCTCTGCTAAAATGCAATAGCTGTTTGGAATGCCAGAAAGACCAGATCTTCAGTCATCAGATGAATTTCTACAGCTGTGCATTAGACTTACCAGGCCATCTCATGTCACATATAGACCTGCTGTTTTGAGATAATGTGTAACATTATCAGAAAAGCAATGCAACAGCCTGTCTTCTGCATCAGAAAGCATTGGCTCTGGTTCTGTAGACTCCAGAATCATTAGTCTACCTGTCTGCAGGTAGATTGTGTCCTGTAAGTCTGGTCAAATTATGTTGATGTAGAAATTTCTAATGGTAATCTCAAGGCACAGCAGAAGGTGCCTGCTTTCTAGGGACAACACATATCCTGAAGTGTCTCCTGAGTTTTTGGAGTTCAGGTAATCTTGCTTCTAACAAATACCCTGATTTCATCTTCCAAAAAGTGAGTTGTTTTTCATTGGCAGGATACTTCACTTCCATTCATTTCCTGGAATTGAACACTCAGAATCTCCAGATCTATTCTTCTGTAGAAGCTGTTGATGTGTAAAGTGTCCATTGTAGTTTGTTTGCTATGTGACAGTCTTGCTAAGAGCAGCATGTTGTCAGATTGCTGGCAGTGAGATGTACTCACCTGGCAACTAGGTGTGGTTAGTTATCCTCCTCTCTCTTGGAGCTGAGTTATATTTGTAAGCCTCTGTGCTTCGTGTTTCTGACTACTGGCACAAATTGAAGCAATCTGAATTAACCATCAGCTCTATTTTATTTACAAGCAGCTCTTGCTTATCTTTCAGGGGAGTGTTCTTGCTTTTTTTTTTTAGTTCTGCTGCATCTAGTGTCATAAAGTGTGTAAGGAAGATGGCATCTCCTGCGTTTGTCTGGACGTTTGAGTGTGTTTTGTCTTTTGATATTTGCAAGACCAAACTTCACTACCTAAGACTGTTTCTCTCCGTTATTGAGAAGTTTGAGCATAGTTATCTCTGCACTAGTGCTGTTGATAACGGATTCTTTTGAACTTACACTGTGAAACTCTGAGATAGACTTGTCTCCAGAATGTGAGCCTTTTCTAAAGAATGGTCCCTTCTTTGACATCAGTGGGCATCTAACTGCAGGAGCCTTCACCAAGAATATAGAATCAGGAGGCCACGCTCTGCTTGACAGGGGGCATTCTGTTTTGTGGGTGATGCTGGGGGGAATCCAGAGTTAAACATGAATGTATGAATTCTCTGTCAGAGCTCTGGTTACTGATAAGTAGTTTTTTACTGTATGTTTTTGGGTGTGTGTGTGCATCCAGACACAATTCATGGCCATATTAGAAATATTGTGTGGAAAAGTAGCCAGGTTGAAGGAGGTGACTTTGTATTTTATAACTGAGATGCACATCACTGGGAAGAGGAATTGAAAGGTACCTTTTAAAATATCCATCTGTCTTAATCTAGCTTTTTGTTAGGTAAAATACTAAGTATAGTAGAGAGTTTGAATTAAATGCTGTTGGTTCTCAGAGGTTGATCTGTGCTGGGGATCAAGGTAAGTCCTACGTGTGCCAATGTGCCACCTTTTGTTCCCTCCAGGGAAGCTTTTGCCAGCAATTCACTCAAAGGCAGGATTTGTTGCAAACTTTACTGTAGCAAATTACTGATACTAAAATGAGAGAAGTTCCTGTAGGTCTGGACTTCAAATAGGATTTTTGTGAAAAAGTATAACTAAACATATTTAAGAACGTGTTTGTTCTTAAAAACTAGCAAAATTTTGAAATACCACATTAACTTTTCATCTGTTAAGTGCATGTAACTGAAATTAAGTATGAATTGATGTGGGGTTTTTTTCCCCCATATGGTTGTGTTTCTGTATAAAACAAGAAGAACTTTTAATTGTTTTCTTCTTTGGTAAACAGATTTTTAATAGATTCAGGTTCCTGTTCTGTTGTCTGACGTCAGGGAATGGTTCTTGAAGCATCTATGAATGTCCTTTTGTTTATTCTGTTTGCTGGAGAGAAAGCAGAAAGGTTATGTCCAGTTGCAGTGAAGGGTAGAAAGCTAA
Source organism: Upupa epops (assembly GCA_013397515.1). NCBI lineage: Eukaryota > Metazoa > Chordata > Aves > Bucerotiformes > Upupidae > Upupa > Upupa epops. The sequence goes on from VZRI01011590.1 coordinate 32,899, forward strand.
GAGCAAGAACCATTATCTATTGTCATAGAGGAAGGCAGTATCTGCATTTTCCTTTGCAAGTAGGTGACTGTAAAATAGATCCATTCTTTGCACCTGTTTGCTTTTCAGAATGTGTTGTATGCACTGGTGACATTGGGACCAGGATGTCTTAATGACTTTTCCAATGATATACCTTTCTGTTACTAGGTGTCTTCCTAATTTAGTAGATTTTAGCAGATGTTTGTCTTCCCTGCTCCCTCTCAGTGGAAAATGAAGTGTGTTTCCCTGAGACTTGGTGGCTGTGCTGTGTGCTTGTGTCACTAATGGGAATTAGGTTTAAAGAAGCTTGTTCCATCAGAGGAAGCCTCTTTCTTTCAGCTGGTACTAATTCTGGAAGAAATTGAAGAATTTGCAAGAAATTGGAGTCTGGCAGCAGCCTTAAGTTAGTTTTGGCAATGCAGATTTTAATTAGGCAGGAGAGAACTTTTTTTTTTCAACACTAATACTCTTGATGTGTCTCAGGGACATAATGTTTGCTTCTTGTCATGTTTGTAAGTGAAAGAGGTTTCAGCAGTTTCAAGCCTTTAAGATACTGATTTAGTGGGGGGAGAGGCATTGTTTGTTGATTGGTTTATTTCTCTCCATATTTGGGGTGAATCCTTTACAGTAAATTTTAAATAACTGAGAACAGACTACTTTTTCTTGTGTTTTGAGATCTGTCAGAAGTAGCTAGTGCCCTTCCCAGTTAATGGCACTGAAGTTTGAAAATACTGGTTTTGGTTACTCTTGCTTATGGTTTGTTCATTATTGAAAGAGCTTGCCTCCATCTCTTTGTATACTGCTCCTGAAACTTTACTGACAGGTGTGCATCAGAATTTGTCAATGAATTCCAACACTGTGGCATCAGACATCACCAACACACTCATTTGGTAGTGATATGTTGTAAAGATTTACAAAGTTCCATTTCCAAAATATACAAAAGCAATGGAACTTTGTAAAGAAGAGCTAACATAAATAGAATGACAGAATTACTGAGGCTGAAAAGACCTCTAAGATCATCAAGCCCAGCCCTATGACCTGACATCACCAAAATCACCTAGACCATGGTGCTAAGTGGGTCTTCTCTTAAACACCTCCAGGGAAGGGGACTTTGTCACCTCTCTGGGCAGTCCATTCCAGTGTTTAATCACCCTTTCTATGAATAAGTGCTTCCTAACATCCAGCCCATCCAGCCTAACTCCCCTGGCACAGCCTCAGGCTCTGCCCTCTCATCCTGTTGCTAGTTGCCTGGGAGAAGAGCCCAACTCCCGNATGGCCCTAGTCCTGCTGGCCATACAAGCGGACTGATACAAGCTAGGATGCCGTTGGCCTTTCATGTCACCTGGGGACACCACTGCTCATGTTCAGTTGGTTGTCAACCAGTACTCCCAGGTCCCTCTCTGCCAGGCTGCTCTCCAGCCACTCATCCTTCAGTCTCTAGCTCTGCTGGGGGTCATTGTGGCCAAAATATATGGCCCTGCACTTGGCCCTGTTAAACCTCATCCCCTTGGCCTCTGCCCATTGACCTAGCCTGTCCAGATCTCTCTGAAACCTGAAAGCAGATTGAACTGTTAAAAGTTGCAGTACTTAGCAAAACAGTGAAGACAGTAAACCACCTTTAAATGTCAGTAGCCTCAGTGTAGTAAGTGAAAAAAAATTTACATCGAGTGCTTTTTTCATATTTACATTTTACCAGTTAGTAGAAACTTGGAAAAAGTACAGGAAACCAAAGAGGGAGCCAAAAAAGGAAGGTTTACTTCTCAGAAAGTGATGGTGTCCTGCTATTTCAGGTTACCATACAGATGAAGGCCTTAAACAAATCTCTTCTGTTCGCTGAGTCTGAAAAGTGCCTCTTAAAATGCATAATTTAGATTTAAAAATTAAAAAACTATGTTGTATTTTCTTTTAGCCAGTATCTTAGAATTAGTTTTCTAAATCTTTTAACATGACAATTTTGTACCTTCCAAACCCAGTTCCTGTTTCCGGCTGAAAACCAGCACAACAATGAAGATAAGTTGAATGAAGTAAAAAGATAGAAAACATTTTTGCCAATTTTCACCTGATATTTGAAAAAGGGCTTTGACACATACACTTGAATAAAGAAAGTGAGGTAATAGCTCAACTATTTGTGCAGTACATCTTTCTGATTAGTAAGGTAAGTTTTTAGACTGAATTTAGATTAACAAGTCTGTACTTGAAAGCCAGCATCTTCTACAGTGCCAACTTATAAAAACCAGCATTGCTTCAGGAAGGCAGTGAAAGCACAAATGCAATCCAGCATTGAAAGTTTTTAAACACAGTTCACAAGATAAAATTAGCAGCTTCAAGGGGCAGTGATTTTAAATCACTGTACTCTGAATCAATGTACTCATAAAATATTCTTCAAGATTTTACCCAGTTGTTGTTGCTTCTCATACTCTTCTGTCAAATGAGGAATCAGTGCCATGTTTTGACCTCTTTGCTGCTTTCCCACCTGATTTCTATCCCCAAAATAGCAATAATCAGGTGAAATTAGCTTTTGGGGGAAGCTGAATACTGTAGGCCATATTACATTGCAGAGTGATAGGGAAGCAGCTCTGAATGCTAACAACTAAAACCTAACCGGGTTTTTTTTTACTCTTGACTCTGAAGCCAGCTGCCAGTTAGTGGAAGCCTCTCACCTTCCAATACAGAGTGTCCTAACTGTCTGCAGGGTCTTGCTTGTGTGCTGACACCTGAAACATGCTGGGAGCAGTGCTGGGCATCCTTGGTTTCTACTGCTCTCTGATGGGGAGATGGTGGAGTTTTTAAGTACCACTTCCTGTAGGATAGCAGACTTAGCCTCTGTGTTGTAGAGTCTGGAAACTTGCTGGGAGGAAATAGGAAGGGAGTGAATACAGTCGCTGCCCAAAGTTATGCCTGTCCACTATGTTTTTGGTCGCCTTTTCAGATGCCAGTGGATAGAGTTGCAGAATTTTTTTTTGTCTCCCACAAAAAAAAAAGCTGCATTAATTTAAAATAGTGAGGTAGTTGCTGTCTCACAGGCATGTTATACAAGAAGAAATGTGGAGGCATTTTGTTATCATGGATTTTTACCCTCCAAATTAGCATTTTAGTGTGTCTTTCTTGAAGTGAGGGCCCAGAACTGCACACAGTACTTGAGGTGAGGCCTCACCAGTACCGAGTACAGAGGGAATTATGTCCCTAGTCCTGCTGGCCATATTAGCCAGCATGCAGCCTTTATATGCTACCTGGCTGGGCATACTGCTGGCTCATGTTCAACTGGTTGTCAGTCAGTACTCTCAGGTCCCTCTCTGTCCAGCCACTCATCCCTCAGTCTGTACCTCTGCTGGGGTTTATTGTGGCCAAAATGTAGGGCCCTGCACTTCATCTTGTTAAACCTCATCCCCTTGTCCTCTGCCCATTAACCCAGCCTGTCCAGATCTCTCTGCAGCATCTTCCTCCCCTCCAGCAGATCGACACGCCTCCCCAACTTGGTGTCATCCACAAATTTACTAAGGGGCGATTCAATCCCCTCATCCCAAGTCATCAATAAAGATGCTGAATAGAATTGGACCCAGCACTGATCCCTGGGGGAGGCCACTGGTTACTGGGCACCAACTGGATGGGGCACCATAGTGTTCATAGTGAGGATCAAGTCCTGAGAATAAGGAAAAAAGGCTAGAATGCTAAACATCCTTTTTAGTACACAATCCAGGAGAAAGTGATAAGCATTTTAACAGGCACAAATGTTTATTGCGCGCCAGTTGCGTTAGCTGGAACTTGTAAAAAAAAAAAATAGAAAATCCCCAGTGCCCAAGATCTTAGGACAGAGTCCAGACCAGTGAAAATGAGTCTAATCTGGTCCAATCAAATAAAAACTGTGGGCTGGGGGTGCTGATGCAGTTGAATCTGTAGAGGTATTCTTAATATTTACACTCCATAGAAGACACATATATCCTCAACTATTTGAAAATTAGATTAAATTTTTTTGCATTCAGTTACAGGTGCATACCAACCTTTTACATTGTCATAGAGACAATTTAATTGGCTAAGTCCTTTGCTTAGTTTATTTTAGTGAAACTTGACTATTATTGTCCAAGGTACTATTTATTTAGTTTTAGAAGTGCTACCAAAGTTACTCAACTATATTATTGCTAGTGTGGCAGACTGAAAACAACAGCCTACAAACAGGGGTGTTATGAGGCCGTGCAGTGCTTCTGGCTACTGGTTATCTTGAACTACAATTACTACAAATTAAAGCTGTAAACAAGTTTATTTTGGCAACTGAAAGAATTTGGACTCTGGATGGAAAAAAGAACTGAGGGAAGGAAAAAAACAGCTACTTAACGTTTTCCTTACTTTGGAGTGAAAATAGTGTTAGACGTTATGTCATACCAAATTTGTGTTAGAAGTATGAACAGAAGAATACTTGGAGTGCTGGGTATGCTTAAATGCTGCATTAAGTGGTTTTTTAGCCACCCTTAGACTCAGCTGTTGTAAGAAACCTGGTTACCTAGGTACAGCTCAAAATGTAACGGAAAAAAAAAAGACGCCCCCCCCCCCTTTTCATCTGCTAAAGGGTTTGACTGACAAGGATATCACTGAAATGGAAAAAAAAAACCCGAACAACATACTTAATTTGGCACAAGAGGTAGGTTTTGCCCCTGTTCTCCCTTTGGTTTTCAGAGTTGGTCTGGTCTTTTTTTTTTAAGTCCTCCCCAAAAAAAAGGCTCTTGCAACTTTTTGAAGCCATGCATGTATAGGTGATCTACGTTCTTTTCAGATGAAAAATGTAATTTGACAGAAGTATGCAAAATACGAGCTTGCATTCATTGCTGCGTGGCCCAGCACACCCCAGTATTACAAAGAGGTGCTTTTGTTGTGCATTTTTCTGGTGTGACATTCTCTTCCTCAGCAGTCATGCAGTTCTTTGGATAAACGTGCAAGCACTAAGCACATAGCCCGTTTTCAAGCAGAATCTGCTCTCGTTGCTCTTCTTCAGTCTGCTGGGAGCTGTCTGTGTCTGAGGGGCTGCTCAGCAGAAGCAGCTGGGGCTGTGTTTTGGGCTGGCCACCTGAGTGGTGCTGGCTGCTGGGAGCTGGGTTTCTTTGAAGTGGAAAGACTGTGTTCATCCTTTCCATACTGCACTTGGCAGTGGGCTATGACCAGGGCTTGCGTGCAGCTCCTCTGACCTCAGGCAAAGAATTTTTTTTCTCGGTTTGGAGACTTCAAAACAGCCTGCATGGATGATGTTTGTGTAGCATGAAATCAAGGACTATGTGTTGAGAAGTGGTTAACAGACTGGGCAGTACAGGAGGACACATTCAGTGCAATCTTACCTGTAACGATGTTTGTGAAGAGTTCCTCAGAACCACCTGGGCTTTAGCTTCTGAAAAGCTGGGTGAAGCAGTGCCAGTGGCCACTTGTTTCCACACTGTGTGGCAGGTTTAAGTGTATGGTGTAGGTACCAGTGGCTAGAAGGAACTGGTATGCCTTTAGTGAAATACCTGGCTGGTAAGCTACCATGCCTAATTAAATTCTTGTAGAGCTGGTCGTGGAGCTTCACCTAAAACAAGTTGCAGAGCTCCCTTGTTGTCAGGTCCCAGGGCTGCTGTTGCCTGCTCAGTGAGTATGCACGGTGAAGCACTACAACTGATTCTGGTGACTGTAAGGGACAGTGTGGTAAATGTGCAGTCACACAGTATTATGTTTTTCTTTCTCACAACTGAAGGCATATGTAACTTACAAATTGCAGTTAGCCTCTACAGGGTACACAGTGCATGGAAAAAACTATACTGTACCTGTGCAGTTCTGTAGTGCAGTCATTAACAGTGTTGTGCCATTCTGTGACCTCCCTTCATTATCAACCTTGTGTGACACTTGTGTACAGAAAGACACATCTTTTTCCTAAGAAACATGTCAGGATGTCGTTTAAGTAATGCCTTACTGTATTTCGATTTAGTTTAAATTGCATTTATTATCATGAGTTCTTATGTTACAGACTTGTAATATCTCTCCTTGAATGTCGTGTCAAAGTTAATCTCTTTGTAAAAGTACAGAGAAAGCATACTAGACTTCTGAAATCTTAGAGTAGTATTTTCAGATCTTACTCTAAAGGATGAGCCATTTCTCCAGCTTAAAATACTAAGCCAACATTGCTTCAGCTTGCTTTGCAAGGCTTAATTTATCTGCAGTTATTTAAGTTTCAGTTATGTGATATTTCTTGGGCATCTATTTAAACATACAACTATTATTTTTAGTTGAAATATAGACTATATAAAGACTTAAAAGATGTGGGATCAAGGTGGACAACCTTGGCAGCAATGGCCATTGAACCAACAACAGTGGATGCAGTCATTTCAGCACCAGCAAGACCCAAGTAAGTATATAGAGAGCTGTGTGGATGAATTTATGGTCGTTATATGTGAAGTTTTTGTTACAGAGCATGACTGGTAGTTGTCTTTTGTTAGCTGCTGTCTAGTTAATACGTGTCCATTCCTAATGCTCTAACATAGTTAATGTTTAAAATGCAAAATACAGGCAAGCAACCCAAGTTATCCTGGACAAATTATCAACATTTTACTCATTGTACAGATAAACATTTAGGTCTCATTTACTTCTACAAAGTTCGTATCCTCATCAGCTCTTTAGCGAAGCTGAATTACTTATTTGAGCAAATCTGCTTGTTATCCAGTGCCTTTGTGGCAGAAGTGCCAAAGCAGATGTATACACAGAAAATCTCTCACTCAGTAGTGTATTGTACCAAAAGAAATACAGAAAGGAATACTGAGGGAGAAGGATGTATTTAATACTCAGGCAGCATGTTCAGGCATACAGATTTTACATTGCTTTCTGTCACTTCAGTTTCTGTAACTTTGCTGGAGAGAGGTCCTGCCTTGATGGCGAGCAGAAGACGTAGTGTCCTCATTTCAGAGTGCAATTGTTTACTTACTGGTAGTAATGGTAGTAAAATAAAACGGTGTGAGAGAACTGTAATGTAAAACAGCATTCCAAAAATCATTGCAAAGCATAGCTTTCAATGTGTTTTTTCTTAAACTCTGTACCTGCAAAGATTCGAGTGTAAGGCTTTATGATACCAAAATTAGTTTACTGGGCAAAAAAGTGTATTGCTATCACCCATTCAGTGTTAATGTGTATCTACAGTAATCTTACCTGTGGCATTTTCAACATAAGCAGAGAAACTCAGCAAGTATGTGTGTTGACTTTTACTGTACACCGAATATGTTTTAATGGTGCTTCTGGTAGTTTGAGGGCAAATGTTGCCTGTTTCTCATGAGCAGCGAGACATGTAATTGAGAAGCAATGTTAAACTGGACATGTGAATACTAACCTTTTAAATTTCCTGTTTATTTTAGGCCAGATTGACTGGGCTGCATTAGCTCAAGCATGGATTGCTCAACGAGAAGCCTCAGGGCAACAGAGTGTAGTGGAACAACAAGGAATGATGCCAAATGGACAGGATATTTCAGGAATAGAGTCTGGTCCAAACAACCACAATAATTTTCAGGGGGATCCTAACTTCAACAGAATGTGGCAGCCAGGTTTGGTTTTATTCCCCTTCATTCCTGTTTCCAATGTAATTACATATTATCTGTGACTACCTGAAAGGACATTGTAGATAGGTTGGTGCTGGTCTCTTCTCTCAAGTAATTAGTGACAAAACCAGAGGGAGTGGCCTCAAGCTGCAACACGGTAGGTTTAGACTAGACATCTTGAAAAAGTTCTTTAAAGGAGTGGTTGAACACTGTAATAGGCTGTCTGGAGAGGTGGTTGAGTCCCCAACCCTGGGTGTGTTCAAGAGTCACTTAAATGTGGTGCTAGGGGATAGTAGTTTAGGGGTGAACTTGTAGACTAGGGTTAATGATTGGACCAAATGATCCAAAGGGTCTTTTCTAACCTGGATGATTCTGTGATTACGTTTGTCAGATGTTTTGGGTTAGGAATATGCTCTGACCATCATATTTTAAGCTGCAAGCTGCTACTTTCCAGTCAGGTGTTCCACAGAATGAGTAACAATACAGACACATGATAATGCAACTCAGTAATCTTTCATAACAAATCTATTTTTTACAAACGCGTATTTATCAATAAAAATTATTTGTTCAGTCCCTGAATGGGTGTAAAAAGAAAGTTTGAGTTGCAGTTATATATTTATCTGTCTGGATGTTATGTCCTGTGTGTTTTGTTGCTTCTCTCATTGCACTAGTAATGGCAGCACTGAAGGCAGCAGAATTAGAGTGCTTGTCTTGCTCTTTTCTGTAGTGTAATACCTACTTCTGGCATAATCTTGACCAGTAGAATAAGTTCACAGTGTAACCAGCAGATGCTGCCTTTATGTATCTTAAAATCTTGAACAAGATGAGCAGAATTATGTGTGGAAAATGTTACTGCGTTTCATATACTTAGTATTTGCCCCTTTTTTTATTTTTATCTGATTGCCATCTGCATAAAATTTTCAGTTATTGTAAGTTAAAGTGTTTTAACACTTCTGTTAAATTATTTTCCGTTCTTTTACTTTCTCAAAACTTCAGTTTGGACAAAAAAAAAATCATTTTAAAAATGTCATTACAATGGCAATAAGCATGGAGTACAAATTGTGTGTTTTCTGCTGAGAGTTTTTCTGAAGCCCTTTTATGAAAGGTCTGTGGTGTCACTACACTATAACACCTGTGGAGTGTGCGAGCAAGGTGGTTAGTAAGCAATATGTTCTGTGTTATGTTGGAAAATCTGCGCTTCATGCTTGGTTCTGTGTGTGACTTGAAGGAATGACACCTCCATTAAAATGTCAGTGCAGTGTTTAGTGAAAGTGGACTTGAGATGTCATTGGTGGTTATTGCATGAGTACAATAATAGAGAGGTGGCCACCAGGTTTCACTTAAGTTTTACCCAGTTGCCCTGTATATCCCTTTAAGAATTAAAACTTTCTTACGTGGCAGTTTATAGAGCATATTCAAGCTGTAGTTCTATATAGTGAGTAGAGGGTTTCACAGAAATACTGTTATTGTTAGACAATTTTGGTTTGTGGTAGCGATGATTCTTCATCTGTGTTGCTTTGAGGAATGTTGTGATGTGTACAAGAACATTGAGTGATTACGACTTGTGAATCATACTAACTTGGTGTTGATTGTATTCTGAATCCTAAACAGAATGGGGAATGCCTCACCAGCCCCCTCACCCACCTCCAGACCAGCAGTGGATGGCTCCTACCACAGGTCAAATGGAAGCTGTTCCTCCATCTGAAGACAGCAACAGTCAGGACAGTGGGGAATTTGCTCCTGACAACAGGCATATATTTAACCAGAACAATCACAACTTTGGGGCACCTCCCGATAACTTTGCAATGGGGCCAGTGAACCAGTTTGACTATCAGGTGAAACATATTTGTTGCTTTAATACTGTAGACGTGCAGAGTCCCTTCCATGGATGTGTTCTTCTAATATCATCTAGCGGTAACTTTCATTCTCCAGCTCTACAAACATCTACAGAGTCTGTTACCTGCTAAGATACAATTTTTCATAGTACTTCACGGAAGAGACTTCAGTTTCCAGTTCTGTTCTGAGGGCAAAGTTGTTTGGGTTTTTTTAATCTCTGATAGTAAGAAATGGCGGCTGTTTGCAATACAGAAAATGCATCCCTGTGTTCCAGTATATAAATTAACATTATGTATTTAAAAAAAAAAAGGGGCAAGAGGAAAAAAGTTCAGGAATACATATATAAATACCCTAGGTGATGTACTACGGGGGTCAGATATGTATTTGCAGGGAGATAGAGCGGATGATCTGTTGATCTTTTCCATACCTATCTACTGTGATTCTTTGAATAAACAATGGTATTTCTGAAAAAAACACATCCAGTTTTTTCTCCATCCTGGCATGTAGGTTGCATAGCTTAGTGAAGGAGACTTTAGGACTATTAACAGAGTGGTTTGCACAGATCTTTAAACACAAAGTAGTTTTGGATCTCCCCCTATTTTCAGTAATTTTCTTTTGAAAACTATTGATATAAATTACTAACTCTACCTGTAAAACACTCATGTCCTGTTCATAAACCACCCCAAAGGAAGATGAGCAGAAGTGTGCTGCTTCTGGCCTACTGTTCTCTGTAATTGAATTATCTTGTTCAGTACTATTGTTAGGAAGTGAACTGCTGTTGTCAAATACACTAGTTGATTATAAACTACTTTTGTTTTCTTTGGTTGGACCAACTCTTGGTTTCTCTAGAGAAACTTCGTATGGAAAACTTTTTGCACTGAGTAACAGAGGGATGCTTGTCCTGAAATTGTAGTCGAAGAGTGCTTCTGCCACTAGTGACTTAAATAGGTAGTAGAATGAAACAGAATATAATAATTAAAAAAAGAGTGATATAACTTTTTTCTCAAACACTCTTCTTAAATATTTTCATTAGGCACTTATGGGCAGCGAATATTAAAAAAAAAAATGTATGCTCAAGACTTGTGAATACTAATTTGAGCAAAATACTACTTGTAGATTGTATAAATCTTGCTCAGAACCCAGGATCTGTACCAAACTTGCATATTCATGCATTTAATATTTTAATTAGACATACTAATGATGTCCATCAGTGATTACTGGAGCGTACACAGTGCAGAATTCTTTCGTAATAAAGATTTGACCTTTCCATTTTTGTCCTTAGCTTGTGGTTACAAAGAAACACAGTCACCATAGCTAGACTTCTAGACCTTAATTTTATATCTCTTCACTTAATTGCATGCTCTGATGATTTGCTTGCAAGGACTTGCTGGAGATAGATGGCAGTTACGGGGCTTAAGTTTAGCATAATATGAAAGGCATTTTGTTAGTATCCCTGCTTAAAGCTATGTTTACTTGTTAAATATTTAAGGAAAACTTGTTTCTTGCGGACAACAGAAAAAGAGATCGAGTGATCTCAGTAGCCTAGAAATCGTGGACTTCTAGTTGCATGGATTTCTGTAGACCAGCTTGCGCACATGCTGTGTACATGTGAAGAAAAATAAACTGCATTACTCTTTCAGCATGGGGCTGCTTTTGGCCCACCTCAGGGTGGATTTCATCCACCTTATTGGCAGCCAGGACCACCAGGGCCACCTGGGCCACCAGCACCTTCTGCACCTCCTCAAAATCGAAGGGAAAGACCTTCATTCAGAGATCGACAGCGTTCACCTATTGCGATGCCTGTGAAGCAGGAGCCTCCACAGATTGGTACATGTTAACAACTCCTTATTGAAAAACCATAAAAGCTGCATTTTGACAAGAAGTGCAAAATCTGGAGAGCTTTTTTTAGATTTGGTCATAGAAAAGAAGGGAAAGAAAAAGTTATAGTAATTGTTATTTCCCCACAATCAGATGTGTAGCTGGTTTGGGTTGCGGTGAAGGGTCTGCTGCTTTGTCCTTGTGTGTATTCTTTTTATTGGGGGAAGATTTTGGGTTTTTTTGATCTCATAAAATTTTAAACTTTGCTTACATAGATGCTGTGAAGCGTAGAACTCTGCCTGCCTGGATTCGTGAGGGCCTGGAAAAGATGGAACGAGAAAAACAGAAAAAATTAGAAAAAGAGAGGATGGAGCAGCAACGTTCACAGATGTCTAAAAAAGAAAAAAAGGAAAGCGAGGAGGCTGAAGGAGGGGATGGCCCACGGTTACCCCAGAAAAGTAAATTTGTAAGTAGAAAGGTTTGTTTTTAGCTCAGGTTTGTATTTCCTGAAAGAGCAACTTCTGTCTCCTCAGAAGAGAGACTGCATATTCCTAGTTATCTGTTTCTTTTGCTAATCTGCTGCTTTGTTGGTATTTACTTGGTGTTTTGAAGTTGTTAATGTCAGAGAGGTAAAGTTGTAGTGTTTGATCTGCAGTAGCAAAGAAAACAGTGAAGTAGAACTTTTTTTTCTCCTCTTTGGGATTGTAAATGGTTTTTGAAGGTTTGAATTCTAAATCAGCAGCTGAACGAGTTCAGATAACTGCTAAAGTGAAGGCAACATGAAGCTTTCTGAATGGGCTCAGCTGAGCAAATGCAGATACCTCATTTGTTTGCAGCTCTGAGTTACTGTCCGGCAGTGAACTGACAACCATGTGCTTACCCTCATGTGTGTAGAGGGGTACCTGCATGTTTATGAGGTAGAGAAAAAACAAATACATTTCTATGATAATTGTAATACAGACTTCAGTATAAGACAAATCAAATTGACTGTCATAAATAGAAAGTAATGAGATTTACTTCTGAGTTTTTCCTGAAATGTGTGATCCTGTCATTGTAGGACAGCGATGAGGAAGATGATGATGCTGAAAACACAGAAGCTGTAAGCATTGGGAAAATCAGCAGGAGCCCATCCCCAGCTCCTCAGGAGGAACAAAGTGAACCAGAAATGACAGAAGAAGAAAAGGAATATCAAATGGTATTAATAGAGTTCTCACTGCGTGTTACTATTTGCTCGTACTTTTTTGAGCATAACAAAGTAAAACATATTTTCTTTGCCTGATAGTCAGTAGAGTTACAGTATAAACCATACAGTATAGCAGGGTTAGTTTTGCATGTCTGTTTGCAATGCCATCCTTCCCAGAAGGACAGTTAATATAACTCATGTTTAGCACAATAGGGAAAGAATGTAATGACTATAATCTCTACATTGAATCTGTATTAACTTTATGGTTTGGCATACCTTGTGAAAATCCGAAAAGCCTTTAGGGATTGAAGGCCCCCCATCTCCAATCTTCAGTGTCAATTTCTGAGACAAGGAATTTCTTACAAGAAAGTGCTGGAAAGCCAGTTCCTAGACCAGCAGCAATTCTACTGTGTCTGCAGAAACTATACTTTGAAATCATAGTTTTATGCTAATTAGATGACTGGAGCCTTATTAATGAAGGCTCTGAATTTGTAAAAGTGTGATGAAAGCATTTTTTTGAAGCGTGTGGCCACACTGAACTGTCTGTGGAGCACGCTATCAGCATTTCAATTTTTGTAGTAAATACATAATAGTAAAAGTCCTGTAACAGTAACCCTTGATGTTTTTTTGCAGGATTTAGGTCAGTAAGACAGCATACCAGACAAAAAATGTTGTTCTTATTTATGTAAAGCATAAGTGACATCTGTCTGTGTTCATTTGCAATTTATGTATTCATTTGTGGTGGCAACTTTGACACCAGCAATCAGAGCTCTGGGCAGTTGTGTGTAGGGGGGTGTAGGTGTGCTTCATAGTCACAGTACAAACTGGTGTGAAAGTTTTGAAATGAGGTCAAATGCAAATAGTTTCAGACCTGTATTTTTAAGTCGGGTCTCTTGAAACAAGTCATTAAATAAAATGTGTAGGAGATAGCCATGAAAAGAAATAAAGCTCTACGGATGCAATTTGAGCATAGCATTTATTTAGGAGGTTCTTCCCTGTCTGTATATACAATTATCTTCAGATGATGCTGACAAAAATGCTGCTGACAGAGATTCTCTTAGACGTCACAAATGAAGAAATTTACTACGTAGCCAAAGATGTTCACCGTAAAGCAACTAAAGGTATGCTAATTCTTTTTAAAAAAACCACGTTTTTAGTTTATTCTGTGATTATAATATATTTGCATGTCTCTAGAACATTTGACCTCCATAGTTATCCCCAAGAACAGTTCCAGTGTAATGCATCCAACTCGGTAGTATTCAAATCCAGCAATCATGTACTGTTGTCCTGTGCAGTGTATTGTGAGTTACTTCAGTTACTCCATTTCTTTCATGCAGTTTAATTTAGTTAAAGTAGTACCTGTGTGTCAATGGTTCTTGAGTTGTAGGTGTTTCTTAATGCTGTCTTTATCTCAAGTTCGTAGCTGTTCAGCAGTGAAAAGAGATGAGCTTTGAGTCCTCAATTAGTCATTTATTTGCTTTCACTATTAACATGTATTGTACTTACATAACATTTTTCTAAACGTAGCTGAGTTAATTAAATAGGTAACTATGAAACTGAAAAACTATGCGCAGATGCTGTAACTTGGAAAGTGATTTATGAGTATATGTATGTTGTTTTCTCTTCACTATTAATTTGCATTTAAATTCTAAATCTTCATGGTCAGATTATCTAGAAGTGATTTTAAATGGATGATGCGTTTTTAATGTTTCTTCTCTCCCTCCAAAGAACAGCAATAGTAGTAGATTTAACAATACCATAGACTCATGACTATGAAATCGTGGCTATTTGTGTTAACATGTTGTTCCTGTTGTTGATGTGATACAAAGCTCCTGCAAAGCAGCTGGCACAGTCCAGTGCACTGGCTTCCCTCACTGGACTCGGTAAGTATGTTCCTTATTTTTGAGAGGGCTTAAAGGGGGAGTGTCACTCTTGCCTTGCATTTATAGAAATTGCATTATGGAACTAGATTTTAATTGCCCAGGAGTATGGGTTACTTTCCAGTAACTTTATCAGCACCTTTGTTTGTTCCACAGGTGATCCTACTGATATAAGTGGGATGGTTTTTGAAGTAAAGGACTAGTCAGTGGGAGTTAGTGTGAGAATCTTGCCCTGATTTTGAAAACACATAGAAGCTTTAGACAAATTCCAAAGTATGATTGTTTTGGAAGCACACTACAGTCTTCAGAGAGAGGAAATCTATTTTATAGTTTTCTCCTGTTCTGATTCATCCAAACAAGAAGGGAAGGTTGATACAAGAGTAATCTGGAAGTCTATAAATAAAAGTGTCATAATATTTGGAATTAATATTTTACTGAAAAACTACATAAACACAGAGGTTCCCATGTTATACATTACCAGAAACAACACAGGAGGGATTGACATTCCAGCTTGACACAACAGCAAAAGCATCTTTCCCAACATGCTTGTTACCATCTAGAATGTGCTCCAGCAGTGTCAGTGATCAGTCATGTGTGTGTTATGTGGAATTCTGAGGAATGAGATGGAATGTTATCACCACAAATATTCACGTGTTTTAAAGCTCAATAAAGATCCTAAGAACCTGAGACTGAAAAAAAGAAACATCCATATCAGACGTTTAAATTGACTTTATTTTTCTTATAAGTAGTTACCAATATCTCTAGGGGAGAAGAAAGTCTGTTTTTGTTCTATCTCCAAACCTGTCACAGTGCAGTGTTTTCTAAATCCATATAGAAAGATTGCTATGGCATGGCATTCAGAATTGCTGTAGCCTTGGACTATGGAGGCGGCTGGAGTAATTTCAGAAGTGTCTTCTGGGAAAGGTCGCAGGCATTTTCTGTCTGATTGCTGACACAGAGGCAGGCACTGTTGCGATCTCCACAGGGAGCTTTTGCCCTTCCATACAATGGAGAAAGTACCGTGATGACAGTGGTTGCTTGCTGAAAATAGACAAGCTGTTCCAGAAGGAGTAGAACCAGACAGTGAGCATCAATGCAGATGTGGGGGCCTTGATCACACCAGCCAAACAACATTGGCACTTACCAGAATAAAGTGACTTCTTCAGAGAAGAGGAAGTGAAAGAAGGGCAATGTTACTTTCCTCTTTGCCCCACAGAAATATTAAGAACAAAGCTTAATCTTTCCTCGTGATAGACTGGACTTTATGCACGCAGGTGGACTGGGTGGTTATGGATCAGGAGACAGTGAAGATGAGAGGAGTGACAGAGGCTCTGAATCATCTGATACAGATGATGAGGAATTACGACACAGAATCAGGCAAAAACAGGAAGCATTTTGGAGAAAAGAGAGAGAACAGCAACTACTACTTGAAAAACAGCTAGAAGGTAAATCTCATTGCATCTTCTAACTATGCTGTTGTATGTGGAGTTCACTACTTCATACATGTAAATTGGTGGGAGATAAATCGTGTTAAAATACATGAAGCCTAATTTACAAATTATTTATGTAAAATGTTTTAACAGAGATGTTTGAGCTACTTTATAAAAATTTGGTTTGCTTTTCTTTGTAATAAAAAAACCCATGTAGTGTTAACCACTGTACTTCAGTGTTGAAAAAGCAGACACAGCGCACATACTTCTATATGCTTTGGATGTTGTACTCTATAAATAATAGCACTGCTTTATAGAAGTACATGGGTTTGTATAAAGCATGTTTAAGAATTATGAGTATCTGTTGTGTTTGTGACGAAGGGCTAACCTTCGCCTTGGTGCATAAACTGCAGTTCATATAAATTTGATTCCTTAAAAGTTGAGACAGGACGCTTAGGCACTGCGAGAGGACTGTCATAGAAAGGAGGAAAACCAAATGTGCCTGAAGGTATTGCAGGAATAAAACATTAATCTGGTAGTTCTAGTGCTCCAGCATACTTGTTTGAGAACTTTATCTTAAACCACTGAAACATGAAATAACATCAAGAACTTCTGTAAATTTATGGGTTGCAGAATTTTTCTAAATGAGGAAGACAACCTCTCTAGAGTAACAAAAAAAAAAGTAGCTTGGTAGATAGCTGTTATGGTGGCAGTGTATTACTTACAAGTACTATGAAAGGTGCTTGGAAATTCATTTTTGCTAGAAGTAATATTATGAAACACTACTGACATATTACTCCAAATTAATTGCAATTTTTTTTCCAGAGGAAAAGCTACAAAATGAAAAAGTTTCAAAGGAGATGAATGAATTTATCAGCAAAGAGCAAAACAGTAACTCAGCGTCACAGGACACAAAAGAAGTGGAATCAGATATGGTTCATGAAAAGAAAAGATCTCCCAATGCAATGGCACTTGATACAGAACTTAAAAAGGAGGGTAAAGAGAGGGCAGGAAGAAGTGGGTCAGGAAGCTCTAGCAGTGGTAGCACTAGCAGCAATAGCAGAAGCAGTAGCAGTAGCAGCAGTGTCTCTAGCTCATCCTATAGCACCAGCTCTGGTAGCAGTCGCAGCTCTTCACGTTCTTCGTCTCCTAAAAGGAAGAAGAGGCACAGTCGCAGTAGGACGCCTTTGCATAAAGTTAGGCGCAGTAGAAGCAGGAGTTACTCACACAGAAACAGAAGAGAGAGGAGTAGGAGTAGAGAGAAGATAAGGGAAAGGAGAAGATCTAGTAGAAATCGCAGTGCTGAAAGAGGGGAGAGGAGAAGAAATCAGAGTCCGGAAAGAGAGAGAAGCTGGGATAGACGCAGAAGTAGTAGCCGGTCAAGAGACCGTCGAGCTAACCGGGCAAGCCGCAGCAGAAGCAGGGATAGGCGTAAAGCAGAAGACCAGCGTAGAAGCCCTACTGGAAATAGACACAAGCATAAAAATGAGAGTAAAGATCAAGACAGGAAGAAGGAACAGGGTGGAGGTGTAGATAAGGACAGAAAAAAGAACAAAGACAGGGAGAGAGATCAGGAAAAAAGAAAAGAGAAGCCCAAGAAAGAGGAAAAAGACAGTAAGGCTGGCAATCATGATGACAGATTAAAGAGGAAAAGAGACAGCGAAAGAATTTTCCCTCGCGGTGATTCAATATGTGTGAAAATAATAAGACAGGATTCCAGACAAGAAAGCAAAAAAGTCTGTACCAAAGAGAGCAGAAAACAGTCAGGCTCTGAATCTAGTGCGAGGAGTAGTTCTGAATCCCCAGGAAGCAGTAAAGAGAAGAAAGCTAAGAAATCGAAGCATATTCGGTCATGCTCCATGGAGAAATCTCAAAGGTCTGGTAAGAAGGCAAGCCGCAAACACAAGTCTAAGTCACGATCAAGGTAGTATACTTTTTGAAGTTTTCTGTCTGACTTTTGTAAATTAATTTTTGCTATTGGTCTTCATGTGTACCGCGTATGAGTTTTCTTTTTAATGAACTATGGTATTCATTAATTTTTTTGTCTTGGGCAAAAGTAACTTTGACAAACCTTTTAGAGCTATTAATTACTAAGCCTAAAGTGTGTGTGGGTTTGGGGGTCTTTTTTTTTTTTCCAATTAACTTTTCCTCCCTTTTTCCTTTATTTTTCAGATCAACATCTCCTCTTCGTCGTAAACGCTGAGGAATTTATGGCACCAGTGCTATGACATTTAAAAATTCCATGAGTTATAAAAGGCTTGTCTCATTATAGAGGCACATTGTGGCTACGTAGGTGAAACCAGAATCCTTTTTTTATCTGTAAATAGGTGTATTTTTTCCAGATGCTGCTCAGAATTAAATACCTAATAGGATTTCTTTGTATTACATTTTTTTCAAGAACGGTAGTGCTTATTAAGATGATAAAACAGGCCATTCTCTTTCAGCTGTAATGATCTTGAAATTACTATTGAATGTACTGTGATGTCAATAAAGCTCTTTAGTTCATTTTTTGTTTAAAATTCTTGCACCTGAATTTTGTGTTGAATTTTAGGAAGTTTGTTTTTTTTAAAGGAAGGGGGGAAAGAGGCAGCTTTTTTGGTACAACAAATTTTTAAAGTACTCAGAAAATATTTTAATGTAAAACACTTGCCAAAATCTGTATTCTGTGGACACTGTGGTCAACCTGTTTGAGGGGGCGACGTGGAAGAAGAAAGACAAGACCTTTTTTCTTTAGATATATGTAAAAGATTTTTTTGAACTAATTTTATTTGGCCTACCAAGTGATTATGCTGTGTGTGTAAACTGTGGGTCACTGTATGATGAGCTGTACTCATACAGAATGAACCCTGTCAGGCGTATGTTTGACAAACTGACCTTGTGTAACAGTGGAACTCTATTCCTGGCCCTATCTTCAGAGGTAATTTTCTGGATGTTCAGGGACATCACAGGGACACAACTCAGTATTTTAGGTGTTTTTATGGACTATTTATAAATGGCACTCACTACATATTACAAGACTGACAGTAGGTTAACTTTACATTTTTGGGACATACATTAAACATTAAATCTGTAGTACTTCAGAAAGCTGGTTATTTTTGTTAGCAATGTGAGAATTGTGATTCCTGTAAAGCTAATGCATTGGTTAGACAGCAGTGTGTTTTCTGGTTGTCATGTCACCACAGAGAGGTTACTGATTACATCCTTCAGGAAATCAGTTACTGCTTTTAGCAACACGAGTGTGAAGTAATACCTGTTAAATCTCCACACAACAATAGGCCAGCGACTGTTAGAGAAGAACAGTAATTCAGGGACAGATTGGAGAGATGTGCCTGGAAGATATGGTATGAAACCAGTTGTGAAATAGATAAAAGGCTCAACATCAAAGTACATCTTTTGATGACTGTATCTTCTAAGAAAAAAAACCCACACTGGAATGCACTGGTATAGGTGACTTGCATAGCCTATCCTGATTAATCGATCAGTCTGTCTAACTAGAAGTCAGAGCTCAGCTGTGCAGCATTTTTATCAGCGTATTTTTTTCATAAATCAGATGCAGAAGTAATCTGCTTCATTCTAAAGGATCGTATTTTAATTCTGTTAAAGCAAGCTAGAGGCTGGTGAGTACCTGCATGTTGATCAAAACACGGATAATTATTAAGCAGCTGTAAGTAACATACCCCCCCCCCCTTCAGTTATGTTCTTTCGCACAGTGTGCTTGTCATTCCTTTAGCAAAATGAGGCAGCAACACACTTCCTCCACATGCCTTGGTATGGGTGTAAAACAGCAGCGTGCTGATTTACACAGCTCTGTGCACTGATGGCTCTTGGTCAGATTGAGGACTCACAGAAAAGTGAGTAGCGTAAGAGTTGCTATGTGTTAGAAGGATGGATTTTGAGAGAGATAGACTAGAAGTTCAGATAATGGCTAATACGAGCTATTGAGAAATAAGATTTCCATAATGCATTGAATTTTATTTTCCATCCAGATTTTTTCCTAACAATAAAAACAAGAGTTTGTGTATGAGAAGCTTTATATCCTCTGCTAACAACTGGAATTCTGTCAATTCCTGTAAATATGAAAATTATTTTTTGACACATGCTTTCTCTGGGTAGTGACTGTATGCCAATAAAATGAGCATACAATCTCTGTGTGTAACCGTTTCAGAAATCTTATGGAACACAGCACACTAGTGACTGAAATACACGGATGCTCCGTCAGCTTCGCACACATGAGACTTTGTTGTGTTTTAGTAACTACCTTGTGAATGGTGTTCAGCGGTAAAAGCTAAAAGAACATCCAGTCTTTAATTCTGCAGACCTGAAGCGATCGAACGTTTGCACATGTTTTAAATTTATACAAAAATGGGATTGTTGCTTTGGTCTTTTATGTTTGAAATGAACACTGAACAAACGTTTGGGTCCTAATAAATGAGGGATGATGTGCAATCAAGGGAAAATGGTTTCCATGTAAATTGTTGTCAAGGCAAATGCAACAAAGCTAGTGTGAATGCCTCCCTCAGTGTACCTGTTAGATCATCTAAGAACAAGAACTGGCTGTGGCCAGGGTTTGAGCCAAGAAAGAATAGTTGGGCAGAACGTCACACCTATACACTTGTTGAAGAGCGAGTTAAACTGTGACTGGTTATGTCACTCCAGACCTGCTGCCTGGAGGGTGCTCTGGCACCTATCTGTGCAGGCTGTACCATGTGCCTGCAGATGACAGCATGTGCACAGCCAGGGAGGGAACCTGGCCACTGTGGAAAGCACAGGATAGCTACCAGCTGCTGCTTTCATGTTCTGCGCTACTCCTTCCCAGGCAGCTTTGGTTTCTATTGTCATGAGACTGGCAGCTCAATGAAGAAAAGTATTCTTTTATGAAATAGGCTGTATTTTTCACCATTTAAGTGTTGAACTAACTAACCACAGGGATATGAAAATGCTGAGGCCTGACTTGGTGAGAGAGGTCTGTCAGGTGTTGAATGGCCAGAGCTGCTTGAAGTATATGGCTTCATTCCCCTGGGCTGAGCCTCAGCTCAGAGCCGTGCTCAGCAGTGCCAGTGTGAGGAAGCAGACCGTTGTTCTTGTTACCTGCAAATGCTGGCGACAGTCTGCAACAGGCAGCAGCAAAGCAGCTGGGAATAGTTCCCAAGGGGAAGCTCTCAGGAGTTGTCTTAGTCCAGCCACACTTGGGTAGGAGAGCTCTGCTCTGTGGCAGGGGTATACGGTGCTGGCTGTGGATACTGTGTCTGCCTGGGGCTTCCCTCTTCCAGGAGTGAGGGGTCTCCTAATGGTGGTCCTCCCCAGCCAGTCCACTGTGATACTTCGAGGTAAGAGACTGGAAGCTGAAGGCTGATCACAGTGTCATCCCAACTAGCATCTAATGTAGTGCTTCCTTGTTCCAAGAGATGTGAGGATGAGGTACAGAGGAAGGAGTAAGAGGACATACGTTTAAATAAAAATCAGTGCATTAATTTCCAGCAGAGCTCCCTGGTGATGACTTGGTGACAGACACTGCTGCTCCCCGGGGCTGGCACCAGTCCGGGCTGGCTCTGGCAGGAAGAGAACCAGGTTCCTGGTGGCAAAGTTACAACACTGCACGACTTTTAAATACATCCAGGGATGGTGATTCTACCCTCACCCTGGGCAGCCTGTTCCAGCACTGAGGACCCTTTCATCAAAGTTTCTCCCCCCATATCCAACCCAAAGTCCCTTGGTGCAGCTTTGAGACCGTTTCCTCTTCTTTCCGCTTGCTTCTCGTGAGCACAGACCAACCTTTACCTCTGTACACCCTCCTTCCAGATAGCTGCGGACAGCAGTGAGGCCTCGGGGTCCTCCCCATTGTACCCAGCCACCCCCATCTCCCCCAGCCTCTCCGCACGGGTTTGTTCGGCAGACGCTTCCCCCTCCTCTACCCTGCCTGGCCGAGCGCTGCTGCTTCTGTTCGCGGCTCCGCAGCTTCTGCAGACGGAATACTTCAAAAAACCTTGGCTTCCCTTGCATTTTATAAAACACGAATAAATGGTGACAATAGAGATAATAAATATGTATAAACAGTCTAACCTCGCCGCGAGCTCACAGGAGATGGGGGCCGGGGCCCCGAGCGAGGCGGAACCACTGCGCTTCTGCCGCGGTTAGCGGCCGGGACCGTGTGGCTGCGCACGCGGGCACTGTCCGCCGGGCTGGGCGCGATGTGGGGCGGCCGCGGGGTTGTCCGGGTCTTCACCCGCGGTTTCCTCGAGCACCGGCGGGCGGCGACCGCGCTGCGAGTGCCTGCGGGCGGTGAGCGGGGGTCGGGCGCGAAGGTACGGGTGGGAGGGCCCCGTTACCGGCTGAAGTGACTTAATGGGGTGTCGCTAACCCCGGCCTCCCCTGCCACATACCCTGCAACCCTGGGATGCCCGTAGTTCTCGGAATCGCCACCTTCAGCCTGAAGCCATCCTGAGGAGGGCCCTGCGCTGGGCACAGAGAGGGTCTTGCAGTGGTTGGAGGCTGTTGGTAACAGGCAGCAGCTGGATCAGGAGCGAGTGCGTTAGGCCTGGGGCGGCCGAGCGGTGTGTTAGAGTAGGTGTGGAGCGCAGGTCGGAGTCATGGAATCGCAGACTGGTTTGGGCTGGAAGGGACCTCAGAGATAACCCAGTTCCAGTGCCCTCTTATCAGACCAGGTGAACACTGCCAAGGATGGAGCAGCCAAAGCCTCCCTGGGTAACCTGTTCCAGTGCCTCAGCACCCTCACAGGGAAGAATTTATGCCCCAGATCTCATCTAAATTTGACCTGTTTTAGCTTGAACTCATCCTCTTTGTCCTATCGCTAAAGTCCCTCATAAAAAGCTCTTCTCCAGCTTTCCTGGAGCCCCTTCAGGTACTGCAGGGCTGCTGTACCCACACGCCACCCCCAACACCAGCCTTTTCTAGGCTGAACAGCCACAATTTCCTCAGACTGTGGGCAGAGGTGTAAAGATGTGCTTACTGAGTGTTGTTCTAGAGCAGCACTGTTAAACAGCTCTCCTAAAGCTAATGTTGTCCATTTGGTCTCCATTTCTTCTTTATGCAGATGATCGTAGTGACCTGTCTTTTCAGACAGGGCTGCAAGGTACCCCTCAGGACTATGGCTGGCAAAGGCAGCTGAAATCCACGTGTAGTTTGCATGTCTCTGACTGAAACAAAAAGCAGCATGTAAGTATTGCGTTCTAAAATAATCCTGCCTGTCCGAAACCGCAAGTTTCTGTAACAGTTAAATTTTACATTGTGCCATTGTCACATGAAGTAATGTTTTAAATCCCATGGATTTTTAGATGTTTAATGTGGCCTAGTTTTGTTTTGGTAATTACTAACTTGAAACTTGCAGATATGCAGCCATCTGTTTTGGAAGGCACATTATACATAGGGTTTGTAACTTCCGTTATTAATTGAGTGTCACTAGAGTCTGTAAAGGAACATGACTTTTTTTTTAATATGTTTGGTGAGGCAAATTTTTTTCCCCCTACTTCAGCTGATGTGAAAGTTTCCTGACATTCAGCTTTCATTATTTAGGCTCACTCTGAAGAGACTTTTCAGCACTTCACACTCGTCAGTGGATCCCTTGGAAATGAAGAAATTCCAGCTCCTTGCACAAAAGTGGTGGGATGAAGAAGGAGAATATTCAGCCCTTCATTCTATGAATGATATTAGAGTGCCATTTATTAGGTATGGTTGTGATGATGGAGGTTTTTGTGGTTTTTAATATTTACTGTTTCTACATAATCTCCGAATACACTGCAAAAGAAAACAAAGTGCCAGTGCATGTGATAACTGTGTATTGCACACCCTGCGTGCCTGCCCTTAACCACATCCCTTCTCTTCCAGAGATACTCTGCTGAACATGAGCAGGAATTTTCGTCTGGGAAATCCGCTGTATGGAGTAAAGATTCTAGATGTGGGCTGTGGCGGTGGACTGCTGAGCGAGGTGAGGAGTTCTGCTCTGGTTCCTTTTGTTAAAAAACACAGAATGTTTGGTCACAGAAAAGGAAGGATTTGGTAATGAGAAAAATCTAAAATTCAGAGGTTTATTGAAAAATAGGATTTAAAAACAGTGTAAAGAAAAGGCAAGGGGAACAATGACTTGGAAGTCTCTGAGTATCCTCTGGGTAGTCACTACTGTAGCAATTTATGAGCCCATGCAAGAATGCTTTAATTGTAACAACAACTATTTTCTATCGCAATCTTGTTCTCACCTGTTAATTTATTTTAATTTCTTATCTCACTGTTTTATGTTGGGATGGAGATTCTTACCTTTGTTTGGATCTCAGGGGAAAAGCATGGAATAATGTCACTCCCTTCCATCAGGAGAGATTCTCCTGGTGCAGGGCTGACGTTACAGCTTCCCCATGAGCCTGCACAAACTTGGGACAGAGAAGTGATTATCTCTGGTGGAACTCTGGCCATGCTGGCTCTGTGCAGAGATGTATCCTGTTGGTGGATCCTGTGAGCACTGCAAGAGCAGACTGGCCAGGCTGGTGTGCTGCGTCACCTTGTCAGGCTGAACAGCCACTGAACTTCAGGCTGGAATAACATACCTGTGGTCATGTTCTGCAGCCTGTTTTGGTTTCAGAAGAGGTGATGGCTGAGGTGTTAACCTGTGAGTAAGAAGACACTGGAGAAAGTTGAGTGACAGCCAAGCCCGATGCTATCCTAGTAAACATCAGTGTTTAGTTCTCAGCAGGGAGAAAGTCACAGAGATAATCACAGATTAAATAACCATTAAAAAGCTATGAGGATTTACCATTACAGGGGGTTGTTGAAGTAAGTGATGACAGTAATTAAATAGGGCATTGTTTTCCCTCCTGTAAGTACTGTGTTGATTATCTTGTTTTTCCTGTCTTGGAGGATAATACTGGAGGAAACCTGTACTTGTTGTAACAAAGTGGATCCAGATCAATTTATTCTGAAAGGCAATTTAAATGTGTATATTTCAGTATCTCATTTCTTAAGAAAATTAACACCACCTCCTCAAAAATGTGTTCTTTCTTCAACAAACGTTTAAAATAAAGCTGCTCATCATTTGCTGTTCTCTGATGGGTGTGTTCTGTGCCATGTCTGTATGTTGCAAAGTTGCAGGCACCTCTAAGTAAATTGTTTTCACACTAAGAATAAATAACACTCTGCTTTATTAGCCCTTAGGTAGACTGGGAGCTTCAGTTACTGGAATTGATCCTGTAGAGGACAACATTAGAACAGCAGATCAGCACAAGTCATTTGATCCTGTGCTGGCCAAGAGAATACAGTACAAGTCCAGTTCACTGGAGGAGATTGTGGAAGAGTCGATGGAAACCTTTGATGTAATTGTAGCTTCTGAAGTAGTGGAGCATGTGGCTGACCTTGAAATGTTTATCAAGTGTTGTTCTCAGGTGTTAAAGGTAAGAGGTTTTGCTTTTATTATTAGAAATATTTATTCCCTTGTATTACTGAGGCACTTCTTTGAGAGAATGTGAGAACACCTACATCTGCATTCGCTTCTCCACTTTAAAGTCTGAACTGTGCTCAGGGTGTGTTTTCTCTTCACCTCCTCCATGCAAGTGCATTTTACTGACTTCAGAAACTGAAGTTAAAAGAAGTTTATTTTCTCAGCTCTGCCTTTGGAAAGTGTCAATTGCCTGGCACTGTGCTGCTGCTTTACATCAAGACATTACATTAAAATCTGGTTGCATCTGATTTTACCTAGGTGTGAGAATACAGGGACAGACTGCATTGACACTCAACTGTGGTGATGTTTCTGACTCAGGAGATTGAGTTTCTGTTCTAGCATTGACTCGGGGGTGCTCCTGGGTGGGTTATGCTTGTGCCTAGTCATAGCTGTGCTTGGAGATAATGAGATGCTGGTTTAATCCTCTTGATATTATTCAATCTGTAAAGAAGGCTAGTAGGCCCAGTACTTGAACAGGAGCTTTCCCTTAAATCCCTTGTTTTATCTTTCTGGCCATCAAAAGGAGTGTAGATGACTGGAATGAAATACTTACATCATCTTCAGTCTGCTGGGGACATTATCCTTTATTTCTGTCAGTCCCTAAGCACTTAGAATTAATTCCTAGCATTGTGTATTGACCATGTAGTCATAAACAAGCAGGGCATGCAGCAGTATTAAAAATCTGGCAGTGTTGTACCTTTTGCTTTGGTTTTAATTTTGAAGAGTTTTTACAGTAGATAATATATGCACCTTAATACCCTTTGTTTTATCCATTTCATGGGGAACATTGTGTTATCAGCAACTGTTGGATGTTTTGGGAGCAAGGAAATGGTTTTCAGACTGCCCAAGACTGATTGTGATGCCCTTTGGAGGATACTGAGTCCCACTCTTAGAGAATTACATTATTGTATTTAAATGGCATCCTTTTAATTACCTATTCCAGGATTAAATGAGTTCTTACCCTTGCAGCATGTAGACCTGTAGATTGACAAGTGATGCGTTTTCATGTGGTTAAATTTAGAATTTAAAAATATTTAAATAAATTATTCTAATTGAGCATTTTAATCTTTTAATTAGCCTGAAGGTTCTTTGTTCATTACAACAATCAATAAAACACAGTTGTCCTATGTCCTGGGAATTGTGGTTGCCGAAAAAATAATGGGCATTGTACCAGAAGGAACCCATGAGTGGAAGAAGTTTGTTCCCCCTGAAGAGCTACAGCACCTCCTGGAATCAAGTAAGTTCCAGACAAGAGCACGTCTCTCTTCACGTGGAGAGATTTGGATATGGTGCTGGGTGGGGTGAGTGCAAGTGACAATACACCGCTTTTACTCTGTGTTATGAGTATCATTGCTGGTTTCCATACACTCTCTCTTACTGGATTCTGCATAAAATAGATAAACCAAGTGGAATCCTAAGCATGTAGGGATGACTCAGACGAGATCACTGATACAGCTGCCCTCTATTTGACAGCCTAGATGAAAATTCCAAGCGTTTCCATCCTCTTGTGGTGACTGAACGTACGCTCTGAAGTGGTGCCAATGCTTTTGGTAGAGTTTGAGAAAATAACCACATTGGCCCCGTGGAGCTGCACTGCTGTCACTGCATTGTCATCTTATCCTTGGGAGGAGGTGGTTTGGTTTTTGGTTGCTGTTCCACGTTCTTTAATCACATGATGTTACTAAAAGAGTTTTTCAACAATGTGAAGATGAAAACTACCACAGATTTATGAGTCACTTCTTGAGAAACCGAGTGTCACTGATTTGAAGAAATAATGAGGTTGCCCTGGTTTGTAAAATTGACAAAGCCCTGAGCTGGGAGTTCTGCCCATCATCCTCCTTCCCTGCAGGTGTTTTTACACCCTGCCACTGAATATTTCACTTGGCTTGAGCTCACTGTAAAAGAAACTGAAGTATGAGTTGAGCTCTATACCCTTGGCAAGATCATTTGCTGACAGTGTCAGAGATGCCATAAGGAACATGACTAATACCAGCTGGTTCACTTGGTGGTGGCTCTTTCTGTTCTCCCTTAGTGGAGAAGCAGTGGAGTGGTTTGTTTTCTGCTTTCCCTTGTATGTGGTGCTGTGACACAGCGGAGCCATGCAATTTGCTGAGAGCTGCTTTACCTGCACTGACTCCTTGGTGGTGTTCTTCTGCCTCTTCCTTGTATTTTTCCATTCCTAAGGGAAATCTGCAGATTCCTTACAAAGATATGTTTAGATTTTGTTTTGGAGTGTGTGATGTCAATCCAAAGAATGTCTCCACCTACAGAAAACATTACCAGTCATCCAGATGGTGGTGTGGAGCTGGGAGTTGCAGTACATCACTCTGCAGTGGCTCTGATGGCTGGGAGCAGAGCTGCTGCTGCTGCCAGTAGCAGGACCCAGTGTCCCAGGTGATGCCTGTTGCTGCTGCTTGTGGTGGTGTGTGATGCAGGGCAGCCTGTTCTCTGCTCTGCAGCTCAGAGGAAGGTGGTGTATTTCACACTTGCTATTCTAAAGGGTTTGATGTTGCAGTGACTTGAAATAATACTACTTGCTTTATGGCCTTTTTCTTTTCTAGATGGCTTTTCAGTCAAGACTGTAAGTGGAATGATGTATAATCCCCTCTCAGGGTTGTGGAGCTGGGTGGAAAACACAAGCGTTAACTATGCTCTGCACGCTGTCAAGTCTGGGGCTCAGCGACAGTCAGACTCAGCAGATACCCCATCAGAGTTGCAAAGTGAAGAGCCCTCGGGCACAGCCGGCGCTGTTGCGTGACTGCAGTGGGTGGCGGTGGACTGCCACCAGGAACAGAAGGTTTCACTCAGATGGACGTTATAAAACCTTTTGTAACAACAGGCCTCCTGATCGCATGATTAATGTTTATGTTATTTTTGGCCAAATATTTCTGTGCAGCCTCAGAAAAAAACCACAAGTGCCCATTATCTCAGGAATCTTTTAAGACTGAAATGAGGAAAGCTTTTAAGATTAAAGATTTTAATAAGAAAATTGCTTCAAATTGTTGGACAGGAAAATGCAAATTATTCTGTCAGTAGCTTGGGGGAAGCTCTTCTATGTGATGGCATTCTCAGTCCTGCCAGAAAACTTGGGTCTCCACAGAATACCGAACAGCTTCCATGTGGAATGAGGTGAAAAAACAAAGTGGTGTATGATAAATAAAATGCTTTAGGTTTTAAGTCACTTGGTGAAGACATGTGGAACACTTACCCAGGTGTTAGGCAGGTGTAGGTTAGTAGGTAAGTGCCTTACCTACTCCGTCTCAAACATCCTAGTGCTAGGGTAAAGAAAAGTGTTGATTTACAGTGAAACAGAACATTGTAAAAAATATGTCTGGTGTGCATGTGCATGGCTGTGCTGTGTGCCTGCCCTCTTGTCTCTAGGCTTGTGTAGAGGGAGATAGGTGGCCTGGCTGTATTTCCAAGGATGAAGATGAAACATTTGTGGTTTATTTCTTTGTTACTTATGCATTTCTCCTGCTACAGAGCTTGTCTGGGATAAATTATTGTGTTTCACATCTGCATTCTGTGTCAGCATGCTGCCTTGGGATACAAGTTTCACGATGGATCTGATGATGCCTGGAAGAAAAATGTATGATGGACACAGTATTTCATTTAAGATGAAAAAGGATGATCAAGTGTGATCGCTTGTGTGGCAGTAAGTTCTAGTTTATAATGTTTCTTTGGTCTGTAGCTTGACTTTGAGAAGAAGATTCATGTAAGAATTTCTGTGATGGAGAGGCCAATACTGCATTGATAAGTATATTTATCCAGATGTTCATGAAGTAATCTAACCTTGGATCCCAGCCAGCCATGTCCTAACATCTTCATTTCTTAAGGATGTCTCTGAGCTGTAGTTTGAATCAAATCACCCCTACATTTTCTCCTAGATAAATGGACTGAAGTTGTCTCTACAGCTGTTAGCACTACAGTGTAAGTGTAGGAGTTCCTATACTGTTGTGGTAAGCAGTCTTGCTGAAGCATGGCAGTGGGAATGGATGCAGCATTACAGTAATGCTCTCACTAATGCTATCTGCAGGAGGAACACCATCATTCTTTTCTCTCTGATGGTCTTCTGCATGTGAGTTGCTGCTCAGCTGGCCATGCACGAAATGCGCAGGGTTCAGAAGAGTGACACTTGATAAAATGTGGAGGCAGAGCCAATAAGCAGTGGCCTTTGCTCCTAGTTGTGTTTAAGTCTGTGAACTCACTTGGCTTGAGTGAGTCTCCTAGGCTGAGTTATCAGCTCAAAGTTACCAGAGCTGTAGGAATCACTCATTTCAAGTTTTACTAACTGAAAGAAACAGAATCTGAAGAGCACTGAGACCTGGACAGAGTCGTGGGGTAGCCCACTAGAAACAGCCCCAGAGGACAGTCCCCCACCTTCACCTGTTTGTCATGTGAAATAAAACTAATGTAGATAAACCTGGAAGATACAGCTGATATTTGTTTGCTTTAAAAACACTAAATCCAGATGGTTTTGTGTTACCCTGGCTTTCTTTTTCCTTTTTTCCCCACTTGCTTGTAATGTTTCATTAAACTGTGAGCCCCTGAGGAAGGAACTGCTGTGTTTTTCACTACTGATTCTAATGCCCTTAGACAAAAAGCCTTTGACACTGCTTTGTGTTGTCTACACAGGCTTGCAGAGGGATCACATACCTAACTAACAATGCTTGGCATTTAAGCAGCAAGCACATGGATCTGATTGTCCATGGATACCCCTGGATTTGACAGAAACACATGACCTGCCCCTACATGTCTATGGGAGCCCTTTTAATCTCTTAAGAGTTTGCTGTGGGCAAAGGAAATGGATTTCATTGAAAGGTGCTTCTTGCTCATGGCCCATCTCCACATGTCCTGCTGTGCTCCATCCTCACTCTCTAGCCCGTGGTTTTCCTTTCCTGGTGCAATATCTGCTCTGTCTGTATTTCATCCCTCTGGTTATAAACAGCCTCTTTTGAAGCTAGAAAGTGAATGATTGCACTGGAGAGAACGTTGGTTAGATAACACTGCAGGCATGTCCTACACTGTTCAGCTTGGCGTTCTATTATTCTTCGCATCATTCCTCAGTGTGCGCTTGGCACAGTGTAGTAACAGTGCTGTGCTCTGAGTACAAATTACAGTCACGCTGTGGAAATTTCCTAAAAAAGTGTGTAGGAGCCCAAGGTTCCACACCTTCCTTAGCCCAGTAACTGTAAGTATTTTATAGATGCTATGGAAATAGATGGAATTTAAGCTAAATACATTTGCAAATCTTTTGGCTTTCCTGTTGCGAGTTACTTATGCATACGGAGACACAGCTTCAACACTTAACAGGACCAATGGAGTAGGAGGTATAAGAAGAGCAGGCACGTGCCTGGCACTGGGGGTGAGGCAAGAGGTGATTCTTGCCTTGAGATTGGGAAGAAGTTCTATTTGGGGCTTCCCCTTCTTCAGCCTTTGTGTTCATTTTTGCGTGTAGACCCTGGAATCTCCTGTTCCCATGTATTTGTTTCTACAACACAACAAATCAGAGGAAGGAGCTGGTCTCCAGAAAATCCAACAGAGCAAGCAGTGGTGTTTGAGGTGATCATTTCTCTCCTGTTGCTCCCAGCCCTTTGCTGATACTGATGCTTATCTGAGTTGTGAGGTTTTTCCCCCCTCTTTACCATGCTGGTGGTGCTTGTTTTTCTCAGGGAGATGAGTTTTGTGGAGGATTAGTGACAGCCAGGTGGTGAGCAGTAGGAGAACACGGCCAGTGAGAAAGAGGCACAGGACACCCTCTTAAGGGGCATTAGGCTTTTGTGTTGGCTTAACCTGTCTTGTGGAACAGCACATTCAGATGGTAATTGAATATCCATGTCAAGCTGTTACAGCAACTCACTGCCCATTGTTCATTGGTGGTCCAGTAGCATTTCATGGCCAGTTTCCATGAACACCCTGTGTCACATTCCTAGGAAATGGAATAAAAGTGGGGAGAAAGTAGTGAGAAAGGAGATGTGTACTGGCTGTGAGTAGAGATAAAAATGACTATCTTGTGGCAAATTTTTCTGAAAATGGCTTCTCTAGTTCTTTCATTATGCTGAAATCTCAACTTTAATTAAAAAAAGCTTTTCCACACACTTTCAAGAAGTGCTTGAAAGGAATAATTGTATGCAGTCTAGAGGTTTAGAAGTTAAAAGGCTCAGCTTGTGTAATTGGTACCCAATGAAGCACACTGCAGGAGGAAGAGACAGAATTTGACTCATCTCATGAGTGCTAGCTGGTAGTGTAGTTGCAGGGATTTGAAAGGCACCCAGGAGCACTCAGAATAGCAAACAGCACCAAAAAAGCCGGGAGGAAGAAGAGCAATGTCTGTAAGATAAACAAATCCAATGGCGATGACCCATGTGAAGCAAAGGTACAGAGGGCAGTCAGAGGCGGTACAGAGGTTGGAGCCTGCCTTCAGGAAAAATCCACTGATGGCTAGGAGAGGGGCTCTGTCCCGCTGAAGCAGGACGTTTCAGGTACTCACAGCCTCCTACTTGTTCATGCAAGTTAACACCCAGCACCTCATGCCAACTGCCTAAACCTTGATGAGCTCCTACCAAGATGATTTGAGCTCTGGTGACTTCACAGTGAATATTAATCTCTTAGCAGTCATGAGTAGCTGCCAGTTCCCTCCTGCATGGTACTCCCCATGTCTTTGTAGAGGATCTTTTACCCTGCAGGTGTATTCCCACGGGACTTCTTTGCATTTAGTTTCCTCTTACCATGACCATTAGCAGAGCAGATCTTCTTCACTGTCTATCCTCACATGCTCGCAGGTGTGAACACATCATACCCTAAAACTGCAATTCTGTTGACTTGAGTCAGCATTTATTTAATAAACTTACTGACATTATCTTGTTAGAGGGAGAAATGTGGAAGCCCAAGTACATAATTTCTCTTGTCCATCACGTTATCTTTGAAGTTTCTGAACTGCTCCGTGACTCTGTTTCTCCCTTATTGCCTCTGCTAGGCTTTGCTGAGCCTAGGAGGGAGCAGTTACGCTCGATGTACAAACACCTTTCAGTGCCTTTAAAGCAGAGTTTGTGGATTAGTCAGTTCTGCTTTGTCTCAGAATAACTTTGTTTTTTCAACTCAGGGTGAATTTTGTTGCAGTATCTTCTGCTTTGTGATGAGTGACCAACAAGCAGTTCTTTTTATGTAGTATCTTGTCATGTCATCATAGCCACATATTCTCACCAGCCGCTTCTTCAGGGGAGAGGAGAATGCTGCTTTCATAACCCGTTCAAAGTCATTTAGACTGAACAGTCCTCTCCAGTTCAAATAAACAAAAGATTATTTTCAGGTGATGCTTTTGTGACAAAGATCAGCCTCTTATTTTTCCTGATTCCCTCAGGTTACAGGAAAAAAACCCAATCATTTAAAGCCTGTGCTAACAGTTGACTTTATTTGTATTGACACACATTCCATTTTCTTGAGGCACTGTAAAACAGCGTCAATGTTTTACTTGGCCAGAAGGGCTGGGATTTCACCTTGGCTGTAAAATCACCTGGCATGCCTTGACTTTCATGTGCATTAATTGCACAGCCACCTCTCAGCACATTAGGAATTCAGGACAGGACATATACTTTGATCTGCATTTTATTGTGCTGTTATTCCACCATGGAGTCACTCCAGCAATATAATCAATATTCACTTTTTCTAATTTTTTTTTGCCTTAAAAGGATTGTGAAACACCATTACTGTTCGATTAATACATCTGAAACTCTGTTGCATCCCCATGAGATGTGTTAACTTAAAAGGAAAACAGTCCTGAGACAACTTAGAGATTGAATTGCTAACACTGCCTTGTACATTGCTCTGTTGTGTGGGCTCTGCAACCAGCCAGAGCTTTTATCTCTGTCATGACCACCTCAGGCTAGTTGCTGGCTAATCTAAGGCAGATGTGTTAAACAATACATTTTACCACAAACCCCTAACAATTCTTATTAACAGGGTAAAATCTGAAATCTCTATAGATGTTTTGAATACAATGAATATGGTAAGGAAGGGAAATCTGTGTAAGGTAAACTGCAGAAATTTCATACATCTCCTTAGTCAAATATGAATGAGACGCCAGCCAGGTCACAGCAATGAGCACTGCAGATCCTGCTCCTCTTGACCAGAGGATGATAGAAATGGGCAAAGGCTGGGAGTCACTGCACCAGCCAAGGCAAGCAACTGGCTTCCAGCTGGTTTCCAACTCTGTTCTGCCACCAGGGAAACTTCATGTCAAAGATTTAACTGTCCAAGTGTGTAACCGACCCCACAACATAATGAGGGCTGTCAGTTGTCCAAAAACACTCATGAAGCAGTGTAATAAAATTAAAAACAACTAAAGAATTGTGAAATTATAGGTCTGTCAACTGAGTAGCTGATGGCTGTGCTCAGCTGCCAGCTCAAGAATTCCCATCCGCAGAGAGCATGAGGTTTCATACAAAACCTTTTTTTTTTTTGTGGAAGCAAGAAACTTTCAGTTATTTTAATTCCTCTGGGCAGTCTCAGGGTTCGTGTCACCTCAGAAAGTGGCTTTGTGTACCAGAAAGCACAGGGTAAACTGAGGAACTACTGGAATTGCACTTACTGTGGACTAAGATATAGCTACTACTGTACTGCACAGCAGCAGCAGTTTAGAGTCTGAAGGCTTGGCATTTACCAAGGTAGTTGTACCTTTGAAAGTTATCGCTAACTGCTGTTCTAAAGCCAAAGTGAAACACAGCGTGCCTGTGCTGCAGCTATACCTTGGCTATTTTTACCTGAATTATTAAACAGACGTGTATATGGAACCCAAGCTGCCCAGAGAGATCATTAATATTACAACAAAACCAATCCTGGCAGCAGTCAGCGATTATTTCAGAAAGATCCTGGACAGCTGCCGGCGATGAAAAAGCCTTTTTTCACCTTCTCATAAACTCAGCCTTTACCACAAAACCCTATTAAATTGTGTTTTCTGCAGACAACAGCTCAGAGAGTGTGGGCTATTTCAAAGAGAAGCAAGGACTTCTATACTACTGGGGGATGCCCTGCCAGCACACCAAGTGAGAGCTTGGCCTAAGCAGGGGCGTCACTGGCTGGACACAGGGATACTATGCAATTAACAGAACTGCTAGAAGGTCTGTCTGTCTGGGGAGGAGAGAGAGGCTGCAAGCAGGAGCCACAGGTGACATGCAGGAGATGAGTGGAAAATGGGTGGTCTCATTTCTTGAAGCCTCACAGACGATTTGCAAGTTAAGCTCTGCTGTTCCAACCCAATTGGCAGCAGTACAGAGAAGAAAAACTTGGGACAAGGTATTCAGCATGAGCCCTGGGTTTTAAGAAGCTTAGTTCTCAGCAAAAACCAGACAGGACAGTTTCTGCAGTGGGATCCAATGCAAACCAAGCAAAGAGCCATCACAACCACCTGATTCAGCCTGTGGTTTCAACAGCCATTGCCAGCTCTCTGTGCAGCTATTGTGCTAACTGCAGGCTCTTTTTAGAGAGCTGCAATGAATCCAAAGACATTAGAGAAAATATTAA
Source organism: Upupa epops (assembly GCA_013397515.1). Classification (NCBI taxonomy): domain Eukaryota; kingdom Metazoa; phylum Chordata; class Aves; order Bucerotiformes; family Upupidae; genus Upupa; species Upupa epops. Next base: position 67,560 of record VZRI01011590.1, read on the forward strand.
AAAGATTAGTGCAATGAAGGTCAAGAGTCTTTATGTCAACATACAGAACACTTTTCTTAGTGCCTCCCTGTCCCTAGATCAAACAGTGGACTTTGAAAAGAAAAAAATCATCTCACTGTATATAACAAAGTAGGCTGAGGTTGATGTTAACTAGAAAAATCTATGTGATTTATTCTGTTGTTCTCTCTTCCTTTGGACAGCTGTACTAGACTACGTTACAGATAAAAGTGTGCTTTACTGTAGGAAATACTGTATGTATGGAATGGCTTGCCACACATGCCGTGTGTTTGCAGCCCTGCAGGCGTGATGGTGTATTACTGTTCGCTCTGTTTTCCCCAACTTGAAAAAGCAGTAATTTAGCAAAGGTACACAGCTGGACTCCCACCCTCCCTGGCTGTCAGACTGGTGGGTACCCCTTGTGAACTTTTTTGAGGCAGGGGTGGGAAAACCTGTCCATATCTCAGGAACCAGTCCGAGACTGCAGTAGCAGTGGTGCACAGCAGCAAAAAGCAGTACCCCTCAGTATACAGAGTGCTGCACCTTGGGTTCCGAGGTACTACTGCTTGCATTAGAGAGGCTTGTATTAACTGTTGGCTGCAGCAATGGGAAGCTGGAGGAATGGATGCTGCCTTCTCTCACAGACAGGCAAAGGGTGGGCTGAGGAGATGCTCCTTGCTGTTTTGCCTGCAGAAAAGCCTGGCTGCTGGGCTGCCAAGCCAAATGGATTCAATAGCAGCTGTCAGAGGCTTTAAAACCCTGAGGAAGAGAGGTTGGCAGAGCAGCACTAGTGAGTCAAGCATGTGGGATGGGTACCAGTCTACACAACTTGTGTTTTGTCCGCATTATTTGCTCTTGTTAACCTTTGACTACAGAGATGTGACACTGAGACTTCAACCTTTTAAACTGTCAGGTCTGGTCAGTGCCCTGAAGTTTATAGCCAGCCTTTTAATGACTGATTTACAAGCAGGACAGCAGAACTGCTGTGATGTCTGTGGAAGTCTGGCACTTGGGCACAAGGCACTTGGGCTCTGCTGCTGAGGCTTCCCGTACTGTGTTCTGTAAGGTACTGAGGTTCTGTAAGGTCTATGTGTGCTGGACCAATGAAGAAACACCACACTGAGAACTAGATTAACACAGCACAAGGTCTTTCTCCAAAAGGATGGCAGTCTCCTTGCAGAACAAACGTTAAACATTTGGCTGCAGTGCTGCTCAAGTAAACCTGAGGCAACCCGTTTTGCTTACAGTCTCCCTCATATCTGTACAGCATCTTAATGCCTTCAAAAGCACTACCTACACCACCAAAACACAGCACTGCCTTTCACAGTATAAATTGCAGAAGTGCTTCCTTCAAAACACCAGGTTTAGCTACCTTGTGAGGCAATGCTAGGAGGTAAATGACTTACTCTTCCTTCCCTTTTCTCTTCCTCACAGGTCTTCCCCATTTGTGCTGCCCATTGATTGAAAACACAGGATTTCATTTGCCTCTGAATGTGAGGCAGTGTCAGCAGCTGGTACCTGGCTGTCCAAGACCTTTTTCTGCCCTCACAGAAGATTAGATGCCATCTGTAACTGGACCCCTCTTATCAGTAAAACAGCAAGCAGTAGAAATGCTGAGACCAGCTACCAAGCTGTAACAGCCCAGATTTATTAGGCTGCTTGCTGCCTGAAACAAATCTTCAGCCTGAGATTTACATGTGTTGTAGCAGAGAAAAAGTGCTTTGCTTGTCTCTTCATTGCACTGTTGCAAGAATTTAACAAAACATCATGCTGCAGATGATGAGCTGTGGCATGAAGCGGCTACTGCTCTCACATTCCACTCATTACCTGCACGTCACCTGCTGTGTGGAGCTTTTTCTTCTAAAGTGGTGAAGAACATTTTGGAGGAAGCAAACCATTTGTCCCCTGCACTTAGCTAGCAGCCAAGTAATCACCCCAAAGTTCTCTCTCCAAACTGTGAAAGCATTCATCCATTTATACAATCCAAATTAGCATGAGTACCTTCATCAAGTACATCAAGTTTCTACTGGCCATCACAACTTCAGCCATAGAGCTAATGCGCTAAATAAGTTCTCCAGATTAAAGTGACAGTGTTACCTACTTTCTGCTCTGCATGCTCAGGAGAGGGGGCTTCACCCACGTCAAAGGCCATTTGACTTGTGGCTGTGATTTTTAGGGCTGTAATGAGGATAATTTAACTAGGGTACACAGACATTGGTTAGATCGTCGACAGTCTCTTGATTAACCTCTTCTTTGAACCTTAATTGCTAGAATGTCCAGGCTTGTAAGGTGTCAATCGTTCCTTCTGTTTAGGGAGGATCAAGTGTCATTCAGCTGCAGCTGAGCATACACCAGAAACTCCTCCACTTAGTGCAGCCCTAACCCAGCATGTTAGGTTACAGGATAGCCTTAAGCGCTGCTCACACAATGACAGTTGGGTAGAGGGTTGGACTAGGTTACATTTTAATAATAGCACTTTCCAACCTAAGCTGTTCCAAGTTTCAGTGATCTCACTGGCACAGACAGACTCCCACCCGCACCGAGCTTTGGACAGCGACCCTGGAGCCGCGTCCCGCCCCGAGCCCTGCGGGGTGCCACGGGCAGCTCCGCAGAGCCCAGGCCCGGCCCATCCCCTCCCTCCGCGCCGCCTTGCGCAGCCGCGCAGCGATAGCGGAGGAGCTGTCGGACGCCCGGCGCGGCTGAGCCGGGCTGGGTCGGGTTGGGCTGNGCGGCGCTGCGGGGGATGCGGGTGCCGAGTTCAGCATGCTGTGGGGGGTTGGCCTGGCCGCGCCCCGCTCCTGTGTGGCGGACCTGAGCCGCAACCGCAGCCTGTCTCTGGGCTGGTGCACGGAGGAGCCGCCGCCCGCCCTCTATGGGGGTGGGGGGGAGATCGTGGCATTCCCGCTGGCGGGCGGGGCGGCGGGGGGCACCCTGGCGGCCC
>VZRI01011590.1:70601-123164 GCA_013397515.1 Upupa epops
TGCTGGCCATACGGTGAGCGGCGGGGCACTGCGGGGCCTGGCGGGCTGCAGGGGAAGCGGAGGCAGCGCAGGGCGCTCACCTGCGCCGGGGCTGGGGAGGGTGAGGCCTGGCGGGTGGTTTCGCAGCATCGCGCCGGTTGTGCCTTTTATCCCCCCACCGGCACCGCTCTCTATTAGAAATCTTCGTAACCCCTGTTGTCCCATATTTGGCTCCGCTCAGTCAGGATCCCGCAGCAGCCCGGCGTTAGGGATGAGTGTACTGCCTCATCCAGCTCATCCTCTTTGTGTGTTTAGCGTACCCATGTACTTGCTCGTTTGGTTTTATATTTGTTCATTTCAAAGTCTTTTATATTTAATTTTCAATTTTAAAAATTGTAAGTTTTAATTGTGTATAAATAGAATGCTATTCTGCTTTTTGACAGGAAAGAGCAAGAGCTCGATTCCAAAGATGCCATCATACTGCACCAGTTCTCAAGGCCTACGAATGGTGTGCCGAGTTTATCCCCGTTCTGTCTGAAAATGGAAACCTATCTGAGGATGGCTGATCTACCCTACCAGGTACATCGTGTGGTTCTGCTTTATGCTATAGCTCATGTATGAATCGGCACAGGCATCACATCTCACCCATGGAAATGTACACATACACCTACAGTTAGAGGGTACACCGATGCTTTTATGCCTCCAGTTAGTTTTGGTGTGCCACCTTTAAAGATATGACTTGAGTGACTTTGGTCTGGAACAGCTCTAGATTTAACTGCAAAGCTAAATTAATGTTAGAAGCTGGCTTGTCTGGTAATGGTAAAGTGAGATGGTAGCCTGTTGTTTATATGCTAAATAACACCCCAAAACTAAAGTGTAATATTAGATCTTTGAATTTCACCGTGTTAAAGAGATCAAGGTTAGACAGCTGCAGCTGCTTTTCTTCCTGGAGGGTTTCACTGTGGAGCTTTCCTGGGAAGATGCACTTGCTGTTTGCTGCATCTCCCATCACTGGTGCTTCCTCTCCAGTGAAATGAGACAGATCTGCTTCTAGAGGCCGTGAATACTGCTCCTTGACTGTGGCTGGCTGTATCCCATACCATCTTCCTCAGGGACAGCAGCCTGAGCTACTCTTGTGAATGAAAGCCAGAGGAGAGCAGAAATTTGAGTGAAGCTGTCTCATTAGTTAGCACCAAGGTTTGGTTGTGATGCTGTTCGTGTGAAGCACTGAGTGTATTTAAGTTGGTAGAAGAGCAATGATAAGTGTAACAAGGACCTTAGGTAGAAGAAATCTCTCTGTGGTTCCCTCTTGTTTTTCCTCAAGTGCTATGACTTTGGCATCTTACTTCATATTAAAGAGACCAAGCTATGAGTGAGTTGTGTGCTTGCCCCGTATGGATTCAGATTACTGCTGCATACCACAGCATTATAAAAAATGTTTTGTTTATGTCAGTGTTTATACAGAGGAAAACCAACCATATTACAACTTTTTTTTTTTTACACATTTGTGGTTGATATTCAGCTTTATATGCAATTAAAAATTCACATCGGAAGTGAAAGGAAACCTAATTAGTACCTTCTGCTGAAGTCTTTAAAAGCCCGAGTTTAATGTTTATTATCCTGAGATTGTAATAGTACTTGAATCAGACAGTTCAGCACATTAAGGAGGGAGATTTGCATCCTGTGAGAGATGTATTTTCCTCATTTAGGTTTATGAACGTGCAGGATAACTGAAATTTGAATGTGTCATTGGAGCAGGAGGACCTAGTGTGCATTTCTGCCTTACGCACAGTAATTTGTGTAGAAATTGCATGTTTGAAGGGATAACTATTTTACTATGATCTGTTTTCTTTCTAATGGCAGTTGATGCGGTTCTGAGGTTTGTGAAGTTGCTGTGGGGAAGAGCAGTTAAAGAAAGCTGTGGTATAGAAGGCGATTGTCACAGTATGCAGTCACTTCTGTAAGATCACACTGCATTTCTGTGATTCAGGATGGATTTTAGATAGCTAGTGCTGAACAGAAGTGGGTCATCCAGTTTTTTTTGAGAGCAGAGTTTCCAGAGGACTGGCCTCAGATTGTGCCAGGGGAGGTTTGGGTTAGACATTAGGAAAAAATTCTTTATTGAAAGGGTCATCAGGCCTCTCAGAGACCATCACAGGTTGCCCATGGAGAAGGTTAAATCAGGGAGTTGTTTTAACCTATTGTGGTTCCCCACGTGTTCCATGTGCCATGCTGCAGGAGTGGAAACAGGTCTCATGAGTGCTGGAAACACTAGGCTGCTGCTTTTATCTTTGATGGTCTATGTGTATTTAAGGTGTTTGTAGGGTTACTGAGATACTGTAGGGTTTTAGAGGTAAGTTTAGGTGGAGGTAAAGATGTAACTTTTTTCCTGAAAGAGGTGTGTTCTGTTTCTGGCCTTGTGTTAGGATTACAGTGCTGTGTTTGGCTTGGGTGAGTGGAGGAAGAGACACATGCTACCGTGGGATTAGGTGGTAGGGGAGCTGGAAGGGTACCAGCAGGCAGTACTATTCTCATCTGGAGTTATGAAGTTTACTGTACTCATACTACCTGGAGAGAGACTTATTTTGTCCCCTTGTGGCTCTGTAACTTGTAGGACACTTTAGGTGATGGAGACATCTGATGACTCCCACTGTCAGGCAGCATCAGCTGTCTAAGAGGTTATGCTTGGACACAGGAGGAAACATTTTGCTTCCCTGGGCACTGCTCGGGCAATGATGGAGAAGCAGTGGCACTAGTCTGGGTGGCAGCAGGTGCCAGTCTTTGCCTTTGGAGACTGGCTGTGGTTGTCACTTTGCTGTGGAGGGAATGTTTCCAAGTGAGAGTTGTGGAATGGGATGGAGGAAACACAGTGGGGTGGCCAGGTGGCTTTAGTTCTTTCAGTTCCTTGTGTTTATTACAGTGCAACAGACTGCTGAATAGTGTGCTTAATACCACACTTTAATGGCATGTGAGAATGGTACTGAGTGTCATTCCTGCCTCGCTTTCACCTGAATTTCTCCTAACAGATGAGCTCTAGTAATGTGCTTGTATTTTCTTGAAGCTGCCTTTCTGGGTGCAAGTTCTACCTGCCACCCTGGCTGAGCTGTCATATTACCTTACTGCTTTTTTTAAGGGTATTTGAGGCTTTTGTTGGTAAAGGTTACTTTGAGGCAGCCTATCCTGGGTGCTTGTAGGGGATCTAACGAGGGATTCCCATTTCCTTGTCAACAGTAAGAGCTGAGCATTTATGTAATGGTAGGCAAAACAGCAGAACCTGCTGTTATCAGGCAGGTCTGTGAAGGTGGTAGCCTCCTTGGGAAAAAGCATATGTGAAAGTAAAAATATAAGAAGCAGTAATTGAAAATGTGGAACCTAATTTCTTCTGTGTAGCACTACAGAATTACCCCAGAAGTGTCCTATGCCATTCTGTTTATAAATTATAAGGGGAGATTTTGTTGGGTTGTTTTGGGGTTTTCTCTAGTGATGATACCGCAGCTTTTCCCTGCTTTGCAGCTGCTAGAATTTTTAAATGGAATTTTTAAGTGGCAATTAGTAGTGGTCATAAGGATTCCAAGGTTTCAAGCCTCAAAATACCCATTTGAGAACAATGGATAGAAGAGCAGTGTATCTGAGATTTCTCATGAGGCTAAAGGTTTTCTCAGGTCATTGGAAGATGTTTCCTGTGTTATTTGTCTGTAATGAGACATGAAAATACAGAGAAGGCTTTAAGTTTACCTCAAATAACATTGCTGTAGGAACTTTATCTCTCCTCTTTGTTTTTGAGAATGTAATATTGATGCAATACTGAAGTTTGTAAGCAGTGTGTTTATACACATTAGATATATAAGCGCTTCAAGAAATGTGGAGTTGAATAATAAGAACTTGTGGGGTTTTTTCTGGCCTGCAAATGATGTGGGCTGCAGTAATTGCAATATGTAACAGACACATCTTCCAAGCCTAGCAGTTTCTGCAAAAAGCATCGATCTCCATGCATAAGAAGGAAAATCTCATACTGGAAGGGCTTTTTGAAGACTAAGCCAGCAGTGCTCAGTGCCTCACGGACATGCTGTGTAGTTCCAGAAATAGCTTATGATTCTGCATTAAATTCGTAATGAAACATTATGGAAACCTTTCAGTTAGCCTGAGTGCTGAAAGGGCCTTTGTGATGAAGGAGAGGCCTGGAAGGATGGGGCAATGCCCTCTCTCAGTTTTGGATATATGGCAGGTGTAGGGTTTCTCCCATGGAGATGAACTCCATGTCACCTACATGTGCAAGCAGCATAGTTCAGCTGCTTTAGTCACCCATGCAGGGATGCAGTAGATGAGCCATTATACAGTCTGGTGTTCCTACCAAGCTCTTTGTTTGGGCAGAAATCCCAGAGCAGGCTACAGCCAGAAGGCATTGTTTTTCCAGCACTGTTACCCATTTCATCTGTTTTCATCCACAAGGAAAGAGCCTACAGGAATGGCTGTGTGTTGGTGATGTGTTGCGCACTCATGCTTTTGACAGTAGCCAGGATGCCCTGCTGGCAGACTGAGCCATGTTCTGGGATATGAATGGACCTTAATCCATCTTTAGCAGATTCACAAAGGCTAAATTCTTGAGACCAAAACAGGTTAGTCCAGAACTGCTAGCCCTAAACCTCCAGCAATAGGAGCTGGATTCTGAAGGGTTTAGGATGACTGTCAGGGACTGAGTACAGAGATTTTATTGTGAATGTCCTTGATTTGGCTTTCTGAGCTGGGATTTTTTATTCACTAAATACCAGGACGTGACGATAGGAATTGCAAGAAAGGAATAAAGTTCTACCTTGTGTCTCTGCCTTCAGGAGTAAGAGAGAACTGAAATCAAATGTCTGATGACATTTTGGCAGCCAGCCATTCCTCTTGTGATTGTCAAATGAGACCTAAATTCTGTAGTTTCTGTGTTCCACCTTCTCCAGCTGTAAAATGGGGAAAATGTAGTGCAGCTTCTGCATGAACGTGGTACTGAGCGGGTATACCAGTATCAACAATGCACTGGTTCTGTACCAGTGCTGGGTTTGTGGAGACCCAATTGTAACTAGCCAGTGTGTGAGATTTCTTCGTTACGAAGCTGCAGAAGCATCTGTAAAGGCAGGTTTTGCTCCTACTTGGTGAGGGAATGATACACCTCTCATTATGTGCTTGTTTTCATCCTTGGAGGTAATGTAGCCATTTGACATAGGCAGTGAATTAGTCTTCATAAACCACTTTGAACATCAGTGGTGATCCGGTGTTGTTGCATGAAAAGGTGGAGGGAGTCAGGAAGAATTTCATAAGGAGTAAACCTTCTTTGCTCCAGCTGGTGATCCAGAGATTAGAGGAGGCTAGGGGCAGCTGGTATGACACCAGCCTTCATGAGCAGCCATCAGATTTCAGTAATAGTATTAATTCTTGTGCAACTTGGTCTGTGTAATCCTGCTGTGGCAAGGGGATTGGACTAGATGATCTTTCGAGGTCCTTTCTGATCCCTGATGATTCTATGGTTTACTATAGGTCCAACAGTGAATATTCACAAATCAGTCCTTGTGTGGTTCTTGTGGTCCTCCTTGTAGGAATAGCACTATCTGTATATATCTGCTATTGGTCTGATAGCTAGACATTTGTGAACAGCTATGCAACATTTATATATAGAGTCTTTTGAGATGACTGGGGATAAATTAACTTGCAGAAAGCACTATAAATCTTTAAGGGATACAAACAGACAAACAAAACATACAAAATAGACACAGACACATGGCAAATCTGACACATGGCGAATCTGCTGAGGTACATTTTCATACCATCCCAGAGCTGGAGTCTGGAGGGGAGGAGAAGAAAACCCATTGAGATGTCCTTTATGATCTTTTGGGGTCAGGTTTTTGACCACACATACATACTCACTCTCCTTTCTCAGTCCCCAAAAAAGATTGACATTTGTGTGTGTTAGGGAGACTGTAGAAAAAAAGTTTCTTTGGGGGTAGCACAAAGATACTGATTGGCGATTTAGCTTGATTAGCTTATCCCTGTCCAGCCATTATGTCCATCCCTCTTCCAAGAGATATTAAGAACACTTCAGTCCATCCTTTTGTGTCAGTACAGATCCTCATCTGGGAGCCTTCACTCCCTCAGGCAGGGTCTGGCTTTAGACACAATTCAGTGGATGCTTTTCTTCTGATGTCTTTTTCCCTTCCCAAGAAATGTGTAAGAGACAAACTTAGTTGAGACCTGTGATGAAAACCTTCTTTATGATAGCAGACCCAATATTCAAGAGATCTGAGCATCTCCAAACCTTAAATAAACCAGGTACTTAAGTTGTATTGCATTGTGTGACATACAGTGAGAGTTTGTAATGCTTTAAATGGCCGGGAAATAGTATTATCTGATTGTCAGGATAATGGAGGATAAAAGCTGTGGCACTGACTGACCAGTAGTCTGGAGTATTAATTTGGAAATACAGAAAAATGCTTATTGGGTAACGTTGCCTTTAAAAACACCAAAAAATACTGGAAGAGCTTGGAAGCGTCTTTTTTGTCTGTTTGTTTACTTGCTTTTTTTGTCCCTAGAACTATTTTGATGGAAAACTTTCCCCTCAAGGGAAAATGCCTTGGATTGAATACAACCACAAGAAGGTGTCTGGCACTGAGTTCATTATTGACTTTTTGGAAGAGAAGCTTGGAGTGAATTTGAATAAACACCTTGGTCCTCATGAAAGAGCTGTTTCCAGAGCTGTGACAAAAATGGTGGAGGAGCACTTCTATTGGTAAGCTTGTGTGGTGGAGCTGGCTGCATTCTTGTGCTGTCAGGATGTGAGTGCTTACGTTATTTTGCTGAAAGCTTGAGTACTCGGTTATTAATTTCACAGCTCTCTTTACCCTATACAACTGCTGTTGCTGCCTGTGTGTGTTAGTATGGGTTGAGAATAACTCCCCAGGGATTATAATGCTGTGTGGGCAAGGTGAGGAGTAAGGCCTGCAGCTTTGCAAAAGGGAGCAGGAGGCGGATGTTCCTCCATCCTTTTTCCTGTGACCTCTGTAACAGCCTTATTAATAAAAAGCAAAACATCAAGATGCATTTGTAGTTTTGGGGAGTGTAACAAAAGCAGAATGAATACAGAATATTGTGTTGCGACAGTTACTGATTTAAATTATCTATATGTGTGATTACAGTGTCACAACAGTATGTGGTTTAAACTGAATGTGTTTGCATGCTTTTGCTTTCACCTTGTGGTCGAAGATAACCAGCAACATGTGTATGTATGATTTTTTTCAAATAATTTTTACAGTTTCTTGGGAACAATTTTTAGTTTTCAGTAGGCAGATTTTAATGATGCGGTTTAAAAATGTAATCCCTGCCTTCCAAGAAGTGTGACCTGCATCAGTTATATCCTCTGCAGTGCCACAGCCTCAAAAATTTGACTCGGGTAGCCTGCAGATATAATTTCTTTTGGTTCAGTTTCCCTTCCTCAAGTGTTACAGCTTCCAAGGGGAAGATGAAGCTGTGTAATCCTGTAATGCTCTGTCACCTTGCCTTACTGTTGGTTGTTTTACAGTTCATAGACCTAACTGATTTAAATATAATATCACTGATGGCAGACTTATACCGCTGCTATGTCTCAATTACAAACCCCACATTCCTCTATGAAGCTGTTGTCTGTTCCTCCAGCCTCCTTGAGTTGCCTCAGCACAGTTGAGCAGAACACAAGGGAGCATGGGGCCCAATGACTGCAAATTCAGGTGCTGGCCCAGGGGGTAATATTGAAATGGGTGGACAAAGCTAGACCAAGTAAGAGTAGAAATGTGCATGCCTGGCTGTGAATCCCTGTTGCCTTTCCTGTTCAGTCACACAGTTGATTTTCCTGTGTATTTTTGCTGCAGACCATCCAATTGTAGGTCTTACTGTGCATCCCTGTTTTTTGGCTGTACCAGAGGCTTGTTCTGTTGGTGAGGTCACTTTTTGGTACTGGGCAAAGCCTGAGCCATGAAGCATCACAACTGCACTGCTGCGGTTCCTGTTTAACAGATCTGAATGTTGAGTTAGGCTTCAGTGGTGTATTAGGACCACATGTGAGGTTCCTGACAGCAGTGCATCTGTGGTTGTGGGATCCCTTCATGTTGCTCCTCGAACCTACCTGCTTCCCACCAGAAACATAGGGTTTGTTCATGGGGTCCTCAAGTCCCACAGTGAGGAATGTTTAACAGTGATTGCCTTTCTGCAGAGTAAGGTTTATAAAATCAACTCTCCAAAGCAGCAATGCCAAGTGTGATTCCTAGCATTCCATTGCCAGCAGCAAAGTAGTTTCCTCATAAATAAGGAACACAAATGTACACAGAGGTACATTTGTCAGACAAAGCAGCACAGTACGTTCTGTGATGTGTTGTGTCTGCTTGGAGCTAATCCTGGTGGGTGCTCGGCATCTGCCTCTCAAACATTTTGCTTTTACTGAGGTAATTGCTTATTTTAACCAATTAGTACCTCTTACAGGTGGAGTTTGCTGCTCTGGCTGGAGCTGGGAGTGATGCAGGGCTCTTGTGAGCCTCAGCCTCTAGACATCCTGCCCTGCTCCAGGTTGCTGAGCAAGGCAGGGTTCTGGCAGAGTGATAGCGAGTGGGTCCCGTAGCCACTGTGGTGCTGGGATTAGAGAGGGTCTCTGACATACACAAGGCTGATTTGGGGCTGCTGCTGGAGTTCTGTTTGGAGAGGAGCAGCGATGTCCATCAGAGCTCAGTTTTGGAATCAGTTTTAATATCTTTATTGATGACCTGGACATGGGGATTGAAAGCACCCTCAGTCAGTTTGCAGGTGACACCAAATTGTGTGGGAGTGTTGATCTGCTCGAGGGCAGGAAGTCTCTACAGAGGGACTTGGACAGGTTGGATCAATGGGCCAAGGCAAATTGTCTGAGGGATAGTAAGGCCAAGTGCCAGGTCCTGCATTTTAGTAACAACAACCCCAGGCAATGCTACAGGCTTAGGAGTGAGTGGTTTCAAAGCTGCCCAGCAGAAAAGGACCTGGCGGTGCTGGTAGACAGCCAGATTCGTATGAGCCAGCAGCGTGCCCAGGTAGCCAAGAAGGCTACCAGGATCCTGGCCTGGATCAAGAATAGCATGGTCAACAGGAGAAGGGAAGTTCTTGTGCCCTTGTGAGGCCTCATCTTGAGTACTGTGTTCAGTTCTGGTTNTTGCCCTCTACAACTACGTGAAGGGTGGTGATAAGAGAGGGGGGTGTTGGCCTCTTCTCCTTGATCACTGCTGACAGAACCAGGGGCAATAGTGTGAAGTTGAGGCAGGGGAGGTTTAGATTGGATCTCAGGAAGAAATTCTTTACGTAAAGAGTGGGGAGGCACTGGAATGGCCTTTCCAGGGAGGTGGTTGAGTCACCGACCCTGGAGGGATTTAAGAAGCGTGTAGACATGGTGCTTCATGACAGTCTGTAGTGGCAGGCATGGGGGGGGGTATTTTGTGGTTTTTAATGTCTCATGTATTCAGATTTTTTTGTTGGTGTGGGTATGGTTGGACTTGGTGGACTAGGAGGGCCGTTCATACCAGGATTATTCTGTGGTTCAGTGATGGTTACAGCTGAGTTTAATTTGGTGAAAAAGCCTGCTAACCTGAGTGGGTGTTGGGCCATGTCAGTATGGAGGAGATGGGAGTGGACTGATTTTGTGGCTCTTGCCCCAGGATCTAGTTCTGGTGCAGACTTCTGTCATCTACTGGAGGCTTCCCTGGGTCACCTTGACTGCCTGTAGCAAACTGTGAGCCTTCAGAAACCTTTGGGGCACTGTGGGTCACTTTTAGGATGCACGGAGGTTACAGTGTATCTGCAGCATGTTCATGGGATCAGATCGCTGCAAGATGGGTTGAGAATATTGGATTCTCCTGTCAAATGGCTCCTGGTTATAGCTGTGGCTGTGAGGTGCTTTCTGGCACTTGAACCACAAGAAAGGGATCTCAGGTCAGTGACACTAATGTGCTTAGTGAGCATCTGAAGCACTGAATCACATTCAGCTTAAGTAAACTAACCTGTGTAATTGGTTTAGCTGTATTGTCCAACATAGTCTTCCTGATTTATGGGGGGGGTGGGGAGGGGATGTGGGTGATAGTGATCTTGGTGATAGTGATCATGACATAGTGGAATATAGAATTCTGCGAGGCAAAGGTAGAGGCAATAAGTAGAATTATAACTCTTGACTCTTTGGCAGAGCGTATTTTCCTCTTTTCAGGGATTTACTTGCAGGAATCCCATGGGCTAAAATGCTGGAGGGTAAAAGAGTTCAAGAAGGCTGGTTAAATTTTAAATATCACTTCCACCATGCCCAAAAAAAAGTCTATTGTATTGTGGAAAAAATCAGGCAGATGGACTGGAAGACATCTGTGGATGAACAAGGAACTCCTAAATGAAATCTTGAGTAAGAGAGAGGTCTGCAGTTTGTGGAAGAAGGGATTTGTTGTGTGGAAGACTTATGAGGAAGTTGTTAGAACTTGGAGAGCTATAAGGAAGGCTAAATCACTTCTAGAGTTAAATTTGGCTAGGGAACTTAAAGAAAATAAGGGCTTTTACAAATATATTAGTAGTAAAAGGGGAAATAAGGATAGTGTGGGCCCACTGTTGAATGAGGTGTCAGTCTTGATGACTGATGATGCAGAGAAGGCAGAAGTGCTAAATAACTTATTTGCTTCTGATTTACTCTGAAGACCATCCCTTGGGAACTCCAGGCCTGGGAGATAGGAGAGATAGGCTGTAAGAGGGAAGATTTCCCAGTGATTAAAGGGGACCAGGTTGCGGATCAGTTACAAAAGTTGAATGTTATAAATATGTTTCCGGATGAGATGCGTCCGAGAGTATTGAGAGAACTGTCTGATTTTACTCTTCCACTCTCCATTATTTTTGAGAGATCATGGTTAACAGGAGAGGTACCTGAGTACTGGAAGAAAGCTAATGTCACTCCAGTCTTCAAAAAGATTGTTTGTGGTACAGTGCCAGCTCACTGGTGTGAATGGAGTGAGCACTACTGATGGCAGGTCCATCACTCTGATTTAGATTGTGTGACTGGGGTGACTTTTAAAAAACATTGCAGCAGACTCATCTTTTTATGGTTTCATTTGGCTTCCTTTTCTTGTCCTTCCCCATGGCCAGGCCTGTTGTCCTAAAGCAGCTAAGTGATGTTGCTGAATTGCCTGCTGGAGCTGGTCAGTCCTCTCAGAGTGAAGGTTTTCCTTAGTCTGGTGAAGTAATAAATAATAGCTTACAGGTACAGACAGCACTTGCAAGTATTTCTCAGTGTTTGCATCAAGAGCAGAGGTTTCTTTCTGGTTCAGAGCTGTGCTAATGGATTTTGTTATATGCCAAGCTTGTGGAACATATGACTGAAACTTTGTACACCGCAGAATGCTTTTGTAATTTTAGCCCAGTTTTTTTTCCATTCTTCTTAATCCTGTTTTAACTTTGCTCCTTGAGTGTTGTAGTCTTGTACCACCTCTTCAGCCTGAAGTTACTACTTTTGGAGCTTCAGTGGCTGTTCTCTCCTATTGGCTTTACTCTTTCCCCTGTGTGCTGGTGCCCCTCACATGGTCTGGCTTTGTTCCCAACTCCACTGTGCTGAAACCAGCCCAGTGACTTGAGTGGGTGCATCCTTTTGGAAAAAACAGGGATTGTGCAGGGCCCTGTTAGAAGAGTGGTACTGAAGCACACGAGACGTCAGCAGGACACTCTTGTCATGTGAATAGAGTGCAAGAGGTTGTAGGGAAACCTGCTGGGTTTCATCAGAAATGTGGCAGGTGCAGTTTTATTGTTCACTTTTGATGCATTTGCTGCAAACCCTGCATGTGTCTCGCCATTACTGACTGAAGAAACCTGCCTTAGCAGAAGGTAACCTGCAGCTTTTAACGGAATTAAAATGCCCTTCATGTACTCTGGTGGGAACACTCTAAATTTGAGCTGTAAGTGGATTTTTTTTTTTTTTAAAGTGTTAGGCCAAATAGTCTCCTTTTACTTTATGCTATTAGTAATTCAAGTATAGAATCTGTGGAAACGTAAAGATTAGAACATTTTCATGGTGCAAAAGACACAAATATTTTCCCTAAGAAACAAGTAGAACTCAGCAGTACCATCAGGTAACAACTGTTTCTGTTCATGACATACAGGAGCTTGGTGAACGCTGACAACAGAAAATCACTGGAGTTTTCCAGGAGAGACTGCTTCGGTTTTGTTATTTTCCTTTCTTGAATTAGGTGATCTATAGCAGCCCTGAGGAAATTATATGCAACGGTAAAACTGAATTAATATTCCAAAATAAATAAACTGAGCTCGGGTCATACTGGAAATAGGAACATAAGATTGTTAAGTTAGTATTTAATATAGTTGCATATGTGAACTTGCAGCTTCTGCTATTTTGACTTTTCACTCTAGCTTCCCTGGTTTATGAACCTGTTTTCATGCAGTCTCAAATATGTAAATCCACTTCTGGGATTTTCACTTTGTGAATTGTTACAAACGTAATTGAATCTGGGTATCGGCTTCCAGTGTTGGTGAGACCCCCTTGGCTTTGTATATTTGTCCTGTCTGCTCTGGGGTATCTTCAGCTTTTTTTCCAACATCCATGGACTTTGGTTCCTTCATAATGTCAGGAGATGTTCTATATTAGTGTTTTGTTTTTCCTAAGAATCTTGATTGGTGACAGCCACAGATCAGGCTTTTTAGCTTTGAATATTAGTAAAGAAAAAAACCCATCTAGGTAATAACAATTCCAGCTGTTTAGGCAATTTTATAAAAAGATGTCTCAAAATAATACACTAGCCATTCAGTACAGCTGAAATGCAGCCTGAAGTATATCAGTCTTGAAGTAATGTGCTTTTTATAAAATCAGCATTTTGAAGAGGTACTAAAACAGGAGAAAAACTATCTGGTGTGCACCATCCCTTCATTTTTTAGATTTTACTCTAAAAAGTTTGTGTTGGTATTAGTTTCTGAGGATAGCAGAGATCTCCTGAATAATGATGCTACTTTATTTATGTTGGAGCAGGGTTATTGCCAAGCAGTATGGAAAGTGAGGAGAACATGTTGGAGGGAAAGGCTGGTTCTTTGTGGGCGGTTTTGCTGTTCTCCCTGTTCACTCAGTCACCTTCAGCTAACAAGTCCTTTGGACACTGCATTTTGTGTTGCACCACTGTTAACTTGTTTTTGTGTCTTTCTAGGACTTTAGCTTATTGCCAATGGGTGGAGAATCTTCATGAGACACAAAAGATGGTTTCGCTTTTCGGCCCCTTCAGTGATTTGCTGAAGTGGATCTTCTGCCATCTGACCAAAGGGATTGTGAAGCGGGAAATGTATGGCCACGGCATTGGCCGCTTCTCGGAGGAGGAGATGTACACTCTGATGGAGAAGGACATGCGGACCCTGGCAGGTCTCCTGGGTAATGTACAGAGAGTTTCTTGTACTCTGTTCACTGCCTGCTGTCCACATCTCATATACAGTCTGCTTTGGACTGTGGGTAGAGGCTGCACTGCTGCTCTCGTTCAGTGCCACCCTTGGTTTGATAGGGACAGTGGTTCTTTCCCTGCTGTTTGCTACCCTGGTTCTGACTAGACAGCACTGAGAGGCTGAGGCAGCAGCAGTGGATGTCTGTGCTGGTCATTCCTTCCTGTCTGCTGAGAGCAGACAAAGCCTTCAAGAGAAAAGAGAAACAGGTTCCTGAGTACCTGTAGAAGTCTTTCATCTTGCTTGTTTGGAGTTTGTAGTGACACTCAGTTTTGTAAAAATTCAAGTTCAAAAGGATCACTAAATCATCTAGACAGATCACTGTGGATCAGACTGCCTGGTTGCTGTCTTAACGAGTGTCTTTTTTTTGTGTCTGAAGCATGTCTTTCTAAAAGGAATCCAGTGTTACTTATGAGACTTCAGCAGGTGGAGGTGCCACCACTTTGACTAGTAATTGATGGCATATGTTAATCACCATCACCATCTGTCTTAAGATCTAACCTGGTTTGAACTGGAGTCTGTCTGATTCTGTCCTGCAGGCAGATGCTTTTTCCCTCCCTGGGTGGCCTGGGTCACTTCCTTGGGAAAGAAAATGCTGTAATTGAGCAGTCTCTTACTTTTCTTTTTGGTGGGGAGGAATCACTGGAAATCCTCAAGGAGAAGATGTTTTTTTCAGAGCATAATTTTTTAATTTGCATGATACATGTGTTATCAGCAGGGGCTTTATTTCTGCTTCCAGATTATTGATGAGAATGTTATGCCTTGTGTAGTTCAAAAAGCCTGAGTAAGCATCTGCTGTATCCACGGTATTTTACTGCCTTACCAGCTGAATACTGGGAATCTCTGAGTGTTGCTGTCCATGTGCAGTTAGTGATTGGTTATATTTGCTCTTGATGTGTTTGCTTGCCTGCTCTTCTACAGTTGTCTTGTTAGTTTATTTGGATGTTTTTGGGTGCCCAGGCTTTGCCCAGCCAGCTGTTTGTCATTGGGTCTAGCACCTATGGCCTCCAGATGGTATCCTGGGATGGAGACAGGAGGTGGGGTGCAGGCTTCCAGCCTGACTAGACACGCTGTTTCACAGACTGGAAAAAAAGGGGGTCAGTCAGCCTGTTGCTTGCACAAAACCGTTTTGAGAGATTCCCCCTCCATACGTGCCCATGTGTTTTCCTAGGAGAGAGGAAGGGATTTGGCTGTTAAGTAGACGGTGATGTTAAGAGCTTAAACAGGATGCCTGTCATGCAGAGTAGCTGCACATAGTGAACTGTAGTTGTCAGTCATTAGACAGACTAATGCTCCCCATTTTTTACAAAGACACCATTCACATGGGAACAAGAATAACTTTCAGATTGCAAGAGCTGCTTCCAAAGGATAACTTGGCAGCTGCCAGGTCTTGTGATGCTCATTTTGATATTCCCAGTCACTTCTTGAATGCTGCTTTTTCTTTTTTTCTCATTTCTAAGAATCGTTTTCCCCTTCTCTCATATACCTGTTTCCCTACAGCCTTCTCCATATTTCTCAAAAGTGGAAATTAGAGAAGTCCCCTTCTGATGGATTAGTGTGTCCTGTTGGTATCAAATTATTCTCTGTTCTGGAGTCTTTAGGTGACAAGTGTAGTTGCCTTGTGTTGTAGAAATTTCCTACTGCCTGATGGTGAGAAAATGAGAGGGGCTGGCTGTAGGAACTAGCAATACATAAAAATAGACATTTTGATAATTATTTTAAAGGTGTGAGTGCACAGTGCCTATAAATCTGTGGGTGTTCTCTTGGCTCTCTGCCAGCCCGAGGCTGTTGGGTAAATGAGGATTTTCAGGACGGAGTTACAGGGCAGCAGTTGTCTGAACTGGCATTTGGAAAGCATTTGATGTTTTGTGGAGGGCAGGGATGCTCAGAACTGAGACACAGAGGTGGGATTAACATCTAATGTTAATTGGACTGCCTTGCAGCACCCTGAGTGGGAAGTATGTGCTGTTGTGAATGGATGCCAGTTTCCTGCCAGCCTTGTGTCTCATAGTTCTGTCTCTTACTGAGGTTTTTTGGCCCCATGCTGAAGTAACTGCTTTTGAATCCTCTGGTGTGTATACATTCTTAAAGAGTGGAGCTGTGTGCTCTTAAATCCCTGGGCAGCACAAATTAGTCCTAGTCTAGCATGACTGTGTGCTTAGACTGGGCAGAGGATGCAGCAAGGTGTGTGAGGGGTTTAGTACTACAACTAGACACTGAGAGATGACATGGGGTGTGTGAAACATTTCAAAGGAAGGTTGGAGAACAGAGTAGAATTGGTAGGAGGGAATGTGTGTGGATGCCAGTTATGCAGTGCAGGGTGACCTAAACCAAGATTTATGGTTTTATGGAACTGCTGCTAAATTTCCTCATTCCCCCTTTCTTTCCATGCATGGGAAGGAGCAAATGCTGTGCCTGGGGAGCCACTCTCCTTGCAGAAGAGAAGGATGGTTCAGCCCTCATGCACTGCCTGCCTTTGCTGTAGCAAGCTGTAATGGTGGTGGTACTTCCCAGCACAGCATTCTCATTTATTCCTAGTGCTGTCATATAACTGTTTTGGGGACTGATTTTTGAGCCATGTTTGAGATCAGCATCACATAAATACTGAAAAGACATGGAGTTTGCCCTCTGTGTAGTTTTTCAAAGAACAAATTGATACCAGCATGAATGATCCTGAGAGAGTTAGCTTTGCGTTCACATTATGCCTGACCGACCAGAGGAGGGTGTTGTTACTGGTTATTTCAGAGCTCTGCCCTGCTGTACTGTAGCACAGGGAGAGGACAGCACTTGTGGTACTGCACTGTGGACTCTGATGCGTTTTACTCCTGGATAGTCTTTCTAGACTCACTCAATAACCCTAAAATTTAATAACCTGCAGAATTACAGGCAGTTTGTATTGGGCAGGGGAAGAATATCCTGGGGAGATGGGGTAACTAGCTTTGAAGAATTTCATTATGTTCCACATTTCACAGGGTTTATAGCCCTTTGGTCCAAGTCAGGCATAGTGCAACCATCTCACCTGAACTCTGCAATCTCACACATTTCACCTGCATGCTCTGTGTGTGGGCTTTGCTCCAGGCCTTGTGCCTGTCATGAGGCCACTAGTTTGCACTAGATGCTTGTTTCCAAATGGTGTCTTTGCAGTGTGATTTTCTTCACTAGTTTAGGTAGTTAGCCATCTGTTTGCACTGTGGTGGTTACTCAGGACCATGGTGGCATTGAGGTGCTCAGGGGGGTAAGCACACTGGCAGTGTGGAGCAGACATGTCCCTCCTCTGGACCAAGCTATCCCAAGCAGCAGCCTGATACAGGCTTCTGCATGAGCCCTGCCAGGTCAGAACTAGTGTTTGCGGGCTCCACACTGGTGCTGTGTGGGAGGTGTTGTGTCCTCCTGCTGATGGCAGTGTCATATTGAAAATGTGGGTCATTTCTGAGCAGTTCTGAGCATCATGTTTCAGCCTGAACAAATAGTGGGAGAGGAAGGCTTTGAGTCTAACTTTGAGTAGGTGACCAGAAAGTGGATCTGCACCCACCAGAGATGGAGGGGGACCAGCTTCTTTTGGCAAGTCCACCCATGATTTCAAAACATTGGATGACTTTGGGTTTGTACCAAGGGAGAAATCCTGCTTTGAGGGCCCCAGTGGCTGTAGAGAAGATGGTGGTAGAAGCAGCAGAACTGGCGCAGTCTGTGTGTGTGTGTGCACGCTGCCAGCTGTGGTGAGCAGAGGAGCTTGTTTGGTCAGTGGTGGCTGTAGCTGGCCTCCTTATACAAGTATTGAGCACAGAGGAGGCTGCCATTATGGATATTGCCTGCTGAACCTTACTCAACATCAAATCCCTGTCTCTGAACCAGTGAATCTTTTCAGCTAAATGATTTCAGTAAAAGAAAATGTGTAACCAGGGAATGAATGATTTCTGTTTTTTGCAAACCGGGGAACAGTAACATCCAGTGGAGAAATGTTTCCTGCTGTGTTTACAGGTGACAAGAAGTACATTATGGGACCAACTGTTTCCACTGTTGACGCCACAGTCTTTGGGCATCTGGCACAGGCAATGTGGACTCTACCGGGGTCTCGACCTGAGAGACTAATCAAAGGTAAGAAGCTTTAAATGATCTGCGTTGAAAAACTTGGCATTTGCCGTGTTTAAACCTGGAGCACCTTGTAAAGATGTTTGAGGGCTGCAGTAGTGCTTGAGCTGCATCGCAGGCAGTTCGTGGATGTGATACAGCATTTGTATCCTGCTATTTTCTTTTCTTTCAGAATTCCTGCTTGTTTTCTCTTTAATGTTCTACATGGTAATTGTTTCTGTTCCTGTGTTTGATGTTTTCCTTGTTTATCATAGTGAAGTCTGAATATCTGTAAGGAATGAGCACTGGGTGGAGTGTGAGAAGACAGAAGCAAGGCCATGAGCCAAATTCTGCTGTGCTGAGTAGTTTCACTGATAGAACTGCAAGTGCTATTGTCCCACTGAAATTACACCCTTTACTATTGTGAAGATGCTGAGCAAGGAAAACGTCCTGGCTTTGTAGACAGGTGTTTTTGCATTCATTGGAAACTTAACATGTCCCTCCCCACAATGTATTTTTTACTTTACGGAGTGATACAAGCATATGGAAGTATTTTTGCATGGAAACAGCTAAGGAGGAAAAGAAAGGCTACAGGGTGACATTACTGAACCTTGCAGTATCTGTAGAAGGCCTACAAGAAAGCAGCAGTGGCTTTAAGCTGAAAGAAAGTAAGTTCAGACTAGATGTAAGTGGGGAACTCTTCTCTGTGAAGGTGGTAACGCATCACTGGATGTGTTCAGGTGCGGACTGGATGGGTCAGTCTGGTCTGGTGGAAGATATTCCTGCCCCTGGCACAGGGGTTGAAACTACAGGTAAGATTCTGCAGCATCCATGGCTTTCTGGAAGGAATACTGTGCTTGGTGAAGTAATTTGTCTAACAAAAATATGTAGATGGTTATCGAGGCTGATACTAGAGCGGTACAGATGGTTCTCTGTACCCATGCACCCACATAGCTGCTTTGAGTGCTGGTTTGACATGCACATTCCCATTAATAAACTGCTTTCCCTTTCATCTTCGGTGTTTCTTGTAGTTTCTCTCTAAGTGTCCGTTTACGAATAACCTTAAGGCATGAAGTTCGCAGGCCGGGAACGTAGGAAGACTGCCAATGTGACTTATTTTGTAGACAGCGCTGCCATCTGGTGGTGGGAAGCGCAAAGCCACTGCTTAGTAAACGAGTGTCAGGTGTGGGTGTAGGATCGAATTCTGTAGGGATTGCGTTTGCCATAGTTACTTTGGAATGCGCACTTACTACCGTCCAAGTGTAACTCTTCTTGCTGTGTACTGAGTTCTGTGGAATTTGTAAAGCCATTAAGAGGATGCGTGAGATCTTGGCGTTTTAGATCCCCTTTGGAGGAACCTGCACAATTTGTTTGCAAACAGTGCTAACATGTTTGTGTATCAGGGCGTGAGTTGGAGGGTTACTGACTGGAGTCTGTTGTGCTGTTTTACAGGCGAGCTGATTAACCTTGCCATGTACTGCGAGAGAATCAGGAGGAAATTTTGGCCAGAATGGCACCATGATGATGACAACACTCTGTATGAATCTGAGGAAAGCAGTGAAGCAAGCAAGACGTATTCTCCTTTGCAGGACTTCAGTTTTTATTCAAGGACAGAAACATTTGATGAAGAAGGGAACAGTATTTCTCAAACCCCTGACACAGATTACACTGGACACTCTCTCTTCGATTCGGATGTGGACATGGATGAGTACAGAGATCATGAACAGTGCAAGTGATGCATACAGGCATCTCCCATTTTGCAGACAAGCTCTTTCTTGGGATCAGTCTAATTTATTTTCTTCTTCAGGTCAGAAAGAGGTTGATACCACTTTGGAAAAGACCATTTTGCTTGATTCTGCTGTCACATGCTACCTGGACTGTTTTAGCCTTATTTCATTTTGTGTAACTGTTCAGGTGGAGTCAAGGTAAACAGTTACTGAAAACACATGTGGGCAACTAGGAGTCCAGAGGGAACAGGACCTTCCTATCTGTGTTTTGGTTTGTGTTCAAAACCAGATTCTGCAGCTGGGTGGGACAGACCTGCAGGGCGTGGAGCATTTGCTCAGAGCTTGTTTGTGTTGATGTGTTACCTTTACAGAAATGGGGTTGGGGACAAAAACAGAAGAGGCATGAGTGGCACACCTGGCTCCCATGGAAGAAAATTACTGGTTTAGTGGTGTTTCCATGGGGATTTTGACAGCTACTCACATTTCTGGCTGCTTATGTTACTACAGTGCCATCAGGAAAGAATTACTCTTGGAGGTCATCAGACAAGGCAGGAGGAAAGCACATTCCTGCAGGAAGGAGCTTCTTAGTGGTGTTCTTTGCAGAAGATCGAAATTGCTACTCTAGAATTTTGTATCCAGAAACAAATGTCGGTTTCAGTGTATAATCTCTCAAAACACCCATTTGGAATGTTTGTTGGCTGAATGTCTTCTGTGTTTTTGAATTACTGTTATGTTTTTACTTCCTGCTGCTAACTGCTGAAGAATTGGGATGTGTTACTAGAAGTCTGGTGCATCTCAGCAGTGGGTGCTTTGTGCTCTTTACCAACATGTGTGTCAAACCCACAGAGGTTGCCAAGTGAGGTGTGGGTTGCTGTGCACATGCATCGAGTTCCCGGTAGTCAGATGCTTTAGAGCTGCCTGGGAAGGTGCTTCAGTGGGTGTTGGGCACTGTGCTGGCAGGCAGTACAGAGTCCCTGGAGTTGATGCATAGGGAAGCAGAGTTGAAATAGGACGGATGTGGGGGGTTTCCGAGCTGAAAGCATGACTAGAAGTTATTTGAAGGCATCTTTGTCAGGATGTACATGGACCTGGAGCCCCAAACCTGGAGTAATCTAGCTGACGTGCTTTTAGTTAGTGTCTCCCTAAATAAAGGCTGAAGGTGAGAATGAATCCGCTGGATTTACTTACCACTTGAAGATAGGCATGTACATCAGGGTTTCGAGGCCATGACTGGTCGGTTTTCAGTAAAGTCTATAGACCATAGGTACAGCTGTGGTATTTGTGAATTCACATATAAAAGCAGGCAGTTGCCTGCAAATTTAGTGGTGGCCTGTTACAAAGACTTTAATTATGATTTTCTGAGTGAATGACCGTTATGTGAATTGAAATTGCTCCACAAAATTCTTGTGATGTGTTGGCTGTGCTGTTCGTTCTAGGAGCGGTGTTTTGATCATTGTCAGTGCTTGTGGTCTGGAGCTTGAAGTAACTCCAGCATTCAAAGAATGTCTCTCGTCAGAGGAATATGAAGCCTCTCTTGTAGAGGGACACTGAGCTAGGAGAGAGTGCTGTCTGTGGTGATCTGTCTGTGGTCTGGTGATGCGTGGAAGCCATTGAAGCAGGAGTTGGCAAGTGTGCATGGGCTGGGCTGGGCGAGAATTTGCACTTCTTTCCTCAATTCCCAGGCATGTTCCCAGGGTCATGTTCTGGCAAATGGTCTTTGTTGTTGTGGACAAGTATCATTTGCAAAATGAACTGCAACAGAAGGAGAAAGTTTGCAGTATCACAGTATCAGAGTGATACTCTGATAGGGGTTGGGAGGGACCTCTGTAGATCCCTGTGCAGGAGCTGGTTCTCCTGGGATGGATTATGCAGGGTTTGAATGTCTCCAGAGGCAGCCTCCTCAGCCTCTCTGGGTAAGATACCATCCAGTTACTTGGGACTCAGGAAACTAAGTGCAGGGCTGAGGCCCAAGAGAATAACTCTTGGGCTTGAAAGCACCAAGGTCGTGATCTGGCATGGCTGTGGAACCGCAGAACCAGGTTAGGGTGGCTTCAGCTAGAAGAGCTGTGTGTTTTGGTGTTCTGCATGGAAGGTATCCACCTCAGAAAGCTGCTTCAGAATAGCATATGCTGGAAGTTCCTGTGGTGATGCTCTCATTCACTGACCCATGCTGGGTGAAGGCTGTGCTTCCCCCTCTTTCCAGCCTTGAGAGGGTGTGCTTGCAGCAGCTGAGTCCCAGACATGAGTTAGTTACTGAGAGACAAGCCTGAGTTCAGTGGGCAGTGTCACCTTTATAATTTGGATGGATTGACACAACTGCTCATGGTTGGGAAGGATGGAGAAGAGTTAGAAAGGGGCTGCAGAAGGAAGCTGCCAGCTGAGTGCTTTCAGGGTGCTAATCAGCAGGGTGAATAAACTTTGCAGCTCGTCTCAAGCCTTCCCTTTTTGAAGGACTGTTCTGGCTACAGTAGAAGTCAGTTGCCTTTCTCCTCCATACAGCTGCTCTCCATACAGCCTCTGTGCATGTGGTTTGGCTGTGCTTCAGAGTGGAGGTGAGATGAGGAAATGTCCCCGCTGTAGGAACTTATGGGTGTGTTTGTCCAAGTTTGGTAGGAAATCCTTGGGTTTATTTATCCCTTCTGGAAATGAGTACTTGAATTAAATCCTCTTAAAAGAAGTCTATCAGTCGAGCTTTTTTCTTGCGGAAGCTGGTCTTTGTGAAGTGAGGAAAAAAAGGTGATATTTAAAAAAAAGCAAGGTTTTTTAACATCTATGGAAAAGTGTTACTTCATTTCATTTTGGTTTGTGTGTGGGAAGAGAGATGAGTTTTGTTAAAAAAAAACAACAGTTTTCTGACCCTCCAAAATTTTGCTAAAAGAGCAACATTTTTCTGCAGATTTGTTTTCTCCTCGTTGATCATCTGTTTTGTTAATGTTAGTGCTGAGGGGCTACACTGAACTGAAAGTAGATGGAGAGCATCTTTCATTTTCTCTTTTTCTTTCCTTTTTTTTTAAGTTGGGTGGTTTTTAGATTGTTGGTTTCTCCCTTGCTGACCAAAATGGCAAGCCAGGTCCATGGTACAGGTGCCACAAGTCCAGGCCATGCTGCTGATGGAGGTCAGGGACAGCAGGTGTCTCTGCAGTCTTGAAACCTGGGGCAGCTGCTGGGTGGCGAGTTGGGATGGCTGCTCCAAGCTGCAGCTGGAGGTCCGTGGGTACTGTGATGTTGTGCTGGAGGTGGCACAGACCACCTAAGGTTTTTCCCTGTCTGGGGGACCCACCACTGCGGCTGCACCCTTACTGTGGAGTGATGCTAGGAAGGGTTCAGGGACCCTTGTTCACAGGAGCTGGATGTTTGTGAGGTGTCTGAGAGTTTGGGGTGTTTC
Source organism: Upupa epops (assembly GCA_013397515.1). NCBI lineage: Eukaryota > Metazoa > Chordata > Aves > Bucerotiformes > Upupidae > Upupa > Upupa epops. Next base: position 93,237 of record VZRI01011590.1, read on the forward strand.
AGGTAGTTGGCAGTGTGTGTCCTCAGAGGATGCTTCTCCACATTGTCTGGCTCCTTCCTGAATCAGTGCAGGTGGCCTTTGGGTGGTCAGGGGAGGAGGCAGTCCCTGAGAAGAGGAAAGTTGGGCTGTGAGGGGGTTACCAATTAGTGGGTCACTGCAGGAGGTCTTGGGCTGAACCTGTGGTGAGGCAGGAGCCCTCCTCTCCTTAGAATGTGAGAAGACAGCTCTGTTCCCTGTGGTTAGTGCCCTGCTGAAGGCCAAGCACTGCCTTTGCTTCTGGAGGGCTGTGTTAGCAGGATGGATGGTAAGGCTGTGCTACTCTTGGTAAATGCTGGAGTTTGAGGCAAGCCCTGCATTTTCAGGAGGGCTGAGATGAGAAGCAGTCTGTTGTTGTTCATGTGGGTTGCCTTGTGTGAGTGTATAGTGCTCTGTCATGGCAGAAGGGATTTGTTTATCCCTGTCAGACTCACTGGCTCTGTCAGCAGAGCTCACTGTTACCAAGTGGGGGAAGCAGATGCTGGGGTGTACAGATCCTACAGAAAATCCTACAAACCCAGTGCTTGATTTAAAAACCAAACTGAACCTGATGTTTCAGATCTGGAGGACTGTTTCCATTCAGTTATGGCACTGCAGGTCACACATTTTAATCTTTAAAACCATGGCAATGTCCTTCCAGATCTGTATTCTCTCAGAAAAAATTACTGCCTGAAATATTCCGGCAGCAACACATCGGGCACAGATTTCCTTTTGTCAGTGGTGTCTGTTCAAGTACTCATGACAGTTTCATACTGCTTTCACGGAACGGGCTGTGTCTGTCGGATCCTGAGTCTTACAGAATACTGCCTCCTGGAAAAGCGTGGGGCGAGCAGATGTATGCAGGGCAGCACACCAAGAGACATCTCTGTGGCAGACGATGGATGATTGAATAAGAATTTAAATCCGATTTCTGACAAGTAGCTGTTCAGCCTAACCCCCGCTGTCCCCAAATATTGCAAAGTTAGGAAGGGGGCCCATGATGGGACTAAGTGGTAAATTATGCTAAGTGCAGAATTACATTGGATGGCCCCTGGGCTGGCAGGTGGGTTTAGGTCATGTAGCTGAGCTGTGCCCATTTGTGGCCGTGGCTGTGGTCTGACCCAGCGGGAGATGGTGATTCCCATAGAAGACCAAGAGGGTGAGATGTACCTTTGAAAGCTTGGGGTGTTTTTCAGCAGATGATCAGCGCTACAGGTGTCTGTGTGTGCTGTGGTTCAGGGGGGCGGCACAAGGCTCCTTTTGGTAGCCAGGGCTCTGGTGAAGCTGCCATCCTGCTGATGTCCTGAACCTGTGCTCACAGTCTCCTGGATGCAGAGGGCAGGGACAAGGAACTGTTTGGGTTTGAAGCCTTTGCAGTGTGTTGCAACATGCATTCCTCTGAGCTTACTGGTGAACATGGGCCATCATGTCTACCTGGTCATGCAGCTGAGGGAGGATGTTGCTCTGCGCTGCATGGGCTGTTGTTGAAGGGTTTTGATTTTCAGGGCAGTGGCCCTACTCTTTTGAGCTTTGCCTTGGTGGGTAGAAGTGTTGCAACGTGAATCAGCTGGGTCTCAGTGGTTTCTGGCAGCTCTCCCTTTGATGGCTATCAGAGAGGGCTTCTCATGCCTTCCTTCCCTGTGGAGTGATCTGATGTGAAGTTCTCCTTAGTGAAGGTTTCTGCAGCTCCCTGAGATGTTTGGAGGAGAAGTTGGGTGTCTGTGTACAGTACAGGAATCTCAGCTGATGACAACATTTTGTGTCACTGCAGTCCTAAGCTGTTAGTCTCGATTGTCCCGCTTCCAGATTTGTAAAGCCAGAAGACATCACTATGGGCCTTTAGTCTGACTTGTGCATGAAAATTATCTGATAGTTTCCACATTCAGCTCAACAAACTAAACTTGAGATGCAGCATTTGCTTCCAAAAGCCTTTCCGCTTCTGCAGGAAAAAGTAAACCCTACCCTCTCCAAAGTTACTGACGCTGTTTCAGCAGGGCCAGAATTTTGGACTGGGCTTCTAAGTGGCACAAATTTACTACTTCTTTTATTCCTCTGTGCAGTTATTCTCACCACAAAATTTGCCTTGTGTGGGGGCAGTCAGACAAACAAGATGTGGCAGCCGTTACTGCCACTGGCCATGTTGTTATTCTCACTGGGCACTGTGTTTGCATTCTTCCCTCACCTCTTAGTTTGTTCTCACAGCAAATCTTCCCTCAGATGCACAGGACTTTTATTTTCCAGGATACTTGAAGAATATCAGTCCCAAAGTTTTATTCGTTGGGGTGTGCAATCCAGCAAAATGATGTCTGTGTGGATGGGTGTGGGGGGACAGATGTATCCAGCCAGCGGTGGTGTTGGAGGTTGAAAGACTGGAGGAGCACGTTACTAAGGGAGGATGTGATGCTGTAGCTGCACTGTGTTGTTTGTCTATGAACTGCTGTGAGCCACATGTTACTTTAGCCCTGTTATTACCACTAGTTTACAAAGCCATATTTAAACTGTACACTTAATTGTAACATACTCTGAATTGTGCCCTGTGGTGATCCGTGTATATAAAGATATGAAGATCTGTATATTTTGTCTTTATGCCGTGTGTCATTGGTGGGTAAATTATAACTACTGGATGTAAACTACTCTTCTGGTTCCTGTCCTTATTCTGACTGTGTCTCTGTAGACTTGTGCACTAAAGGTGTTCTCTGAAGTGTGAGGGCTTTAATGGCCGTGGGATTAAACCCTCGTATCCCCTGGCAAATTGAGCCACCAGCTCAGTTTGCATGGCGTCACTCTGCCATTGCCTGCCTCTCCCCTGAGCACTGCAAGAAGGGCTTCAGAGGCCAGCACAGGAGGAAGAACTGCATTTCAACTTGGGCACAAGGAGGGATTGTCGCTCCTCCCTCTTTGTTCTCTAGCTACTGCTACCAGGGTGAAAATCAATAATCCTGAGGAGGGAACTGTCAGCAGCGCCTAAGCTTTGGTCTTGGCCCAGAGCACCGTAGTAGGCAGTTCTGCTGAGTGATACGTTGGAAATCTTTCGGTAGGTGTAAATCCTTGGTGAGAGTTAGTGTTGTGCCCCAAACACAGGATAGGGACTGTATCACGGGAGATGGGACCTCGCTGGAAGAAACATGGGCGGCAGTGTGCAGCTGATTAAGGTGTGAGACTGTACAGGTGCGTTCATCCCCCAAGGAGGTTTGACAGTAAACCCCAGTTTGTAGGTTTAATGTTAAATCCCAGTTTGTAGGGCTTTCCCAAGCTAAACAATTCTGTGATCCTATGATTCTTTGTCAGTGTTAATGGGCACTTCAGCTACTTGAACATAGAAATAATTCAGGAAAAAGACTAGTCAGGCCCAGCCCTGTAATAGATTCTGAACAGGATTTTAGCCCCTTCATCGCCTTCAGGCCATTGCCCTGTGGCCAGAGAGGTTGACGTTTATAGACTTGTTCTCCACAAAGTCCAGACCTATCAACATGTTTGATAAACGCAGGTGTCAGAAACGTGTATGCAGTGCTTGAAACATTAAATATGGCAAACTCGGAAGAGCTGGCAGCCAGAGCTGAGAGCCCTGCCAAGGTCAAGTCTGTTCCAGTGAACTTCTGTCTAGGTGAAATACAAAGGCTTGTTTGTCCCCCAGCCCCAGGAACATGAAGTTACAGCATGTGGGAGTGCTCTGGGTGTCCTATAGTAGTTCTAGGCCATGTGGGCCTGTGCTTCTGCTGGCAGCAGCTTTGCCCATAGGCATTTAGTCAGTCACAGCAACTGGTGGTAAACCTCATCCTTACTTCATAGAGAATTGCTGCAGCGGTGAGGAAGCCTGTGTTTTCCACGTTAGGAGATGGAAGCAGGTGGTCTGAGGGTCCTCCAGGGCAGCACTCTTAAGGGAGCTGCACAGATCAGTTCCCTGAGAAGCTGTTAATGCATTGGCCACGTCCAGGGTGGATATACAATCCCTGCATATTGCAGGAGCATTGGACAAGGTCCCTTCAAATCCAAATGGTTTTGTGATTCTAACACTCCTTGTTTCTCAGTAATGTTGTTAAAAGCATCTGTTCCTGTGCCAGCTCAGTCCCTGTGTCTATGCCCATTGCAAGTAAGGTGTGCTTGCCCAAAGTAGGTGCACTGGGAGACTTGGGACATCTCTGCAGAGCTGGCTGGCAGGATCTGGGGGAGACGCAAGATGAGGAGTTGGCAGCTGGAGGCTGGACAGGTTACCTTATGGTTTATAGAATGATGGCTAAACACCTGTCATCCTCTCCTTTGCCCTGATGAGGCCACAGCTGATGTACTGTGTCCAGTCCTGGGCTCCCCAATTCAAAAGAGACAGCCAGCAACTAGGCAGACTCTAGTGGAAGGCAGTGAAGATGACTGGAGGTCTCTATCATCTCTCTTTGGATGAAAGACAGAGTTGGGACTGTTTAACCTTGAGAAGACTGAGAGGAGACCTGATCCCCGCTTGTAAGTATCTGCAGGGTGGCTGTAGGGAGGATGGTGCCAGACTGCTTCCAGTTCTTCTCAGTGACAGGACAAGGAGCACTGGGTGCGAGCTGAAACACGAGCAGCTTCACGTGGAAGTAATGAGAAACTTTGTGAGTCCAAAAGCCCTGGCACAGGCTGCCAATGGAGGTTGTGGAGTCTCCTGCTCTGGAGATACTCAAACAGTAACTGGATGCAGCCCTGTGCACTGTGCTCCGGGTGGTGCTGCTTTGGTGAGGGGTTTGGACTGGATGAGCTCCTGAAGGTCCCTTCCAACTCTGGTGATCCTGTAATGCATGAAGATGTGCTGAGAGTGGTCTGTGCAGCCTCAGGGCTCCTCAGCAGAGCAGAACTGTCTGCTCATGGCTGAGCTCATCTGGTCCTGCTGTGCTGACTGCATGGCCCAGATCTCTGTGAGTGACAGTGAACATGTAGCTCAGGAGTGAACCCTGCCGGCAGAATTAACACCTCTCAATCCCAGGCTGAATCCCATCCTGAAAGGGTTGTATCTTTCCCTGGAAGCCCAGCTGTCACCTCTATTTTGATACTGTTTTTTTAGTGAGATGTCATGTTGCAGACAGGAGGAGCTGTTGAAGGAAACTGCAGGATGTAACGCTGAGCAGAGTGGGGTCAGGCAATGCCAGAGTTCCATTGCCCGTGTGGCGTTGATGCCACCTCGTTTTGTCTGATTGCAGTCCTCTCTCTATTTTAATTTTATTCTTAAGACCATTGCCCCACTGGGAGCAGCAAGTAAAGACTGGCAAATTAATGATGGGCTGGTGCTGATTTCCTTTGAAGTGACCCCAAGCCTTATTTACTGTGCAGGATTCCAGCGCTATAATGGAAACAGAATGATCAGTTTCCTCATGAACCTCTCTGTGGCAGCCATTACTGGAGTTCCTGGGAGCTTCAAACAAGCCAAAAAGTCTGTTTTCACAACATCCCTGATGAGATGCACTTACAGGCTGCACTAGAAAGATTGAGTTGACAAGAGACTTGAAAGCAAGAGCAAGAAACTGGAATTTGATACAGGATGGACTCAAAGGAGGAAGGACATAACAAGCAGTACACAAGAATATCAAAGATGTGACTAGCAGATGCACTTTTTGTGGGTTAGAGAAGTGCAGATCACTCTGCGATGGAAGTTGAGGGTCTAAATGGAGCCTTGTTTGTCAAAGCAATAAGGCAATGCCACTGAATAATGAGTTTTGAAGAGGAGACATGGGCTGTTGCTAAGCAGAGGCCCTTTTTCTGTTCCTTCACAGAAATTCTGCAGCAGTTGGGTGCGTGCTGCACATACAGACAGCAGAAGGAGCTGAGTTTTCTCTGCCCAGGTGTGAGGATTTTGAGGCTGTGCCACGCCTCACTGTTGTTTCTAAGGCAGCATTTGTTTGGGAGCTGCATGAAGCTGTGGTTTATGGGACTGAGAAATGGCTGTGGTTTCGCATGCACTGATCCCCTGTGACAAAGAAACCCATAACTTTTCAGCGTGCAAACATCCCATGTGCTAACACAGCTCTGTTTCCTGCAGCTCCTCATCACCCCTCTAAACCTGTGAATGAGTGTCACAGAAACAACCAGTGGACCCAGGACAGGAGATTGCTCCCATGACGATCCAGAGTGCCTGGAGGTGGGGCTGTGGCTTGGGAGACTCAGAGTTGAGCACAGGGAAAGTTGCACCCACCCCTCTGCTGGTCTCTGCCTTATTTCGGGTCCCAGTGCTGAAGACCAGCAGTGATTCGTGGTCACATAGCAATGCAGAAGGGGAAATGCAAAGGTTTGCTGATGAAGGAAGCATCATGCTCAAAGCAGCATGTTCCCAAGCATTCCACTGCTGAGGAGGTGGGGGATGAAGTCTGTGCCTGTGTTCTCCTGAGCTGTTGTCCAAGTTGTGAAGCCCCTGTGCTTTTACAGCTCTAGAAATCTGCCCTGTAGTGTTTCAGTTGCAGGGTACTGTTACACGTTTTAAAGATGGGCCTGTAGCTGTTTCGCCTTCTCAGACTTTGTGCTGTCTGAGCAGGAAAAGCTCTTCCAGCTGAATCCCGTGCCAGTCCTGCTATTCCCATGCAAGTAATTCAAAAGTTTACATTATCTTTAATGCATTTAACAAATGTTGAGAAATGTCTGGATTTCATTGTAGCTCATAACGAGCTACTAAAAACCTGTAGAAGACCAAGGGCTTGTAAAAGTTTGATGATGGTACGAAGAATTTGTAGCTGCAACAGCTATGATTTATTCACTTTCTGCTGTGAAGCTGATACCCCTGGACCCCAACTGGGAAATCCCAGTGAACAGCAGTCTTTTAAAGGCTGCTTAAATATGTGGTTCAGTATCAAATTCCTTAGACAAGTGGTTACCCAAGTCTGCAGCCCTTTACTGAAAGCCATGAAAATATTAGTAGTTTTATGAGGACCTAAAACACGAATGGAAGGTAAGCGATTGCTAACTGGTCCCTGGTGTTGGAGCTAACAAGGTGGCTAAGTCAAGTACTTCGTAATGATTTGTCTCATCGGCTGTTACACCTCTGTTAAACCATAGGTGGATTCTGGAGAGCTCTGGAAATGCATCTTGCCTGAGCAGTGTCAGACAAGTGTCAGAAAGGACCCTGTGTATGAGATACTGGCTGGCGAACAGCTGCGGCTGGTGGTGAAAAAGAGCAGCCATTGAAACGTGGGGTAACCCACGAGGTTTTGACAGGAGGAGGATGGGTGCAGAAGATGAATGATAATATGACACACGCAAACCTAAGGGTTGTCACATCAAGTTTTAAAATTCTACCCAGTACAATGTCAAAACTCTGGGGAGGAGGAGGAGGAGGGATGAGATCCACAGAAGGGTGTCTCCATCAAATTTGAGACTATGATATGCGACAACAGAAATCAAGTGGCTGTAGCAGATGGGCTCCTGTTCACAAGGCCTGTTTGAAACAGAATTGCAGTGGTGATTCTGTCCATCCCAAAGTAGCTGATGCTGGCAAATAGACTGAGGAGGTGAGAAGAGGAAGAAAACGGGGCAAGGAAGGAAACAATAAATCAAATATTCAATATTCAGGTAAACATGTTTATAAAATCATAATTTCTACAGCCCTGATTACAAACACTGGTGATTAAATTTGATGATACTGAAGCATGGCTGGAATGACTCAGAGGAGGCACAAGTAATTTATTTTGTCTTGAGCACTTCCCTGCAGCTTGCTGGATGCTGCCTTCCGGGACAGCCTTTCCATATGCACTGTGCTGCTCAGAACCAGTCATCCTGCAGTGGTTTTGCTCACAAATCTTAAAAATCTTACCTGTTTCCATCCAGATTCAAGACGGAAAGATGCTTGAAAGCAAATATATTTTTAGGGAAATGAGTTTGAGGCAGCTCTGGTCTGAACAGCAGCCTCACAGCGTGCCCTTTAACTGAGTCCCTGCTTGGGGGAGACGCCAGGGCTGGTTTTTAATTGCACATCCCAAACTTCAGTGCTGGGGTTAAAATGACAACTTAGACGTCAATCACCCTGATTTGGATCTGGTATAACAGTGCCCTGAGTAAGGAAAGGCATGGTGAAGTCCCTGTTTAGCTGGTTGTTCGTTCTCACTCTCTGTAATCTCTGTCAAACAGAAGTGCCATTTTTAGCTGCAGTCTGAGCCTGTCTGCCTGAGCACAGGAGTGGGGGCAGCCTATGTCACCAGGCCACTGCAAACATAAGCAAAGGGAGCTTTGCTGGGTAAGACAGTGTTTTCTCTCTTTGACATGTGAACGAAATGAAACAGATATGAGTGAGTGACTGACTGGAGCTGGTAGACCCCTCAGATGCCCCTCTCCTGGCCTACTTCAGTCAGCGTCTTGTTTCGTGCACATTCAAGATGTTAGTTTTGTGTTTGTCCAGAAGTTGAAATGAGGAACAAAGTTTGTAAGTTAAGGTGTCGATCCCTCTTCTCTAATCTCCCTGTTCTGGGGTAGTCAGCCAGCTTAACCTTCAAGCCAACTGGGCCACTCCAGAAGTTCCAGTGAAACCTTTACACAACCTCCTGCAGTTGTGTTGTGTTTCCTCCAGTGCTTCCCTGCTTCGTTCTTCATCCTCTAGCAGCCAGGTATGAGGAAGCAGAAAAAAATGATTCCCTTTGCATTCAGCAAAACATCGTTGTGTAGGACTGAAGTTGAGCTTCTACCTTATGTGCCTTCAGTTTGCTTCTGCAGTTCCACCACCTCCTGCTTGTTCTGAGGAGTCTCCAGCACCCCCTCTGCTGTTCGTGCAGTCTGACATCCCGCCAGGACAGGATCCAGTAGTGAGTGCTTCATCTGTAAATATCCCTGTTTTCTTTCCTGGGGAAAATAGAAAGAAACTCTGAAGAGATCCTCTGGAAGAAGCTGCAAGGAAGACTCTGACATCATTCTTCGACGTGTTGCCCATGTGGCTTTGTTGTTCATTTTCGTTACGTCCTGTCACCAGAACAGACGCCATGAGATGTGCTGTCCAGCCAGGGAATACATTTCCATCAGGTAAATGTATGTGTTTCGGTTGTTTGCACCACTTCTTGCCCCTTTCACAGAATCCTTGTTAATGATTGGCTGCTGCCAGCTGCTGGGAAGGTCCCTGCTGTGTCCTGCATCACTCCTGTCTGTGCTTTGATGGCCATGTGGTGGCTGTGGGGTGTTGCCAGCATGATCAGACCATTTCTGGAGCCACTTGTGGTGACAAATTTCCCTCCTCAGTGTCTCTTTCCAGTTCCTGACCTCCTCTTTTTTGTGGTGTCTGGATGTAGCTGTCCAAGAGCACTTGCTTTCTGGAGATGTCATGTCATGCTGAAACAAATGCCTCCAGGCTTCTCCGTGTCACCAGCTCAGCCTTAGCAGCTACTGGCCACTCGGCTCTGGTGGGGACATCTGCAGCAGAGAATTTGGCCTGGAATTGTCATACTTGCACTAACACTGCTGCTGGGGGCAACCTGTCCTCCAGCTGACCTTCCCCTCTTGTCTCTGTGATGACAGCACGTCTTCCTGCTACTGTCACTGAAACACAAAGCAACTGCACGGGGACAGCAGCAGTCCAGCAGCAGATCTGTGATTGACAAAAGTGGGAAGCAGAATCCTGGAAAGCACAGACAAGTTTTCACACTGGGTTGCTGAACAATTCTTAATCCTCACTGTTGGCCACAAATGCACCCACCACCTGCTAAAAAAGGCTGCTGGATGGAATGCCACAGAATAAAGCTGCCAGCACCCCTGAGAAGCCCAAACCTGCCCCTTTGGCAATAGCATGGGAACATGATTAAGACCACGGTGTGTATATCCCACGGGTGTTATATATATCCTACCTGTGCCCAACCCAGGAACTCTGTTGGGAACTCTTGCACTCTTCTAAGGGAAAATACAAAGGTAAACTCAGAACAATACTCTTGTAGCCAGAGTCATTAAAAACTGTCACAAGAAGCACTGCTAAGTTTTATAAATATTGCAGAGGACTGCCAGCACATTGCTGTTTTCGTTCTATAGGGCCCAGGGAACACACGTTCTGGGAGTTGTGGTTAACATCCCACGGCTCTGTAATCGACCTTTCAGCCAGCAGCCAAGCATTAAGTGCTGTGGAAAGGACGGAACTGGGCAAATGCACCTCGGTGGCCTCGGGAACGGGCGCCTTCCTTCCTACGGTGCTGCCCAGGAGTGCTGGGCATGCTGGCGATGCTTCACAGGCAGCCACGGGAGGGCACTGCATGACCTGGGTATGCGGGTTCCTCGCAGTTTGTTTTCTAACCGAAGAGGTTCCCTTCCACCCAGCTCCTACCTCGTCAAGGAATAAAAAATTGACGCGGTTGTGCGGAAGGGGATTTGGTTTTCATTTCCGTCTGCGGGTTTGGCACATTTTCTTCATCCTCTTGTTAGTTCAGCTCAGCATGTGTGTATGGGGAGACTGGGAGTATGGGGTCCTGCAGGGCAAGGGGAGCAGGGTAACGGTGTCTGTGCAACCCCTGCGTTCCCTTTTGGCCATTTTTAAGGTGAGAACTTCCAAGAAAAAACCCCGGAGAGCCCACAAACAGTTTGAGGGCCGTTTGTGGGGCTCACAGGTTGCTCTAAGGTTTTATTCCAAGTTCTTTGTTCTTCACTGACAGGATTCAGGACAGGTTTGAGCTAAAAAATAGCACAGGAACAAAACGGTAATTTCAGACCGTCCTGTGGTTTGCGAAAGGGCTGGTGTGCCTTTCTGCCTTGGGTTTGTCCCAGCAAAGGGGAGAAGTTGTCATTATAATCAGAATGAGACTTCTGTTCAACGCTAATAGAAACAGTCTTCTCATAACCAGTACTAGGCTTTCTGTAGTGGCCAAAAGACAACTTGAAAGGCCAAGACAGCCTCTTCAGACTGACCCTGATCCAAGGGACAGCAGCTGGCGAATGCTCAGGACCAGAGAATCCCCGTCTAGCAGTGAGCAGAACCAGCACACTGGCTGGACGAGCATTCTGGAGGGACTGCACACAACTTTTGCAGCAATGTTGGTAACATTAGGAGACGAGTTGGGGAACACAAAGGCTGCTTCTGTGGCACGGTCTATATGGGGAGGGGAAGAGAAGAACACCCATAGCCTGCCAAAGCGGGATGAAATATTTGCCTGTGTTCCAATCTACTAAAAGCATCTGGGCTTTCTTCCCAGAACTCCCACTGCTGTGCATGGTCTTGAGCTGATCACCCACTCTTGCCGTGCCTCAGTTTCCCAATTGCAGAGTGGGTGCAAAAGTACCTCCGGTACCTCCAGGTTTTGTAACTTTCTGATTCTGGGGCACCAGCCCTCAAGCGTGTTTGAGCCAGTCTGTGCCGAAGCCCTGCAGAGAAATAAGGCCAGAGCAAAGGCGAATCTCACATTTTTCCAAGCTCCACCAGTTAATTATGGATGAATGTCCCCTGGTAGCTGACAAGGTAGGAGGTCTACTTGTGCTGGAGGAGTTCTGATTCCATGTAACACAGTGTATAGTGATACTGCCCAGATGCACACCAGTAGGTTACTGACCCATCGTTTCAGCTGCCAGGTTGGCTGGTCACCAGTTCCCATTGCAAGGTCCAGCATGCCCAAGCTGACAGGAGAGGATGCTCAGGTAGCATTGAAAAAGCAAAGGAGTCTGACCTTAACCATGAGGGGCAGAGGAGGAACACGGGGTGACTGATGAAAGTCTCTGTCTGTCCAGCTTAATGCTTGCTGGGTCAGACTCCACGTTCCCACTGTGACTGGAGTGGACTCGCTATGCAGGTACAGATGTGATTTATATCTCAGTGGTTTAACATGGGTTTATAAATCTGGTTTATTTTGCATGGGGCTCTGGCCTCTCAGGTCTGTCTTGGGTTTTGACACTGTTCTGTTAGCTGAAAGCCTGGGTTACAGTACATCTAAAACCGCAGGAACACTTCCAGAAGCAGGATCTCTCTGTCTGTTCACTTCTAGCACGCTGAGCCTCCAGGACATGAGGATGTGTGTGCAAACCCACACAGGCCACCAGTACCTGATATTTTGGGGTTATCTTCTGTTATCAGTCTTGTTTGCTTTTATGATTGATTTCCTCAATAGCCAGAGCAGTAAGTCTGTTGATAGACACATCTCCTGGTAAAGGAGGTTCTAAGTGACTTCCCTAAAACCACAGGAAGGAATTCAGGAATCCAATCTGTAGGGATGGTGGTTTGTGTCACCTCCTCCAGTGCAGCATGCAGGTGGTGATAGGTCTAAAATATCAAACATTGCACACTGCCAGCTCGTTCCCTGTCACCTCCTTACTAATAAGTAGACACTTCCTTTTTTGTTTAGTTCTGTTTTTAATATTTTTTATTCTTCTAATATCTGGAGTTGCCCCTAGAATCTCAACAACCACTTCTAAAAACTCAGCTGCTTGCTGTGAAGTCTTTGCAGTCTACTTGGAGTCCAAGCTCTCTCTTTATAAAAAGTAGGAATGGTACCCTCTCATTTTTAACACTCTGAGGAGATGCACACTGCAAACTGTGAGTTTCCCATGTCCTGAGGTAGAAGAGATACATGAATGCCTGAGGTAGGTATTTTTACTGGTTTTGTATTGAGTTCTGTTATCTTGGGAGCAAGGTGTAAGGACACAGAGAAATAGTGTTGTGCAGAGGGTTAGAAACCCTCAAGGTTTCCATCTGGAACACACCCCGAGCTCCCACTGAAGCAGTGCTGACACTCCTCCTGTAGAAACAATTTGTGCTGCATAGAAAGGGATTTACTGCCTATGGCTTTTGAGCTCTTGTCTAGTGAAGGTGGAAGAAAGTGATTCCTAGAAAAACAAGTTGTTTCCAGAGCAGGATGTTACTTTTGACTGGTGACTTCTAATCTTTTAATAGAAATCATTCAATTGCACACCAGACCTTCTCAGCTGAGTTGGGAGTGACACATGGATTGTAGATGATACTTGTCCAGGTGGAAATCAGTTATGACTGGTGTTCCCCAGGGTCTGTTTTGAGCTCAGTAATGTTCAACATCTTTATGACTGCCTCTAGTGACGGGAGAAGGGGGATGGGTTCAAGTTAAGAGATTTAAATTGGATTTTATGGACAAATTCCTCCTTGTGAGGATGCTGAGGCAATGGAACAGTTTACCCAGGGAGGTTGTGGCTGCTGCATCTGCATCCTCAGGAGTGTTCAGGTTGGATGAGGCACAGGGCAACCTGGTCTGATGAGAGGTGCCACTGCCCGTGGCAGGCAGTTGGGACTGGATGGTCTCTGAGGTCTCTTCCAACTCGAACTAGCCTGTGATTCTAGGATACTTCAAATTACTTCTGTAATTCAAATCTGATCCAAACTCAAGTGTTTTCCACTGGACTGCTGTGTGGCCTGTAGTGATGTGTCCCATTTTCTCCACTGTAGCTGTTCTGCTTTGCATAAGTGCTCTGTAGGACCATAACTACACTTGAGGCAGGGATGTCTTTCTACAGTCCCCAACACTAAAGCTGCAGTTTTAGGAGACTGGTTTGTGTTCAGTCTCATTTTCCCTACCAACTCAGTGTCTTCCACCACTATTTCTGGGATACAGTGAGGGCCAAGAGGAACCAAGAGGAACTTAGGGCACTGTTCTGAACAGCAGAGGGTTTCATTTCAGCTCTCTGCTCTCAGACGTACAGACATCCCAATAGCAACACAGCCCCCACCCTCCATCAGTGCCTTCAACATCAGGGCAACAACTCCTCTCCATGATGACCTATCCTTTCAAGGGAGATGTTTTTACAGTGATTTCTCCCGGATAATCCTGTCTCAATCAAAAATTACTCCAACTGCATTGGGGTAGCTCCTAAAATCATTGGAAATTCTGAGAAAAACGTAGGTCTGGGTCAACTCAAAGGAACATTCTTCTGAGAGTTTTCTCTTGTCTGCAGAGCTGAAAGCCAAGTACTTCTCCCAGGCTATGCAGCAGAAGTGTCTGGAGGAAGGGGAGAAGGGACGGGAGGTTACCAAGATCAGCTAGTCTGTACTAAATTTTTTTGTGGTAAGTCTGGTTTTGTTGTTGTTGTTTTAATCCTCTAAATAAACAAGAAATATTAATGACAGCAGTAATCCCTCCTGGACAGACACCTGGTCATTAACTTCTCTTATTTTCCTAAGCAAAGGCAACCGAATCACATTATGTTGATGTTTTTTCAGAAAGTATCACTAGCAAGTAATCCTCTTAAGGAAGTGCAAGTGGCTGGAGGCAGTGCTTGGGGCTAAAAGACACAAAGTGGACTCCAACCAAAACAACTGCTACTGCTGCTGGGCCACCACAAGAATACTAATACAAAGAGGTCTGGTTAGGCAGGCACTGGCTCACAAAACAAGAGGTTTTGACCCCTTTTGATTGAAAAAGCCTATGTTTGATCAGTGAACACTGTTGTATCTTACAAAGGGTAGAGGATAAATCAGGTAGCAGATAATTACAGTGTCAAGGCAGTAGATCAAGCTCATTTCTGCTTCATGGCAGCGAAATTCCAACATGTTTGGTAAAACTAACTCAGAATTTTTACCTGCTATGTCAGCCCCAGTTCAACTTCCAACAAAGGTCATCTAGCCTGTTTCCAGAGGATGGTCAATTGTGTTTTTGAGGTGTTTCCTAACTTAATTGCCCTACATAAGTCCAGTTTTAATGGAGCAAATTTCTAAGGCCAGTGAAAGCAGTGTGGTTTGCAGGGTTTTGCAGCTGAAGAGGGTTCAAGGACTATTCTCATGCAGAATTGGGTCTGCTGGCTATTAACTGTCTTGGACAGTTACACATGCATCTCAAGAGCCTGGTGATAAGCTTTACAGGTGAAAGCTGCAGAGGAAGAGAAGGAATAAGGTTTTCAATATATTCATCATGGAGACCATTTAAAGCAAAGATTGTATTTAACCTCCTTGTTTTAAACAGTTTTGTTTATGCTCCCCAGTACTTAAGTGCTGCTATTTGCAGGAGAGGGGTCAGAGCTCTAGGCAAAGTTCTTAATTTCTAGTACACTGGCTTTCAAATTTTTGTTTAGATATTTGGTGTCTCAGGTGGTTTTGGTTCCTCTGAACTGCTTGCTCAGTTGTGATATCTACAGGCTACCTGGGTTTTTTTTCCTTCCCCTTGTAACATTGCTGTTGATTCAAAACAAAAAAACTTCCTCATCCTCTGGACCTTCTGATCCTGCTCTGTCAGATTCATTTCCCACTGTGCGACCAGTCCTGGGGCTTCTTCACTGTGTCCCTTAATTTTGGTTCAGAAGAACCAAACCTTAGTGAGCTCCATGTTTGTACTGCCCAGCCTGGAAAAGCTTCCTTGTCTTCATCTTTGTTTTAATTCACTTATTGTTGTGGGTGGGCCCTGCCTGGATGCCAGGTCCCCACCAGAGAGGCTTTATTTTCCCCCTCATTTGCTGTACAGGCAAGAGAAAAAATAATGAAAAGCTTATGGGTAGAGATAAGGGCTCTACCCCTTCTCAAACCTTGGGGTTATCAGAGTTGAGTTTGCTGCCAGGAGCCAAGTGGATGTGCAGGACGTGGCAACAGAAAAGTCATCTGTGCTGTGTGTTTTGCAGACATCGGGAGAAGAGTAGTGAACAAGCCAGAAAGCTGCAGCAAGGAAAAGGAAATCACTATGGTCTAGGTGGCTAATACCATCCTGAAGAATGTGATTTCACCCCAGAGAGGGTTTTATTGATGATGCTGAATAAGTATTTCAAATGGCTGTGTACTTATGAGTAGCTAGACCTGTGTAATCCATCCTGAGTCACTCAACCCCTGCTTTTCAATCTGCATGCAGTAAACAACCCCTGTGCAGTCAAACACACAGCAATAAATGGAGTACCTGTAGAATGACCCCAAATGAGAGGCTGCTAGAGAAGTGCTCACTATCCAACGCAACAGGCTTCACAGGTGCTTGTGTGTTTTGCTTTCCTTAAGTTAGGACTGAGGTGGCTTCTATGCAGTCAGAGGGGAAAAAGTTCCTCCAGAGGGCAACACCCCCCTGAAGACACAGCACTGCACATGCAGACAGCCCAGAAGTACTATTTTTCTGGAATGGGCTCAGAAGAGATATTGTGTGGACTATTGGTGCACAAGTGCCTTAAAACCCGCTGTCAAAGCTGATGGGACACCTTCCACACTTACCGTTCACCTCATGCTTTTGAGAAGCATCAAATCTAGTGCGAGTGTGGGACTGTGGTTGGGGGGTGTAGGTGTAGTGATGTAGGGGGTTGAAAAAAAGGTTGAGTGCTACAATAGTGAATTTTAAGCAAAAAAAGCAATTCCTGTTCCAAGTATTTTGGGTACAGAAAGACAGATGAAAAACAGCAGTAATGTACTTATGGTCTGTTCGCAAAACACAGGACAAAAGAGTTTTAGGGGTCACACTTGTTTGTAATTTCCTAACTTCTGAGCACTTGTATTAATTTCTCATTTATTAATATAATAATGATACTAATGGCATGATCATAGATGGTGGCAGATGTCTTCTGCTCCCATTCTAGACCTCTGAGGCAATGGCTTCTGTCATTTGCAAAGGGTCACAATAATGTTTTAGAAAGTGTTTTCTGGGCAGATACTCTATGGGAAGTTCTGGACTAAATACTCTTTGCCCAGCCAGTTGTGTCCTATGCAGGGGAAAGGCAGCTGCTGGTGCACAGCCTTGGTCTGACTGCAAAAGAACCCCCATGGCAACAAAGTGATGGGATTGTTCTGTAATTTTAAGGTAGGATTGGATTTGTTTCTTTATTTTTTCTGATTGTTCTTTTTTTCACCTCCTCATTTCCTGTCATTATGACCAGTGTTCCCACTGTTCTCATCATTCGGCCTTCACTAGGGCTATATGCACTTTCTACCTGGCAGGATTAGAGCTGGAATTTTTGGCCCATGTATGGCCAAAAGCAAAGCTGGTGGTGCTGGGTGGATCTCAGAGAGATAAACCAGTCCCTACACATTATGAGGTAATTATATGAGCTAATGATTGGGTTTTCCTACTCACACTGTAATAGCAATCTATGCTTTTTATTTCCAGCCAGGACAAGCCTGACACAGCCTCTGGCCAGGCCAATAATGATTGCCAGTTCCTGTTATACCTTTAAAAGTGGAGTAATATATGTAGCACTTGCAGTGTTTTAGTGGCACTTAATGCAGGCAAAGAGCTGAACAAGCAGTATTGCATTTCACACTCCTTTCTGTCAAGCAGGTGTTCAAAACTGCTAGCCCCATCCATGTTCCTGCAATGAAACTGAGGCCCAAGGAGAGACTGGGGTGGCTTTTTAGCTGAAGCACATCCATGCAGTACTGTAGCTCTCTATTTTCATACTGAAGTGGGATTAGCTCTGTCTGTACCAGTCATGTATATGTGCCTCTCATGGCTGAGCATGTTTTCCTTTCTCCTCTTCACTGTAGGTTGAATGGGGAGAATCTTGTGATTTATTTTTCAATTTTGATTCTTTGCAGCTGACTGCATGAGCTGTTAGCCGAGTTTGGTTTATAGCAGAAGACAGGACTATCTATGCTCTAGTCTTCTTAGCTAAAAAGGAAGGTGGCCAAGCTTACCTCTGGAGAAGCTACTGCTGGGATTTGGGCCACTGCAATCCCAGCTGCTGCAGACTCCTGCTGTGCTCAGCATCTCCTGGGATCCGTTGCACACTAATCACCGGGGATCACTGTGTGCTGGAGGTACAATCTTTTCCTCCTCCCTCTTATGGGAAGGGAAAGTGGCACTAAACAAAAGCAAGAATCCAGACCAATTCAGCTGTCGTAAAGTCGGGGAACTAAATCAAAGCTGTTCCCCTACAGCTCTTGGATATCTTCGGTAGAGTTAGATCATGAAGCCTCCCTCCAAGGCCTGATGTACAGAACAAGTGTCTCCAGAGAGCATTTTGTAATGTCGTCAGACAGACACTGACAACAGGTGCCAATGAATCACCTCTGGAGGCTTGGTTTCCTCCCACTGATAATGAAAAAAAAAAGTAAATTGACAAGGTCAGGCTTTGCTGTCTTTTCAGACCTGAGAGTTTGAGCAGATGAACCATTCTGGCTATGCACTGGCTTCCCTTTCAAAATCTTGCTCCTTCCTTGTTATGTAATTTTTATCCTATCTGCAGACACTGTCCAGACCTCGCTTTCTCTGTTGTGGAGGTGGGTTAGTGAAGTGATTTTGTTATTAAGATCTTTCTGGCCAAGTGTTCCACAGGTTTTTCTCTTGTGTGTCTGTAGTTATGATCAGTTCACACTCTGCAAGAGCCAGGTTTAAGATACGCCATTATGAATAACTTAATGCAGTGACTGTGGTGTCTATGGTTATAAAATCAAAAAGAGAAATTCTTTCACCTCCTACAGAGGATTTGCCAGATTCAGTCCTGCTTATAGCAGCAGGTCATGTTTCTCTCTTCTCTTTCTCTCCTTTTCTTGTTTGGTGGGAATGTTAGAATTTGTTCGGTATCACTTTAGCCTTGAAGCAAAAGAGACCAGACTTAACATGTATTTTTGGACCTGTTGTTTACAGAAAACAAAATGAGTGACATAATGAGCTGTGAGGTTTAAGTGTGTCACACTGGGAGAAAGATGGCAAAAATAGCTCCTGAGCAGCCCAAGGCCCAATTACCAGGAAGTTATAAGAACAATCATGTTACTGACCCAGGGTGTAAAATCTTCTTTTCGTGATACGCAGAGAGATAAATCAGCTACTCTATTTCATTACAAGAAACAATAGAGGAGGGTGAATATGTCAAGTTGGGCATAGAGAGAACGCAAGTAGGAAATACAGGAGGCCCACTGGAAGCTAATGGCAGCAGGAAAAGGTTCAATGACCCAAGAGAAAAGATTATGCCAGAAAAGATGGCCTTGACTAGAGGGTTTCAAAAAAGGCTTTATCAAGGGAAATAAATGACTTCTGTTCAGATTGTGATGTGGAAATAAAAAAAAATCTGTTCCTAGTGAATACAAGGTAGCTCAAGTTATTCCATCTGAGACAGTTCATTGGAAAGAATAATTTAAGACATTCATAAATATCGTTAGGATTTCTGTTCAGTGAAACTAAGAAAATAATTGGGACAGTCGAAGCAGTTGGTGGAAGTGCCTGATCAATATGCAGCCATAGGGGAAAGGACTGAAAGGTTGCCCATGCAAAGGATGGGACTGAATACTGAACATGTTACAGTCATATCTGACATGTAATGGAGACATAATTCATAAAATATGACATAATCTGGAATTCTGGTCAAAGTTCTGCTGCCTTTGTCTCAAAAAGAAGTGTGAAGCTGAAGCTGCCACCTCGGTAGCAGAGGTGGTTGTAAAAATAGAAGGTTCTTCCATCTGAGCTATGGGAAAATGACTAAGGCTGCTTGGTTCAGAAAGAAGACAAGGAAGTGTTCCCACTTCTGTCTTATATTCTGCTTGGCTGAAAGTATGACGTTGCAAGTGGAGAAAGTAAATAGATTGCATGTTCTTTCTGATAATGCCAGATAAAACTAATAACTGAACTAAACTTCTCTATCAGTATCTAAAATGCTTTCATAGCACAATGCAAAGTAATCTTGTGAAGCTCATTGTGGCCAGTGGGCCAGGGCTTCAAGTGACTAGTGGGATTAAAAACAGGTGAGACAATTACTATTAGGGCAATTACAGATAACAAAGAAGCCTACAGTCATGTTAGATAGGATAAAAGATGCAGAAGGGATACAAACATTTCTGCCTTAGTGAGTACAGAAGTCATTCAAGAGACTTACAGGTACTTCCTCCAAGAGTGGGCTTCTCCTGACATGTCTTTCTGAAGGTTTCTTGCATCTTCCTTCAGGCCATCTGTTGCTAGACACCACCGAACTTTGGTTGTTGGGCTGCTCTATTTTTATGAGGGAGAACAGGGGGAACCTGATCGGAATTGGTGACTGTGGCAGCTGTATGTATGTACCGCATTCAGGACCAAAATAAGATACAACAGCTGTGCAAAATGTAGTCTGCTTGTAAATCTGCTCAGAAATAGCTTATTTAAGGGAGGGAGAGAAAGAGTTTGACAAACTCTACAGCCAAGAAACCCTAAGAGAAGGAAAGAAAATGGGCAGGAAACATGCAGCTGGGAAAAAAACAAACAAGGAAGATAACTAATTTTCTGGGTTAGAGTGTGGGTTGGAAGAGGTGTGGAGCTGGGACTGAGGGAACTTTCGTTTAGATTCCTGTTCTGCGCTGTTGTATGCACACCTTATAAGGAAAAGAGACAGCTGACTGCATCACCCACTTTAGCTACTAACAGCCACAGTATAGGCTATCTGATCTGCACAAAGAAGTGACTTCTGGTCTGTTCTGCCCTGTGCTGTTCTATCACAGGAACACTCACTGCAGTGTGTCTGTACTAGCTTCTCCTAAGCTTCACACTAAACAATGACAATGCTAATTTTCTTTTCTTTTTTATTTTTTTAACAAAGCTTTTTTTTATGTTCTTGCCAAAGCAGAGAACCAGGGAAGCACCTGTTGTAGGGTCTGCCAGAGTTTTTAAAAGGTACCTTACTAACAGTGTTAAAGATGACAAGGATGGGGAAACGTGCTCTGTGTATGGATCAGGGGAGAATTAGCAATGGTTCATCACTCCTGTGAGAGTTCATTTGCCTGCTGCTGACTGGCCCATGAGAATATTTCTGGAGAGATGAACTTTAATAATAAAAAGTCCACTGACCTGCTCTCACATCGCCGTTCCTGTAGCATGAATAATTGCACCCTCTTGTATAATTGGCAATATTAAGAGTGCTAAGTGAAATAATTAGGAAAGAATCTGATTTCATGAGCACACCGTGCTCTTACTTTGAGGATTTTATTCATACCTCTTCCCCTCTCCTGGACAGTCACCACTCTGCTGTACTTCTGCTGGGATATGTGGGCAAGCATCTGCATGAATAGCTCTTGCCAGGCTGTCTCTGGCAGGCTGTCAGCAGAGCCCTGGGACATTGCATGGCATCTTCAGCAAGGCTGGCCTCCAGCGCTCCAGCAACTGTGCAGTGAGATGTGAGTGCATGGCATAGAGTTTGGCACCAGGTACCTCTGGTGCTTGGATCCAGTGTTTTCCAGGGCTGGAGCTAGCAGAGTGCTCCTAGGCACTGAGGAAATAAATAGTCCAGTAAAAGCAAGGTCCCTGTTCCACAAATTAATGGAGATTGATCCTCCCCTATGAGATCTTTTAAAAAAGTGACATTTATGGGACAGCAGCCACTTGAAACTGCCTGAGCATAAGGACATAGTGCTGTGGTGGGTCACACAAAGCTAGTGGGAGCGTGCCATCTTTGCTGGGTCAGTCTGACACTGAAAGAGAAAACTCCTTGACCATCTGGCAGGATGCAGCTGGCACCTGGGGTGGTTTAAGATCTTCTTGCTGTTTGCAGGGCAAGGGAGAACTCACCACAGCTCCCAGACAACCCCAGGGAAAAGCTCCAGCTACGTGTTCCAGTTTAGACTGGGACTGATCTGTGTGACAACCACCCACTGCCTTAAAAATACGAAGAAAGAAAAAGAGAAAAAGAGGAGAATGAACCCCACACAAAGACAGGTAATCGGAACTGCTGAGATGTAGCTTGGAATGAGGTGAGTGTGAAATGCACTGTGACACTTGGATCACATGTTGGGGTGGAAATCTGGCATCTTGAATCATATGGTGGGTGGAGTCACATTTGCTGGGTCGTGCAAAAGCCATGTCCCAATATAGGCTGTGTAGCAGGACCCAGCAGGCAGTACGTTTCTCATGCCCCATAGTGGTGCTGCATCTTCACAGTGCTCCTGTGTAACTGATGGTGAGGGCTGTGGTACAGAACAGGAGGCAGGAGGGTTGGTGCTTCTAGAAGGTGCTACAGTGAGATATAAGTGGTGGGACCAGCTGAATAGGTCTCACAGGAAATATTTGGCATCCCCTCTGCTAGGAAAAAGTAATGTGGGAAGACCTTGAAATCTGTACAATCCAGTCATAATCTTTGGAGACACAGGGAGGCAAAGGGAAGAGCTGGGGAATTGCTGGAGACATACCAGAACCAGTCATCTAACAAATTCCCTGTGAACACAGAAGGGTACGGGAAGGTGGCCAGAGAACAGGCAACCCTCTTGGGATCCTACATTGCCACAGGTTTTGATCTTTGCTGGTTTAGATCTGACTTCTGGCTATCAGATAACATTTGTGAGAGGTAAGAGAAGAGTGTGATTGCAGACAGTTGTCCTCAAGTCCCGTTCTGGTGTATCTTTTCCAGTGTAACCCTTGAGGGTTTTCTTCTGTGTGGGTCTCCAAAACACAAGTACCCCTGCACACACAAAATCCATTTCCTATGCACTCCTTCCCCAGTTCACCAGCCAACCTCCACAGCTTCATTCCTCCTCACACGCCACTATGTTGTACTAGAATTTATCTTCCTGGCTCATTCAACCTTAAAATGGGGGAGTTAATATGAAGAGGATGTTCCAAGGCAGGAAGGCACCAGGCTGCCTACAGATGACGAATAATAGCAAGATTTCTCAATGTGCTCAACTGAAGCTGTTTCAGAAGAATGGACCCAGTCTCTTAAACTAGGCTTTAAGCTGGATTCCTCCTGTCCTAACAATCATTATGGCTGTTATAACATTTGTGTGTATCTGCACTTCTCACACTACAGTCATGGAATATGGCTGACTCAGACACTAGGAACAGCTTATTTAGTGAGATTATGTAGAGAGGCACTTAGCGTTTTCTGTCACATTCTTTTCAGCATGTCACATAAATAAATAATTCCTGTATTAGTGTTGTTTCTACAGGCAGTAGTTGATGCAGAATCATTATATTTTACATCTTTTTTGATTTTACCATTCCTGCATGGAATATAGAGACTGGAACGGCGGCAGCCACATAATACTAAGTGATGATTTACTGCATGTTTAAACCAGTCCTGCTTTTCACACAGTAGTAATACAGACTAATTGCTATTTCTAGCAGTAGCAAGCAATTCTGGTTAATGCACAGTGAGCTCATAATAGATGCATTTTCATTCTGGTTTACTGATGCTAATCTAGTGTGTTAACCTGTAATTTAAATTACTGGTTTGCTGGATGCTCAAAACACCACAGATTTGCCAGTATTTGGAGCTTACAGCTGGGACTGTCTTGCCTTATGATCTGGTGGAGGTGCATACCACCTCTGCATAGCCCTCTCTGAGTGCACAGAGAAACTCACCACGCCTGGTACCATTCAGCGAGAAGAGTTGAGCTCAATGGTGCACAAAGGACTCAGGAAGTAGGATTCCAGAATGAAGAAACTGATGCTTGGTGGCTGGGAGTGGCAAAAGACTTTCCTTCCAACCTGTTTTCTTTATATGGAGAATTGATAATTTGCTGGAAAACCAGTAAGATTCTTTGAAATTGTTGTTTGTAGAATAAAACCAACAAACTGGTTGAAAAAAAAGTTTCTAAATTCTCATCAAAATTTCAAAATTCTGAAGCAAAAGCTCTGACTGTCTAACCAGCTTCACATGTGCCTGTTCCTCCTGGCTCCTGGATCAGCTTCTCAGTAGGTCAAGTGGAACAGCTTAGGAAAGGTCATGTTTTTCTTCTGGATATGTGATGCAAAGTCCAAAGAGCTGTTCTTCCATGTCACTTTTTTGCCATGCTGCACTTACGCCTCAGCCAGATGCTGCCTCCTTAAGTCATTAGCTTTGCAAACTCTCATTATGTTCAGCGTGCACTTCATATGTCCTTGGCCTCCAGCTGCTGGGGTTAGCACAGGAGATGACTTGACCCTAGGTGGAGAGGAGGACCATTATGGGAGACCCTTAGAATGAACATGTGGGAGTTTGTCCAAGGCCATGCATGTGTAAAGAGCAGCTGTGAAAAGTGGGAGCTGCACACAGAGCCATGTCCTCTCACTCAGAGCAGCAATTTCCTTATCGTTTCACACTTTCCTACAATATCAGCTGAGACTGCAGTTGACGGGGTAGTATAAGCTAGCCATTAATGCATTAGCTGCTGTGTGATACCAGCAATTTCTGAGTGAAACCAGGCAGTATGAATAGTGAGTGAGGAGCTAGCAGCCAGCCCAAACAGTGTGTTTCATGCTAAGAATTCAAGGGAGGGGTAAATTTCACTTGAGAAAAAAAGTGCTGCAAATGGGCCATTTCTCCAAAGGGAAAGGAGTTTGGCCACTCAGTGACAACAGAATGGCTAAGCCCTTTCAATATGAAGAGATGTTCTTTTGACTCAGTGGAAGTTATTGCAGACTATGGAAAATGAAATTCTGATGGAGTGAATTTGCACAAGGAACACACCCCTCCGATGGGACTCTGGACAGACAGGAGGAAAATGCACCTCAGGAAGCAGAAGGTAATGAAAGAAGGAAGTTAGAAGCAGCAAAAGGGCCAGGAGATCCCCTAAGGCTTTGGAACAGGCAAGGTGATAAATCTGTGTTTGTAATAGGGGGTCAAGGGAGGGAAAGCAAGGCAATACAAGGCTCTTTCAATACCAGTTTCCCCTGGCCATCGAGTTGGAGTTGATTTTCTTTTCAGTTGTCATCATCGCTGTTACACAGTTTTCAGGAGGAAAATGACTGCTGGAGAGCATCCCTGGAGCTGACCTCTTGCCAGTACAGGAAGGGCCTTTGTATTGGGCTCAGATGCCTGGTAAGGTGCTTTGGGAAACTTCCAGGAACACAGCCCAGAGTCCATAGAGAACAGAACTGGGAGCATTTCTGCCACTAATGAGATCTTGTGGCTGCAGCTATGAAAGTGGGGAAGGAGACAGATCTCTTCTTCCTAACATGAAATTGGACCCATAGGTGATATGCTAAGGATGCTTCAAAACTGGTTCCTCTTGCATCTCCTCCAGTTTGGCAGGCCATATGTCTCCGAGTATTTTTATAGTTTTGGTAGTAACAGCAGAGTCATGACGTAGTAAACAGGAGGCAGAAAGTGCCTGTTAGAGGAAAAATTGAAGTTAATTTCTTTACAAAGAAAACCTTTCCCAAGTGGGAGAACAGAAAGTCCGTGAACACACTCTTTATGTCACACAGATTTAAGTAAAAGGAAGATGCAGTGTTTCTTAGGCTGCACAATTGCATATGTTCAATAATTGTGCTCAGAATTATGGAACTAATTAGGTTGGAGAAATCCTTCAAGATCATGCTCAATAACCAACGTGTATATGTTTGTGACTTATGACCTGTGTACATGGAGCTTCTTTTCAGCATTTTCCTATCTAGGAAAAACGTCCTCACCAGGCTGACAGCATCCTATAAATGGGATGTCTTAAAACAAGACATGGGTGAAGATCTGAAGTGTCCAAATGCCAGATGACTTATGAATAAGGCTGCTGTCTGCAGCCTGCATGGGACTCTGCTTTTGGCCAAAGAGGCTGTTCCCATTCTGCTGAAGAGGCTGAAGGAGGACTACTACACTGGTCCCAGGCTCTGGGGAGCGGGACACAGAGCAAATATCTGGGTTTGACACCCTCAGTCATCACTAATTATGTGAACTGCAGAGTTATGAACCCGAATGAGCACCCTTGTGTTTGAGGTGACACAACACAGCACAGCGAGGCGCGATTGAAAAGGCTGGAGATGAAATCAAACGCGAGGGAAGGCCGAGAGCGCGCCCTTTCTTCTAGCCACAACTGTTTTGTTGTGGCTGTTATCTAACCCCGTAATTAGGACGGCATTCAGCAAAGGCGAACAGAGTTGGTATTCTTTTCATAACCCCCAAATCTTTGCGTTGCTGCATGAAACTTTTGGCTCCGGCTTTCCCCTGTTCATTAACCATGCCAACATTTTTAATCTAACACCACTGTTAAAGAGTGGCAGGCTTCCAGGGAAATATATCAGCCAGGCTTATTAATTTCATGCCAAGTGCTGGAGGCGTGAATGTAGAGAACGCTGTTTGAGTTTGGATAATGGGAATCAGGCAGCTTAAAGGCAGGGGATAAAGATCAGGAGCCCCGTGTCTCAGGAGGAGGAGCAGGTGCGGGCTGCGAGCAAGGCCTTCAGGCCCAGAGGGGCAGCCAGTGCTTAAAACAATCTGCGGAGCTTTTTTATTCCCCCCCCCTTAGTTTTTTTAATTTGGCATGTGCTTCTCACAGCTTAACAGCCCGTTGCTCCACAAAGAGCCGTAAACAGAGAAAGGGAAATTAAAAAGGGAAGTCCCATGATAGACAAAAACAAATTAGGGCAAACAAATTACACAGAGTCAACAAATAAACAAGGGAACATCTGTGAATATATTTCTCGGATTTTCTGATTCCGAAAGCAACCTGAGAAACAGTGGAGGGATGTATGAAATTTAATCAGGGAACCAAGCCTCTCCCCCTTTCCCCCAGCCCCTCCTTCCCTGGGAAGGTTGAGTTGCAGTGGGGGATACCTGTGGCATCGCTGGGACCTCTCCCTGCAGGGCACTTGTCACAGCTCTGCTGGTCCCATCCTCATCCTGCTGTTCCCACTGGTGTCAGTCCTGCCCTGCGAGAACCAGCAGCAGCAGAGGCTCTCAGCAAAGCTGGGATGGGACAGGACTGCAGCCACAAGTGGCTATGAAGGGTTTCCCTTTTCCTGTAGTCTTCTTGGATGCTAAGATTGGATCTGTATTGCTCAGGGGAGTCAACAAGATGCCCTCCAGCTCTTTGATATGTCACTTGTCATACCGATGTATATATGTGGATAGATGTGTGGATACATCTAAATGGAGACATAAATGCGAGCATACCTACAGTCACCATATATATGGTTTTATGTAGTCCATATATATGCTTTTTTATAGCACATATGTATGCTTTTTTATAGAGATACGTAGAGAGATTCATGAATAGAGAGATACAGACACAGATCCCAAACATTTTGGGTTTTCTCTTCTGGGGAGACTTGCAAGGATGACTCAGGATCTGAGATCACATAATTATAAACCTGAAGTTGGGTAGAAATTCTGAGATAAGCTCTTCAGAAATTAATCTGTTAAATAAAAAAACTCACAACCCAACAGCAACAAAAACAAGCCTCCAAGTACTGTATTTACCTTTTTGCATACTCTATAAGAAAAAGACATTTACTTACCATTGATTGTGGTGATGTAACATTGAAAGGAGAAGAAACTTGAATGTAGCAAACCAATTGTTTGGTTTTGCTTCCAGAAATTTAAGATTTTTTTTTCCCTTTAGGATAGTTGATAGAAAGTGTCTGAAATCAAAGAAAACTGCAGGGGGAACTGACTTGAGAGTCCACCCAAGAGTTCAAAACAAGTAATTTCACTCCAGACCATCATGTGGCAATGACTAATTCTGCTTCCCCTCTTATACCTATTACAGAAAACGATGCTTTCAGAGGAAACAATGATGCGGACAAGCAGGTAGAATAGTATATCAATACTGTTCAAGTTTTCCATGCAGTCCTTAATTTACCTCCTGTGTAACTGGCTTTAGTCGTAGCATTGCAGAATGTTTTTCCCACGGGGCTGTGACCTTACTCTGTACATGGAAGGGGCAATACTTGCTGAACAGGAACTATCCAGTACTTGTTTTTGACTTATTCTGTGTGTGGTCTCAGCAGACTCAGCTCTGCAGGCAGAAGTTTTTAATTTTCTTGGGGATTGTGCTGTATTGTCCACCACTGTGGTTTTGCAGTGCTTCAGAAGCCTTGTTTTGTTTCTGCTGCTCTCCAGTGAGGCTGGTGATGGTGGCAGCTCTGTTGCTGTCTTCCAGATGGGGAGTGGAGGCAAGGAAGAGCTGCAAACAAACTTCTTTCTGGTGGTCAGTTTGAAAAGCATGGGACCTGGGCTGTATCTTCCAGAGCTGCTTGCATTTGTATGTAAGTGCATACCTACAACAAAGTGCACAGTTACTGCTGACATGCCTTTTCTCACCAATCTCTCCCCACCACTCCTCCAGTTTCTGTTTCCCAACTCCTTGCTGTTTGTCCCAGCTTCTGTGCAGCTTGTTTTCCCATTGAGGTCTTTGTACACTGCAGAGTGGCTACTGCTTCAGCCTTACTTTCCCCATAAATCTAGGTCCCTCAGATTCCCTGACACTTATTCATTCTCTCCGTGGTTATTGACAGCTTTTACTCCTTTGCCCTTTAAATATCACAGGAACACCACAGAAAGCAGGGAGAAACAAGTCTCAGTCTGTCTTCAGCCCCAGTTCCAAGACTGAAGGAAGTCCCTGTGTAGCCCTCTGCAGCATCATGTCCTGCACAGAGGAAATTCATCCAACAGCAGCAGGTGAGCAAACCAGAGCAGAAGCCTTGGGCAATGACAATGGGGTGGCATCTGTCAGGCACCAACTTCACTTTTGATAGAACTAACATCAATTAAAGAGATCTAGCTAAGCACTGAGTAACTTCAGTGAAAATGATGAACTTTCCAATTTCTGGTAATTTTAGGGGTGGATCTACAATTATATTAACTGATCATCAGTCTTCTGGGCTTTGGAAGGCATCAAAACTGTCCTGGCTAAACCAACCAATAAAATCAAATAAATTCAAGACTAGCTAAAAGCTGAAGGAGAAAGCACAGGGCAGACAAAGATAGAGGATAACTCCTACCTTACAGACCGATGCTGGAACTTTCCCCACAGATTTGGACGCTTAGCTGCTCAACTTTCAAGAGCAATTTTTAAATGCAAAATCTGGGTAAGAAGTGAGAATTCAGCTTGCTCTGAGCAAATCACATTTATCTGACAGGAAAATCACATTTTTGAAATGCACTTTCTGCCTCACAGCTTTCATGAGGCTCAGTATGCAGATCAGACTGAGTAGGTGCTGGATGAACATGAACGGTGAAGTTTTCTATCAGACCAGTGCACACCAGACTGGTGGATTCCAGTGTTATCCAGGCTGGTTATGCCATGCAGAGAGGGGAACGGAGATGAGGCAGTGAACACTCCCTCCTGCTTTCTCTGTGATCAGGCTAGCTTGACCAGGTGCTGTAATGGAAATGCTGAGAAAGTTGAAGAAACTTTTTTTATCTAAGACTTGCCTTGGAAGGGAGCTGTAGGAGGAGGAGAAGTTACAAAAGATGCTGTGTGTACCAGCATACACCAGATGCTTATGTTCCTGCCTGGTCCTGAGCACAAGAATGAGAAATTTTGTTAGGAAAAATAAGTCAGAAAGGAAACTACTCTTTTCATACAAGGAAAGTAAGAGTAATCCAGAAGCTTAGTGTAAATGGTTAAAATGGACAGGTTTAAATGGCAGGGTTCTGGACTAACTGTGTCAGTTATTAAAAAGCTTGGCTAGTATCTCTTTATTTGTCTAGCTATTGTTCCATCTGACTGCAGATGAACATAGCCCAGAAGCTGTGTTGGTTAGGGTTAGTTTGTACATGAAGAGTGTTGGACCTTGTCTGGATGGTGTTTATCTCCTTGGGATCAGTGCAGACTCCTGCTCTATCTCAGGGGGGAAAGGGGAGACATTTAATGCTGTCATCCACTTGCAAGGCCCTTTCTGTCCCACACTGACAAGGCATATTTCCAGTGACTGGTGCATACTGGGACACTGATTAATGCGAGCTGTCCGAGGGTTCATCCTCATGGATGGGTTTTGGGAAACATGTGGGCTAGGCAGGCTTTTGGTATAGAGAGCACATATTCAGTTTGTGCCAAGAGGGTTCTTCATCAAACAATGAAGCCACATTTTGCAATTTCCATTTGCTCCTAGTTACTGGAGGCAACTATCATGCCCATCTGTATCTCCTTATGTAGTTACAACAATTTCCTCTTTAAATGGGGCTTGTCTCATTCATCTATATATTGTGGTCTACTGGTTAAGTTTTTTGTTTTACCTGGATGTCATCAATGCAGAACAATAAATTCTCCTCTGACTTAGACTCTAATTAAGATGAACTGTCATTCTATCGCTTGATAAGTGAGAATACTTGTTCTATGTTAACCTTGTTTGAGTTTGTGTATATACCTTTAACATTCAGCTCTGGCTCCTGCTTTCTTTTCTTCTGAGAACAACAGTGTTCACATGTGGCACCTTGAGAACTGATGTAAGGCAGAATCATAGAATCATTAGGGATCAGAAGGGACCTTGAAAGATCTAG
>VZRI01011590.1:123431-170533 GCA_013397515.1 Upupa epops
ACCAGTACAGAGTGGAGGGGGAGAAGAACCTCCCTCGATCTGCTAACCGCTCCTCTTCTGATCCCCCCCAGGATGCTGTTGTGCTGTTGGCCCTCTTGGCCACAAATGCACATTGCTGGCTCATAGTCATCCTGCTGTCCTCTAGGATCCCCAGGTCTCTTTCTCCTGCACTGCTCTCCAACAGGTCAGTCCCCAACTTATACTGGTCCCTAGGGTTGTTCTTGCCCAGATGCAAGACTCTACACTTACCCTTGTTGTACCTCATTCAGTTTCTCTCTGCCCAGTTCTCTAGCCTGTCCAAGTCTCTCTGAATGGCAGCACAGTCTGCTGGGGTGTCAGGGACACCACCCAATTTTGTGTCATCAGCAAACTTGCTGACAGTGCACCCTAACCCCTCATCCAAGTCACTAATGAATAGATTGAAGAGGACTGGTCTCAGTACTGATCCTTGGGGGACCCCACTGAGGTACTGCATTTCTCTTATAATTACAAAAGCGTACTGGAGCCTGTAAGTACTGGGCACGCATACTCCCCTGAGTTCAGGAGACATCTAACAACTGTATGTTCTTAGCTTCCAAAGAAAAAGTGTCAATTGCACAAAGTCCACATTTAAAACATATTACCTAGCTCCTAAGACTGAAAAATTGGGCCAAAACGAGATGACATGATTTAAATGTTGAAATGTAAATGTTTTAGCATGACCTGCTTGATACCGGTTTCAGTATTTTTTCCCTTCTCTCCATCTTCAAAAATATTTGAATATATTTTGTTCTTCACCTTCCCTTAGCTTTTGGGAAGGCTCAGGAACTTCAAAAGCTAAATTAGCACCTGTTACAAGCAACTCCCATGTTCCCTAAGGATGGTGTTAACTTCAGTCACCTGTGGCTTTATGAGTGTGCCAAGCACTGTGGTGTCAGTTGCAGTGGAAGGAGGTGGAGGTATTACCTGCTCAAAGCAACCATAACGTCTCTAGTGGTATTAAAGGAGAAGGCAAAAAGTCACAAATCAATCTATCTTTCTAGGTACTCAGTGTGCTGGGAGACAAGAAAAGTAACTTCACTCTTCAGACTGCTCCAAACCCTTATTTCAAATGCACAACTAGAATGAACGCTGCCTGCACTGGCCAGGGTCTCCTTATGGTCACATCTCAGTTCAGTACTACATGGTACTGTCTAGCTGTCCAACTTTTCTTGTCATTTCCAGGCATCAGTTGCAAGAGACTGTGGGAGGGAATGGAGGGATAACCACAGAAATGCTGAGTGTGAGGCCTTTGGGAAGTACATCCCACTGTAGGAAAGGGACTCAGCCTCAGGATGGGGCCAGATGACTGTCAGGACCCAGTGGAGAGCTCTGTGTTGTAGCTAGTGGCCTATGGAGGATGTGGTATTGGCTCACTGGATGTAGAGACAGTTACAGATCTGCATAGAGTTGTCATGATGAATTTTAAGAAGACTTCATACTGAGGAAGAGAGATGCTTTGTAACAGGTCATGACTTGTTCTGCCTCTTGATTTCACTGCTGATGCAAGTTATTTTTAATGGCCAACTGCAAAAATTCTTACTTGATATTTATCATTCCACCCAATCATCAGGATTTGATGATGGTGTCAGTGCCATACAGATGTATGCACACTCCATGTTTAGGTAACCAGGCAGGTATATCAGATCATGTATCCACACAGTGATTGCAATGGTCTTGCCACTTTGCTTAGTTATCTCAGTTAGTGGAGGCTTACAAGAGCTGTAGATTGCTATAGATCCAGAGGTTTCCCACACTTCCTCACCGTTCTACCAGCAAGGCTGCTCAGGGAGTAAGGAGTTACTCTCAGTGAGGAAAGGGATTGTCTCTGGCTCTTAGCCATTCGTGTTGGCAGTGAACAGCACTTCAGACCTGATTCCCAGAGTGGGTCATGAAGGGAGGCAACAGTGTGGTGTGCGTTGCACAACGTGGTGTAATCGTACTCCCCCTTTCCTCTCTCTTCATATCTATTTTCAGCAACACAAGAAGTATTTGAGTTTGGTGAACTCTCTACATGAGTGTTGTCTGACGTGTGTGCATGCTCTTTAAATAACTGTTCTAGAAGAGATCTTCCTCTGTTTAACAGTGACAGAGTTTGTTTACAGGACTGCAGCACTAAGCTGCAATGCAGGAAGGCTGGTGATGGTATCTATCTTTCTGCATCGCTACAGAGAACTTAGCTTCTTGCCTGTTGACAATATAACACAATTAAAATAAAAGGCTGGGTATTTTAGATACCTTGAATGCATCAGATGGTCCCCAGCTCCTTGCTTGCTCTACCCCAGCTTCTGTTTCAGCATCAGACATTCAAAAATTCCATTAATAGCAAACATTGGTCAACCAGACCCCATATTTGGAAAACTTAAAGACAGAAAACCAATGAGGGGCAACTGTTACTTCCCAGCCCAATAGTCAACCCACAGGCTGGAATTTTTCCATTGAACACATCTGTTGTTTAATTTAACAGGAGGCCAAACCCTGTGCAAGATCCACAAAGCACAGAAATGTAGTCCTTTGAGAAGAAAAGCACTTTTAAAGAGTTGCTTTCAGAAAGCCTATAAAGCATCTTGACAATTCATTAAAGAAAAAAACTTGTATCAGAAACTGGCCAAAAAAAAACCACCTGTGAAAAAAAAATTGTTCTTAAATTAAATGGGTTGGGAAAATGGCTGTGTAAGATGAAATGACACATAACAGGGGCTAATAAGGCCTGAATTGTTCTAGTTTGATTCATTAAGCCCTTGAACTGAATGTCAGCATGCTTTTTTTCTATACTCACTGATAAAATCCATTGTGAATGGCGGTCTTTTCAAGAAAGGTGTTTTACCTGGAAATTAATGTACCACTCTAGATTGGTGGGCGGATGTTTTTATGAATCGGACTTTGAGCTAAATATGAGACTTGAGTAAAACTTAAGTCATATGGACACAGAGACTCTTCTTGATTCATAGTTTGATTAATGTTAGAAGAAAGATTAAAGCAGGGATAAATGGCTATGTTAGTGTAAGTGGATAGGTCTTGGAACAGGTTCCGTCATAGTGTAGGTCTCAGTGTTTCAAAAATGTCATGTTTTAATCCAGGACTACAGATTCCATGTGAGAAAAAATGTCTTTGTGTACGTATTGCTCCTAACCTTTCTTGATTATTAAACTACACTAAAGACTTCAACACCACTATGAAAAAAGTAGTATAAGACAGACAGGTGAAGAAACCTTTTTTGAATTAATCATATTTTCCCCCTCTTCAGCCTGTTCTTACTCTATAGATTGTAGGCTAATTTCAAAGGTTTTATTCTAAGAGATTTTGAGCCACAAGTAATGGTTCATAGTCTGCAGGTTGCTGTCTGTAATCTTCATAACTTTAAGATATTCTCCTGCTATTCTTGACTGCTAGGACCACAATGCTGGAGGAAGCTCAGTGACCATCTTGCGTGAGCTCCCCAGCACAGAAGCCATATCACTTCACAGGCAGCCCCTATGTTTTTAGAGAACTATCCAGTCCTGAAACGCAGTGATAGCACTGAAGTGGAAAGGGACAGGCTGCTAAACAGATTGTACCTGGTTCTCAACAGACATGATTCTGAAAGCACAGCCTGGGTTAAATAACAAGCATAGAATAATACGTAGAGGTATGTCATGTTTCTCATTAAGTTAGTGTTGTGACAGTTTCTTTAGATACATCACTGCTCTAGAGTTTAACGCCTGCAGTGGAATCCTACTGTACTGGAGGAAGTTTTATTTTGTATTGCATTACCTGTTCCTGCAAGAGCTGTGCAGTGTGAGTGCCACTAAAATATCAAAGGCAGAGCCATCTTCCTTCTGAGAATTTTCTCCTCTGTGTCTTCTGTTCTTGTTGCTTCAAGGATTGCTACAGCTAAAAAAATTAAACTCTGGATCTCTGTTCATTAGAGGAGATCTGTAAATTCCAGCCAGGCGTTCCTCAATTTGCATTTGTTATCCTTGAAGCTAATTTGTGGTGCTGCAAAGCAACTGTAAATATTTTGAGGATCCCCCCCACCCCCCTTCAGAGGGTATCTCCTTAACTCAGCTGACATAAACTTCATCTATTCCTTTGTTTCAGCCTGAACCAGTGTTTGTCCCTTATGAGGATAGGCTGAATCTCTTGAGCTTGGAGAAGAAGAGGCTGAGGGGTGACCTCATTCATGTCTATAAATATATGAGGGATGGGTGTCAGGAGGATGGAGCCAGGCTCTTCTCAAGGTCATCTGGTGATAGGACAAGGGGCAATGGGTGCAAGCTGGAACAGAGGAGGTTCCATCTAAATATCAGAAGGAACTTTTTCACAGTGAGGGTACCGGAGCATTGGAACAGGTTGCCCAGGGGGGTTGTGGAGTTTCCTTCTCTGGAGATGTTCCAGACTCACCTGAATGTGTTCTTGTGCAACTTGATCTAGGTGATCCTGGTGTGGCAGGGGGATTGGACTAGATGATTTTTTGAAGTCCCTTCTAATCCCTAATGATTCTATGATTCTATGATTTTTACTGCTACAGAAGGCCACTTAAAGGCAAAACCTGTAACTCTGTTTCTGTGTTCAAAGATACTATGAAACTTCTGACATTGTATGAGTTGGGAATGTTTTCAAGCCTCCAAACTAGTAGATTTAAAACAGAACCAAAACCAAACCGGTGAACTAAACAAACAAAAGTTGGAAGGAGTGAGATGAAAGAGGGTAGATGCACAAATTTCCCTGTCTTCCATAGCTCTGCAGTGATTAAACAGAAAACCCTTTAGCAACCAAGTTACATTTTCACTTTAAAAAATCTTCAGCAAAATATAACCTTGCAGCTGTAAACATATGTCTGAATAATTATTCTGGCTTTATATCAAAAAACCCACCTCTGCCAGAGCAGACAGATTTTAATTTAGCATTCCCCCCAGAGCTCTGGAGGGCAAGGTGGATGATTGAGAGGGCAAGGTGACTTGGCTTCAAGGGCTATCTTTATTTGCATGAATGAGTAACCGTAAAGCACAGAAAATATCTTTAAGTAAATTCCGCCTGTCACTGACAGTGATCTAAATGGAATTATAGTTGCATGAAACTCTCTTTTGCTAATATATATATATATATTTTCTGAGAAATATCTCCCCCTGCCCATTTTAAAATCATGTAAATAAAGAGCAAAATGAGCATTATCAAAGAGCAACTGAGGCACGTGATTGAAAAACCTTTCAAACATATGAAATTTCATCACTCCCAAACCATGCTGGGTGGGAGGATTGCACCTATAACCTCCCACTTCAATCCCCCACAGCTATTGCAGATCTTACGACAGCCAAGTCTTCTCTCTAGGGGTCTGCTGACATAGCTCCAAGGTACTCTGGAGAGACCCTGTCCCAGGTGAGCACCTAGTTAAGCCTGTTTTTAAGACTGATTTTAAGATGATGAGTTTCTAAACACAGAAAGTAGAGCTGAGGCTGGTCAGCCTGATAAGAAGGAGGGTGTAAAGAAGGTAGTGTGTAATGAAGCCTGGGTCTTCCCAGTAGTTCCTAGTGACAGGAGGCAGTTGGCACAAGCTGAGACACAGAAGGGTCCCTCTGAATATCAGGAAACACTTTGTTACCATGAAGGTGACTGAGCACTGGCACAGGATGCCCAGGTTAGTTGTGAAGTATTCGAACACAGCTGAGCATGGTCCTGGGTGACCAGCTCTTTTGTAGCCTTGCCTGATCCAGGAGTGTTGGACCAGATGACCTTTGGAGTTCTCTTCTGACTTTAAGTGGCCTGTGATTCTGTAAATATTCAGGCAATGTCTTTATTTTTGTGAAGCATTTTTGATAACTATACCTTACCAGTCATGCAAGTTAGGCAATGGACATGAATATTTCTGGAGAAAAAAGTTCTGTAAATGTGTCCTGCTCCATGTCAGAGTGCTGGACAGTGTGTATTACAGGAAGAAACCCCAGATCCTGCTGATTCAAGTCCTACACTTGGTTTACTGAACTGTCCTCATGCCATACCTTGCAGGCTACAGGGCTGACTGTGATACTGCAAACCAAGCTGAGCTGCATTTTGTGAAATAATTTGCTGTACACTTCTGTTACTGGTTATCCTGATGGGTTTCAGGCTTTTAGGGGAGAAACTCTTGCACTAGTAATCTTTGCAAGTGAGCAGCATTCCAAGATGTGACATCCTTTGATGAGCACTCTATATGTGCATCATCTGCTGGGAAAGTACTGAGTATTGTGGGACAGTTTTGTGTCTAAGAGCTGCAGAGGAAGCTTTTGCTGTAATCCTGAGTGTGACTGACACATGGGAATTGATGTGATGTCTCCCTGCAGCTGGGGGGAGCTGTGATAAGACACCCAACACGAAGTCCCCTTCATCTTGACTTAGAGCAGTTTACAGGCTTTCTGCAAATGCCTTTGGAGGAGGAGGAAAATCCTGATGGCTGGAGATGTGCTCAGAGCCCTTCCCAGCTTCCTTGGTAAAGCTGCCAAGCACAGTCTGGCTGCTTTTTGCAGGAAGCACAGAAGTCAGCTAGAAGGACGACAGGCTGGCAAGAGTGGAGAAACTGCCTGGTGTTTAGAGCCAGCTATGATTATGATAATTATTAAAGACCAATTCCCAGAAAAAATATGCATAGTTAGCATTTATCACCACATGCGATAGTAAGACTTGGGTTCTACACGTAAAGATAGCTGTAACCTTGTGGGTATTTTGCAGTGAGATTTGTTAGCCTGGTGGTCTTGCTTTGACAGGAATAATTTTTTTTGCCTGACAGTTCCTGGCTTCTTTTTGTTTGGTCTGCTGTATTTAATGGCTTCCTAATTCTGCTAAATTAATAAAAGAAAGATGTATTCAAGATCTAAAATAATTCTTATTCAAAGCCTCTGTGTTTTCACAATTTTGCCACGCTCCATCTCGGTTTAGGGTCATTTCAATGTTATTCTTCTCAGCTCTATCAAATGTCACTCACAATGGGAGAACACTGGGGAATACTGCTAAGGACTTGTCTACATGGGGAAATTTACTGGCAGAAAGATGCCGGTGTAATATGAAAGTGGTATTTCATTGGCATTCACCATGTCACTGCTGATCCAGGGTATTTAAATGACATGGTAACTTTGAAAAAACTCTATTGGATTATGATATGGGAAGCAATTGCATTTTTCTTTTGTGTGCACTTCTTAAAATAAAAATGATTTTTACAAGGTGTTTACTGAGTTAAGTGGATGTGCAGCAAGCAAAGTTAATTATAAGAGATACAACATTCTGAAAATATACTCCTGGCAAGAGGAAGGCCAGAAAAAGTGCCAGCACAGTCTTCAACAGTGAGGTCAGTCCAACAAGGAGGAAACAAAGTAGGAAAAAAAAAATCCCTAAACCTTAGAAAAACTAACCTTAGGAAACTAAGAAGGGCAAAGTTGCTGCTATTTCTTTGCATTTCATGAAGAATTATATGAGATGGCAAAAGCAATTAGTACTAACATTTCAGGGCTCTGGCTAGAATAAGAACATTTGGTGCAAATGGAGACATTTCAAGTCAGTTGATTCTGCCAGGGCTGAATTTGGATAGCCTGAGAGCTGCCTGAAGTAGCTGGGGAGTTAGCAAATATTTGGGAAAGGAGTGTACAGTTTCAGAAGGTGGAGTGATGGCTTTGTTCTGTCTTTTCTTAAAAAACAAGGGATCACAGGAATGAGACTAATTTTAACTTAATGCTTGGACGTTCGTGCCAACGGATCAGCAATTTATAACCAGCTGTAAAAAACCTACAAAATGCCCAAAAGCCAGTAATGGCCCCAACAAAATGAAAATATATCAAGCCAGGTTCATTGACTTACAGGCAGCAGACCTTATGGATGAAGGAAAACTGATATGCTGGAAAGATCTTGATTCCCTGATGCCATGTCTCACGGAACAGTCTCATGAGCAAATTTAGAAGTCATGACCTGTGGTCAGGTAGGTGGATGTCTGGCTGAAGGACAGCAAGCATCTTCCACTGTCCAGCTGTAGGGCTGCACTGTGTTCCCTCCTCTGGGGTTTGGAAACCTACACGGATATAGAGAAATACTAGATGGGGAAACACTTCTGGTACATTGGTTGGCAGTGCTAGAATTCAGAATTATTTTGAACAATTGAGGAATTTATTTGCTGAAAGAATGTATATTTTGCTAAAGGCAAGCTCCTACACTTTGGTAACATAACTGAGTGTAGAATGCAAGAAAGGGAATCAGTGTATAGGGAAGATTTCAGCAGCATCAGCAGAGTCATAGGTTGTCATGAGTGATGTACATCTACAGCTTCACACAATCATAAATAAAGGTAGGTATTGTATGTTAGTGTGCAGATATTCAAACAGCATGGCGCTTAGCACTGGACACCAGGATTAGGTACCGTATAGTCAAGAGAGAGTGATCTGGGTGTCCTTGTCAGGGAGATGCAGGTTAGACACTGGGAAGAAGGATTTTATGCCTGCAAGAGTGGCTAAGCACTGGATCTATGACAAAGAATTAGAAGTTGGGCTGAGACCTCCAGAGCAATTTTCTTTCATTCACAATATGATATGTCAGTATGCTGAGGGCAATAAAGCACTGCTCCCTTGCCTTCACTGGAATTGTCAAGCATTGAATCACAGAATTATTTATGTTGGAAATACCTTTAGGATCATCAAGTCCAACCATTAACCCAACTGTCCAGCCCACGCCTAAACCATGTCCCTAAGCTCCAGATCTCCACGACTTTGTGACACATTCAGGGATGGCAATTCACCCACCTCCCTGGGCAGTCTGTTCCAAGACCTGATGACCCTTTCCATGGAGAAGTAACATCTTCAATTTCTCCATGAAATGGGAATTACCTCCACTGTCCTTTGCAAAGTTTGTGCACTGCCACTCTGAAAACTAAATTCCTGAATTTCATTTAAATATGAATGAAGTTTTATACTCTTTACTTAAATGAGTACCCTACCACAACTTTGATTGAGTGAGGTTATAAAGTTTTAACAGATGTGTAGTTTTTCCTACTTAGCTGGGACTGAAACCTTTTTTGCTACATCAAACTCTATTCTGTGTGCATTTTAATAAACTGTTTTGAAACTTTTATTAATCCCCCAAATAGCTTAATCAAGTATTTCTGGGCTAACAGAAGAAAATTGTAAGTACCTGGTCTCAGTCACACATCATGTTTATTGTATTGGTAGTCCCTTTAATTTCTGCTTTTATGTGACATTTTAAAATGTCAATTTGCCATTAGGATAATGTAATAATTAAAATATGCATTCATGCTCTGACCAGGTAAATATGTAATGCAGTGAGTAAATATTTGCATTTAAATGAAATTCAAATAAACTCAAAGCAAAAGTATTTTTGGTATTCCAAATTACCTTCTTATATCAAAATACTGATATTTTAAATTTATTTTAAAGGGAAATTTCACTGAACTGGCTGTGATTTCGTTTGCAGTTATTTGCAGTCAGAACAGCCTTTTCCTCAGTCGTAAATTTTCTGACCATTTTTTGCTTCTGTCAGAGGTGAGTCATATGTATTGAAAGTTAGCCTTTTGTACCTTTTAATAACAAAAGCTGCATCTTAATCATATCCTTTGTATTCCTGCATTGTTAAGTGGATATATACTGTACTTAGTAAGCATTAAATGACTGCTTCCATTTATTTTGACGCTTCCTGGAATTGCTGAATAACCCATTTGTACATACTGACTGTTAGACTTCTTTTATTTTTATGTTCATCCTGACTAATAAGCTTATTTTTAAAGCACAGGCTGGGCAGGGTTTCATCAAGGAAGAGCTATACTCAGTTAAGCTGTCTCTATATATTTTCCATCTCTGTGTATATCTGTAGGTACCTTTGCAAATTCTCAGGAAAAATTGCTCTTTTTCGTAGTTCTATCTATCTGAAACATCAAAGACTGAAGAAAAGGGGTTCTTCAGGGAACAGAGGATGGACTCTGGATCCTGCCGTTATTCACTGAATAGTATCCCTGAGAAAAAATACAGATGTTGAGCATTCATTAAGAATATATTATCTCCCAGAGCCAGCTTTTGCTGCTTGGGTTTGTCAAGGAAATGAAGAGCTGAGCTGACAATGGGATCTGATGGGGGAGAGGTGAAGGCCTCCCTGGGTGCCTGGGAGAGCCTTAGGAAAATATCCTTCTGTGTGTCCCCACATCACCAGTCCAAAGAAAAAAGGTAAAACAGAACCAGGAGCCCCATTTCATTGAGACATCTGGGACTTTTCAGTTTGGAGAGGAAGAAGGTTACAAGAGGACTTGCTCATTGTCTATAAATACGTGAGGACTGGGTGTCAAGAAGAAAGAGACAATATCTTTTCAATCACACCCTGTGATAGGATGGGGATAATGGGTGTAAGTTGGAGCACAAGAAGGTCCATATTAATATGAGAAAAAATTTCTTTACTGTAAGGGTTACAGAGCATTGGAATGGGCTGCCCAGGGAGGTTATGGAGTCTCCTTCTCTGGAGACTTCTGACCCATCCCGATGCATTTCTGTGTAATGTGACTTAGGTTTTATGATCTTGCTTGAGCAGGGAGTTCGGACTTGATGACCTCTGGAGGTCCCTTCCAACCCTTAATGATCTCTGTATCTGTGTATCTATGTGTTTCATTTCAGATGGTTTCTGAATTGATTTACAAACAAATGTGTCAATTGCTTGCAAGAAATATTTGTGCCTTCAATTAATTCCAATAAGGAATTTTTCAAGGAGTCTTTACACAGGTCCCCTCCCTGCTGACTTGAACTACAGAAGCAAATCCAGGGTATGGTCTGAGTGATGATGGTTTTTCTCTGGTATCCCAGTGAAATGTCAGTGAATTCTAACAAAATTATTGCAGATAAGAAGTTAAATCTGCAGTTATGGTGCTCAGAATAAATTGTTTCAAAAGTACAGATGTCTGAGTAACTTCAAGAGGTTTTGGTTTCTTAGAAAGAACAGTTTCTAATATTCTGCTTCTTTTGCAGTTTGGGGCTCTGCTCAAAGGCACAGTGAACAATCCTTACCAGGAGA
Source organism: Upupa epops (assembly GCA_013397515.1). Taxonomy (NCBI): domain Eukaryota; kingdom Metazoa; phylum Chordata; class Aves; order Bucerotiformes; family Upupidae; genus Upupa; species Upupa epops. The sequence goes on from VZRI01011590.1 coordinate 134,451, forward strand.
CCTTTCAAGACCTCTGACATTCTATTCCATTTCACTCCTTCAGTGGAAGCCCTTCAGTGGAAGATTTTGTGCTCTCTCAGTCACTGGCTCCCAGAAAAAACATTATGGAGATGATGCCCTGAGCTGCCTTATGCAAAAATTACGGGATTCAGTTTGTTTGGGCAAAGAAGGATACTGCAAAGTTACTGAGCAGTGGTGTTAGAGGGTGATAACTTGGTGAGATTGAAGCATTTAATCCATGAAGGATAATTGATAGCACCACTGGATACTGACTCTTGTTTTTCTCACAGTTCCAGAGAGATTATAGTTTGCAGGGCAGCAGGCATTTAAACAATGCAGATTAGCATTGCACATCGTTAACAGTCTTAGATAGGATGGACTGGGAAAAATCTAAGTAAACTTGGTTGTTGTTGCTGTTATTAATGGTGAGAGCTAGATTTGTATTGAACTATCCCAGACTTCAATATGAATTTTGACTTAAGCCACTGCTTATATTCTCACCTGATAGTCATTCTGGTATTCATCCTGCTCAAGGAAGTGCGCTCAGAAATATCACACATGTATCTTATGGTTTAGCTTCTTTTATAGAGAATATAACTATTCTCAAAGCTTTTGGATAACATTTAAGCAATGAATGAAGAAGAATGACAATTATTTCCCAGGGTTTTGGGGGTTTTTTGTTCTAGAAGGGTTTATAAAATAATCACAGCTGGCCAAAAGAAAGCTTTTCCTTACATGCTGTTCCAGGCATCCAGGGCAATAACTGTGCTTCAGCAGCAGGAGTTGCTGGCCAGCTGACGACTTGGAGATCTTGCAAGGGTGCTACACAGTGAAGTCTTACAAGGTCTTGATCTTTGCTTTTTATAAGGTGTTGTGATAGAATATTTGAGGTTGAAAGGGACCTCAGGAGGTCATTTTATCCAGCCCTCTGACTAAAGCATGGAAGGGTAGGAGACAGCCACCTTTCTTCAAACATGCCCCATACTTTGTGCCTATGACATGAAGTTATTATCAGCAACCTGACCGAGGCTTTTGGCAAGTGCATGGTTTGCCACTCCAGGCTCATTGGCAGAGCACTGAGCAGACACAGTAACTGTTTAATTGCTAGTGCCATGAGCCAAAGAGACCTGCCTCTCAGGTGGCGAAAGATACCTTTACATCACACAGTTTCCCTGCACACAGGCCACCCTTGTGTTGTTTCTGAAAAGGCCCTGACATCAGGTCCCAGTGCTTTGTCATGCTTCTCGTTCAGCATCTGTGCCTTGTGCATACTGAGGAACTGGAAAGCCTTGCTCTGTGTTTCATCTGTATGGGCATGGACACCTTTGTGGTGTTCTCCAGAGATGGACATAGCAACGTAGGACTGTGTAGACAAGACAGGTTGTGATTTCTACCAGGTAACTCCCTTTATGCATCCAAAGACTGCACTGTTCTCCTTTGCAATGTCTTTGCTGTGAGAGCTTCTGCAGAAACACCTGTGTTCTATGGCTCTAGACCCTCTATCGATCCAAGCAAAACCATTCTCAGATTCCTACTACATTACTGCAATTACATAGCACCCAGATATCGTAAAATACATGCTGCTGGCTTATGACCATCCATCTAGATAATTCCCAGCAGCCTGTAGCGATAAGCTGCTCTCTTTGTGTGCCACTCCCCTGGTCCTTGTGTCAGTGGTGACTACTACAGGGTTTCATTTGATCATCTGAGTTTCTGATAAGGACTGAAACAGGCTCTGGCCAGCAAGTCCTCTCTTGTAGCAGTGACCCTCCTTCGTATTTCCCCACAAACCTTACATTTAATAACCCTGTTATTATGACCTGACACTTGCTCTGCTTGTCATGGGTTCTTTCTAAAGGTGCAGCTTTAAAGCAAAGCAAAGCTGTTTAGATTCTGTACTGCAAATAGGAAGTAGCCAAAGGTACAGAAGCAAATATTTTCTAAGCTGCAGAAGTCTCTGTTGTATTCACCTGTGTTCTGCTGTATTCACTAAGTGTTCTGCTGGGCTCCTTTCATGTCTGGTAGTATCCCTAAAGCTGTACAGTAAATTCCTTTTAATGATGGCTTGAAGCGTTTGGTATCACCTAATGTTTTATGGGAAACACCCAGACCAGAATACACATCTTGGTAGGCTGAAAAAAAGGAAAGAAATAAAAAAGTCAGAGCTTTTGAATTCAGTTTTCCAAAGTGCTTTGGAAACATTTCTCTAGAGATGTGCATTGTGGCTTTAAGGTTTTGGAACCATGGCACTGACCTTCAAGGAGCTCTTGATGGTTGCCAGAGCATCCTTGTCACTGTTTAAGCTGTTTCTCCTAGTGGTCCTGTAAGGCTGAGGAGACAGGAATGCAGAGTATTTTTGCTTCCAAGTTTACTTGGCTTGGTATCCATGGCACACGAGTTCCTTCCTGGTTAGACTTCACCTGCTGACTTGGACCCCTAGGGAGGCAGAGCCCACTTCCCAGGTTCTCCTCATCAGTGAGAAGGGAACAATCTGGGATTCAACTGAGCATTACCTTCAGGATGAGTGAGACACCTCTCTGTGGAAAGACAGTCTGAGACTTGGTGAACACAAAGCACACGTCCTCCCGGATGAGATGCAGGATCCCCCATCTACAGCTCATGATGTCTTCACAGTCCCTGGCCAGCCCCACATCTGGGGTTGGGGGTTGGTTGTTGGACTGGATGATCTTGTAGGTCTCTTCCAATCTTAATGATTTTATGGTTCTATGATCTCACGGTAGGAGTCAGACTCAGAGAAAACTCCTTTTGAACCCTGGGAACCTGCTCTCCTTGTATTTATCCCTCCTCACAGCCAGTTTGGGGAGGGAGTCAGGAACCTCCTGTGATCCCAGCTGAACAGGCAGAATGGGGCAGTGTGGGCTAAGTGTGGGCTCTCTCAGGGTCCAGTGCACAGCTCCGTGCCACAGTGTCCCATCCCAGCTCTGGTCACAATGGCAAGGCCAGGAGGCCACACAGACTGGAGAGGTGCTGGATTGCAGGCATAGCACTTCTCCCTGTCCTGGCTTAACACCATGAAACTGCTTAAATCCAACATTGCCCAGAAATGCAGCTTTCTTTAGTTATTATTGCACTGGGGGAATGTTTTCTGTTGTCCTTTATCACGTTACTTTGATGTATTTCTCTGAGCAGTCTCACCTTTTCTGAACACACCAGCCTCTGAGGACAGACTGGGCCTCTTTGTAAACATTTCCAGCTGAGCAAAGCTCATCTGAAGCCACATAGAACCATAGAATCATTCGGGCTGGAAAAGACCTTTAAGATTATTTAGTCCAACCCATTAACTGTCCCAAGGCCACCCCTAAATTGTGTCCCTAAGCTCTAGGTCTGCATGACTTTTGAACACATTCAGGGATGGTGAATCTACTGCCTTGTTCCAGTGCCTGATGACTCTTTTAATGACCATGTTTTTCCTAATGTTCAGCTTAAACCTCTCTAGGTGCAAAACTGAGTCCATGCTGCTGTGCTTCTGGCTACCCCAAAAATTGTAGGTCCGTGGCTTTGTCTGAGCAGGATCTGCCATATAGATAGAAAGATCAAAGCCTAGAAAAGCCCAGCAGCTGTCCATGGATCCCTGCTTGTCAGGGGAAGCATGTTTGGGCTGTGGTGCTGGGTAGGAGGTGTATGAGCTTCAGAGGAGCTGAACCCCTGCCCCATGCAGAGGGATGTGTGTGCAGCTGTCCTGTATACCAAACCACATGTGCTCGGATAGCGCAAAGCTAACAAGATTTATGGGGTTTCAGTGATGGGCTGTGTTTGGTCTGAAATGTAAATGCAGAAAACAGTGAGGGGAGAAATATATAGATACATATATATATATATATATATGTACATATATATGTGGGGGTTTTTGGCTTGCACTCTTCCTTATCTCAAGCCAGCTAAAAAAATTCCCCATGATTTCTATTGGACTTTGGATGAAGCAGAGACAGCATATTTTCCCTGTCTCTCCTGAAGCATCACACCCCACTTTGGGAACTTCATTTATATGCACATCATATGCAATCTGACTGACTCCTACTGTACCTTTGAACAGATCCAATCAGATACCCATATGCATGTAAATGAGGCTCCCAGAGCTGCGCTCTCCGTGCCGAGGAAGAGGAGTTAAAGAGCAGCCTCTTCTTGAAACTTGTTACGGTGACAATCTCATCCTGCACAACACAATAAAGCCTTCCCCATCCCCCCCGCCCCGCTCCCCAGACCTTCGTTTTCCTCCCCGCTGCGCACGTCAGGAGAATGCCCTGTAACTCACTTTTCCAGGCTGAGGTAATTTATTTAAACATGGATTATTTGAAAAAAAAAAAGAAAAAATGGGAAGGGATACAGGGTTTGATTTTAATCCCTCCTAACACAGAGGAAAGAATGCTTGTGTCACAACTCAGTGAGTGTAAAAATTAAAAAAGGCTGAGACCATTGTTTGAAAACCAGCAAAATAATTAAAATTATTATGGAATAATCACATATCACACAACAACCTCCCACTCTTCTGAGCAACAATCCAAAGCAGCTCCTCCAAAGCAGGCCCAGGGGCAGAGGGTCTGTATATCATTCAAAGACCATCTGTCATTCAATTCCTGTAGCCCCTTTCCACTATTCTAAGGGCAGGCTGAAATTTAGTCCTGGCATTTCTTTTTCCATTTGCTAACAAACAGCAGTGATGGCAGATAAATATGGCAAACAATAGGCGTCTGTAATGAACTGGAAAGGGATGTGGATTTTTGGAACCGGCACCAAGAAGTTCCCAGTCCCGCATGATGCTCTGGGGACCCCCAAAGCCTGGTTCTGCCATGTGGCTGCACAGACAGACATCTGCAGGCTGCGTAAGGCTTTCAAGAATTCAGCCAACCTGCTAAGGGGCTGATTTAAATAAGATCAATTTTTCCTCCCCTCTTTTTTTTTAATAAGAAAAAAAGAAGGGAAAGACTGAGAGCTAGTTCCATTCCAGGCTAGGATCAAAAGGGACACAAAAGACTGATGGATACACAGCACCGGTGATGCAGAGAACCCTCTTTTCTAACAGGAATCTTTATATTTTTTTAATTCTCTGCTTTTCTTGACTCATTCAGCATTTCCTATTGATTCTCCCAAGGAAAAGCAGAAACAGATCCTCCCTTCATGCCACTCTTTGGGAACTCATGCCTGTTAAATGCTGCTTAGCTAAACCTTGTTTTATCTTTATTTATTGTTTGGAGGCTAAAACTGAAGTGTAACTGTGCAGAGTTGAAGTGAGTGACAGGATTACTGCTGCCCCCCCGAACTGATACCGTTTCTTTTCACAGATTAACTCTAGGAAGTCCCATTGCTGGGATTGGAATGATGCTAAAATGCTGCTAAGGTGGGATGTGGGGGATGTGGGGGATGTGGGAGATGTGGCTTTTTGAAGAAAGTCCACACACGTTCTGATTCTGACCTCCCCTTACCTGCCTCTGAGGAGCCACCTGGGCAACAAGGATGCCTGGGTGAACCAATCCCTTCTTGCATGCAACAAAAGGAGATGGAAGGAGAAATAATGGAAAGGGACAAACTGGGCTGTTTGGAGTTTATCTGAGGACATCCTTCAGCACCCAGCATGGCAGCAAGGAATCCTGGTTGTTCTGGGTCGGTTGGTGGGTTGGTTGGTGGTGAAGCCATGCAAAGAGCTGCACGGCCCTTGTTGAGGACACAGACTCTGAGATTAAGTTAGGACATAGCCCAAAGGGATTTCGACTCATATGGACATGGCTGGCTACAGAGCACGCTTTTTGAAGAAAGTCTGCTTGTCCTGGCAGAAAGTTACTGGGAAATCTGTAACATAGCCTATCAGGCAGAGATGGGCACATAGTGGCTTGTGTCTCCTCCATTAACTTGATGTTTAGCTGTGGCATCACACTCCATCTTGGAATGAAGTAGCATTCCTGTAGGTGCAAGGCTGGCATGAGGTGCTGCAGCTCACAGCCCATGGTACAGGTAAGGCCATGCTGCACTGAGGAAAAGAGGAGATGGCAGTGCTCTAGCCAGTCTGGCTGGTCTCCTGTGTCATTGCCCACCCCAAGCATGGGAGCTAGGGAAGGGGAAGCCCAGCCCAACTGCCTGCCCACTGCAGCACTGCAGAAAGGAAAGGCCAAGTGGGGATTTGGCCACTTGCAACTTCAACCAGTTGCCTTTTCCAGCTGCACCTAGGTCTGGTCCAACCATACCCATCATCTAGTAAAACCCTTCAATAGGGACTTGACTGCCTGCACTGGCTCTGCCTTAACCCCAGATAGGAGCCAAGGGTCAGCTGCAGAGGTCTGACACAACTAGGGCAGCAGATCCCAGGATGCGCCTAGGGAAGTCTTTGCCCTTCTGCAATAGTTTCCTTGCACACATACAGCCTCATAAATGAGCCAAGCTTTCTCCTGTGTTCTGGGAACAACTCTAATGCTGCCTCTGTTTTAGGAAGCTGGGAAGTCTCAGATACAACTGGAAATGGTAGAGGGAGGGCACATACACAGATATAATCTGAGCCCAGTATAAAACTGGACTAGGGCTCCCAGTTTTAATATAGATTCAAGATAAGACTCCTAACAGCTCTCTTCTGGTGTCTCTAAATATAAGGTATGGATAATTCCTCACAACAGGTGTGCTATCAGGATTAATTAATTAATGTAATGTAATTAATGGGAACTTGAAAGCAAGGTGACATGAAATGCAAACTAGCACTATAGCAATCAGTCACTTTTTCCAAGCTGATTGTCTTTGCTAGTAACAAAATGTCCCTCTACAAGAGCTTGTAGCTGCTTGTTTTGAAGTGGAAAATTATGAGCAGCATGTGCAAAACAATCTGCTCTTAATATTGAGCTCTGCAAAGAGGTGGTGACTTAGATAGTTTGCAGACAACTGAGAGAAGACCCTGACCTCTAGCAGTTTCTGTATTGCTGGTTTTAAGCTTTGGCCCAGGCTAACTAAAAGCAAAGACTGAGTGTTTCTGATTGTAGACACAAGGAAAATAATGTTTTAAACCTGATTTTTAATGATTACATGGATTTCTACAGATGCCTCTGCTAAGAACTTTCTTCTATAAAAATTAGACAGCAAGATCCTGAGAGAAGTCCTTCCACAGAAAGATAGTTTTAGTATTTCTGTCAAGCAGAGCTGTGTGCTGGGGAAAAAGCTGTTTGCATCATAAGAAAAGGTGATGTTAGATGTTTGGACTAGAAACCCTTACTGGAGCCATGGAGGCAGTTGAAGACCAGGCTATTGAGATGGTAGGGCTCCAGATGAACCTAGGAGCAATGTGGAGCAGTGTGGACCAGCGTGCCAGTGGCACTGTCAGATGCACTTCCAGCCACTGCTTGTATGGCAGGGTTTTCTGATCATCAGTTCATAAAAATATCCAGGTTTGACCGTGGCTTCTTAGCAAAAGTTGGAGAGGCCATCTATTAATAAAGGAGAGGACTGGTCTCTTTCTGTGGCTATCTGCCAGTCAGTCCTGGGAGCTTCTGGTTTTCCTGTGGAAAACCTAGTAGATACCTGACTGCAGACAGCAGTGTGTTTGGGTACCGGGTGTGGAATAAGCAGACTGATGAGCCTACTTGTTTTCCCTAAGAATAGCAATGAGTTATTGCTACTTACCTATGCTAAATGAGCCAGCCATGAAACTTCAGGCTTCTTCCCCTGTCCCCTGGGCCATCTAGATACCTCATGATCATTTGCAAAGGGTATAATTTACATAAGATTTCTTTCCTGCTTTGTGAGCCAGAAATTTATAGGGAGCCCCTTGGAAAGACTTAGTGCTTTTGTGAGGCCTCAGACGAAGTCAGTCAAGCCAACTAGTATAAAAGCCCAGCTCCCAATTAATCCTGTCCCTGAGGACTGTGTTGTTTGCTATTAGACTGCAAGGTCTGTGGGGTGAGGGCTATTCTTCCCAGGTGGAGCAGGCCTGTGTGGGATGGGAGCACTCCATGACTCATGGAGTGTCTGTGTCCTCCAAGGAGGTGACGGTCACTCTTGGTGGTGTGATGGGCCAGTGAGCCCTCAGCAGAAGGAAAGGAAACAGCTGAGGAGTTTATTTCCTTTTCTCCTCACTCGCTGCCCTCTCTACTTGCTACATGCAATTATTTTGGAAGCTGCCTAATAAGCGAAAGTTGCACATTTCAGTGTTCCCAGACCAGATTAGAGAGGATTAAGCATCAAGGGGTGGCAGCTGGTCAGTTTACTGCACATTTCTGATGTGGAAATGTTTCTAAATGGAAAAACCAAAGGTGGGAGGTGGTAGCAAACTCAGACTCTTGCATCTGCTCTCCAGAATGCCCATGCCTCTGTGGGGAAGCTGAGAGGCAGGATGGAGCAAATTCCCTTTTAGGAAGGGGGCCAGACTGAGGCATTCACAGCAGAGCTAACACTGGGATAGTTTAAACCAGTGGCCACAGGAGTCTCTAGTGAATACCAGAGCTGTCAAAGTACTGGCACGGAGTCTCTTGCTGGGGATGATGGCAGTGGTGGTGGTGGCAGGGCACCCTTCCTTCCTGAGCCCTCATTGCCAGCACAGCCTGCAAACTCACCCATTGCCTGACCTCTCTTTGGAGACTGGCCACCAGAGTGTCAATTAGTGCTAATTGTGAGGGGTTTCGTCTGTCATGTGGCCACCTGCCCGCCAGGAGCTGGGCTGAGACCCCTGGCAGACCCTAATGAGCAGCTGTCAGCCCCCAGCCATGCTCCAGTTTCATGCCCAGGGCTGCATCTGAACATGCCTCAAGGTGAGCACACACAGACCCAGGTCCTTGCAGAAATCTATGTCATCTCTGGCATGTCTGAAGTGTAACCTATATTTTAAGGGAATATAAATGTAGTGGGGTTTTTTTTTGGCTAATTAAATTACACCCACCTCTGTAATTCCAAGATGTGTATTAAGGAGTGTAATTAAATGAAAGCTCAAGTCACTAATTAGAACAATTCTTGAAGGGTTACATTCTCCCAGTGACACCTGTGTAACCTCTATATGTGACTGATAAGCATCTTGGCATTGCAAAATAAGTGGTAACCCTTATGCGAGACCTTTGTATAACAAAAATCAAAAAGAGGAACATTTCCAGGGTCAATCAGATTTCCCAGCGGGGAGCCAGCCATTGATGTGTGGATTGAGGGTTAGTGCCAGTGTGGGAAATCTTGGCACAAACCCCTGTGATGTGCAAAGAGGACTGAGGGGATGGATTTAGTGCTGCTGCCCCAGGTATGGTAATTCCCAGCACTCCTCCTCTTCCACTTCTCTTCAGTGTGAGGGTCTACTGCCTTCATACCTCCTCCTGCTTTCACAAATATCCTTTAAATTGTTGTAAACCAGTTCTATAACCACAATGCCTCAGCCTGTGTGTGGGGGTGTGCAAGGTCCCCTGTTGCCCTGCAGGAAGGTTCTGTTCTGAAGAAGAGTTACAGCAATAGCCTGCGGCTGTGGCCTGGGTTAGGGGCTGGCAGCAGCAGACTGAGGTTAGCCCTAATTACTGGGTTTAAGGGCATCCCCAAGGCCTCTCTAGTGACTCCCAGCTCCTGCTCCACAGCTCTATGTGTGAGGGACAGTGCTGGAGGACTTGTCTCCAGTCCCTTCTGGTGCACAGAAGAGCTGAACATGTGCAGAGGGGAGGCAGGAGCTGGTTTGTAGTTCCCTCATGAAATTTTAGGGCATGTCTGGAATGCTGTTCCAGAAATGAGAAGTAACCTTTTGACAGTCAGATGAGGTAGAAATATCTGTGGATGAGTGTGGACCAGACATTGGTCTGACAGTCCCAGACACCAGGAATTGATCACTTTGGCAGAGGCGGTGATTACACACTGTGAAGCTGGGGTCACAGACAGGGATACTGGCTGCATTTGTTATGTGGGGCAGCCAGTGCGGTGGGACCACGTTTGGAGCAAAAAATTTAAAAAAGCATCTCTCTGCCTTTGCTGTGTTTGAGCAGCACACCCAGAATAGCCCTATGGGGACTGAGTGCAGGAAAGCTGATTACACCTCTTGATTGATGGTGCCTTACACGTGTAGAGAGATCTCATGCAGAAACCTGATTTACTTGTGCATCGCTTCTAGACATGGGCCTGGGGCAAAGCCCTGGACTCAAACGCCTTGAGCTTTTAGGAAATATGGAAAAGGGATCTGAATTTCCACCTATGAATTGCCTTGTACCAATTTTAGTTCTAACTGTGAATCTACTCCTTGCTTCTGTTTCTTGCTCCCTAAGGCCCCTTCCTAACGAATTGTCTCCAGAGTAATTCAGGATGCTGAAGTCATTGATTCCTGTGTAAATCCCACACGGCTGAGCACTCTCCTGCCCCACGTGATGAGTGCTACTGGGGCTGAGGCCGTAGCTCAGCATCAGGCTGCCCCAGGCACAGAACTCCCATGGGAAATGGTACCTGAAAAAGAATGGTAAAAGTGATCAAGAAGGAGGATAAAGTAAGTGGGTAGTATTTGCAGGCTCAACTATCATAGTTGCTACCTGTGTCTAGAATAATAAGCACAAGGCTTAGTTCTTTTAACAGCAATCAGGTGCTGTTATGTGTATGACTGGATGCTGGAGCTTCCTACGAAATGCACTGTGGGGCTGGACTGCAAACCCTTCACCTATGAAAGTTGTGAGGCTGGTGACATATCTTGTCTATTCATATATTCCCCATGCTTTTACCATGGTGGCTTTTTCACTTTATTTGGCAAATGTGTAAAAGCATGAATCCCTCACTGTCTGACTTGTCCCAGCCACCTACACTTTTTGGTGTTTGCTGGCACCTGTGAGTCTGACGTAGAGGGGAAGGGACCATCCTTTTAAAGTATACCTAACACTTTAGAAACAAAGTCTACTTTTAAAATTTTTAAAGAGACCAGTTTTATATATTTTTTCAAATGAAATTTATTGAATATAGTGACCTACTTTTCTCCAGCATTGCTGAGCATCCATACTTGAAGCTGATGGAAACCATAGTTGCTGAGAAACCTCAGACAAGCAGCCAAAATGTAACATGGGCTAAAATTCTTCTAGTTTTATTATGAGAATGCTAACTTAATCACAAATTCAAATCTCTGTGAGCTAAAGCAAAGTCTGAGAAAGAAACTGTTTAATGCAGTTTAGATGAGAACTTGGAGGAGCAGTAGGGAAGTAGTAAGAATGGAGCTGATCAGAGCCTGGTTAAAGATTACATTCTCTAGTGGATACTGACAGCCCACTGCTGGAAGGAAATTATGGAAAGTACATTACATCTAGAAGGTTCAAACAGTATTGCAATATGGCCCTGACTCAAGGGGCTGGGAGATCCATGGGCTGGGACATGGCCACTCCAAGAGCTACAAAAGCCTTGGAGAAACAAGTCTGTGCCTTGGACTGTGACATAGAAAAAGGATCAGGAGACATGTAGGTACAGATAGAGGTGGAACTGCAGGACCAGTAGTACTGGTCATCAGGAAAAACAGTGGTGCGAGGAAAGGCGAAGGATGTCAGGTTTTGTTATGCTGTGTTCTAAGCAGGGATGGAAGAATAACAAAAGCCTCAGAGCCAGACTGTACAGAGGTCACCTTTCACCCTCCTGCAACAGCATCCTCAGAAAACAAGTACCTCTGAGCAGGGCTGAGTGAGGATTACAGGCCATTTTTCTATGGATTGTCACCTAAGACAATGCTGTTAAGGAACATGGGAAAAGACTCTGGAAATATGTCCAGTGGGAGGAGCAGTAGTAGGATGAAGGAGGAAGACAAGCCACCAAATTCAGGGGATACTGACTGAAGTCATGGGAGTAGGGAACAGACTGCTGTGGGAGGAAAGACATGACGAATGATAACTCTCATCCAAGATGCAGAGTAAACCAAAGAGCATGAGAATAAGGGATCTTGTAAATGTAACTGCAGCAAAAACCCTTCAAGTAATGTGGGGAGTGAGATTTTATTGCACTCCTCTACACTGTAACGTGGTCCTTTCCCAAATCCATGAACTTTCATATCCTCTACGTTCTTTTTTATCAGCAAATTCTTGCACAGCTAGGTGGTCTGTATGCAGGATGGGCCAAATTTCTCCCATGCTTGCAGTATAGAGATGTTGCTGAAATCAGTGAGAAGTGAGGGCATTTGTCCAAAGATGCACTGAAGCCTGTAGCTCTGGAGGACAGATATCCCAGCTGGGTGTCCTTGTCTGAAAGAAATCTCATCTAATCCTTCTCTAGTGCAACTGTTGCTTGTGAGAAGAGACTGACTCTGCACTCATTCTGACTTCCTTTGAAGTACTTGTAGAGAGCAGTAGGATCTCCTCTCAGCTAAAGATCCCCAGGTGCATGTAATAGGACTTGTTCTTGTGATTCCTCACCAGCTTCTCTGGACACATTCTAGCACCTCAATGTCCTTGCCTTGAAGTGCCCAACAGTACTTAAGATGTGGACTCATCAGTGCTGAGATTAGGGGGACAATCACCTTCCAACTCCTACTGGCCACACTCTTTCTGATACAAGCCAGGAAGCCGTTGACTTTCTTAGCCACCTGAGCACACTGCTGGCTCACGTTTAGCCAGCTTTCAGCCAACAGCCACTCCCAGGCCCTTTTCTGCAGGGCAGCCTTCCAACCACCCTTCCCCAACCCTGCAGCACTGCATGGGTTTGTTATGACCCCAACGACTCAGAACTTGGACTCCATTTCCTCTTCTCTTTTTCCATTTTCTCTTTCTTGGGTTCACGTGCTCCTTTTGAAACTGAACTGAGGGAAATTTTTGAACATTTGATATGGCATCAAGGGAAGAATCAGTTTTGTTGATGGGAAAGAAACAGTGAGGAGAAAGAATTCATTTTTGTCCTAGACTGAAAATATAATCAAACCCAGCCCTGGTGCGGCGCACTGTTGTTGTTCAGCATGTCTTCTGCAATGAGATGACAAGCGTGGGGTGGGGGTGAGGATGGAATTTCAGCTAATTCCATGAAACTATGCTGATTATCTGAGGTGTCAGATGTGTATGTATCAAGGAGCATTCGAGTCTTTGCTTCTTGTCAGATAATTTTTTAAATCAGGGTGCCTGGGGCCCTTCTCATCAGCACAAGCAGGATACAAGCCTTCCCCCCTTGAAGATGATTATCAGTTTTAGAAGAAGGACATTTGTGTACTTTCAGAAGTCTGCTCCAAGTGTAACCAGGTGACTCAGTGGGGGGAAGAAGACTAATGTCACTCCAAACTCAAGGCTGGACTGTCACGCAGGCTTTGTACATCCTGCTGTTGAATGTAAATAGAGGGGGACAGGGAATGTAAATGGCTTCTGGGGCCAGGGAAGCTGGTACAAACCAGACTCTCTGGTTATATTTACCTTTCATGAAAGGCAGCAGATACCACCCTGCTGTCCAGGAAAGGCAAAATTTAAAGTGGTTGTGGTCTACTTCAGCCAAAATTTCCTCTAGGGCTCTGCATCCACACTTTTGGTGCATGATTCTGTCTCTTATATGTATGACCTGGAGACTCTCATAGTTTCAGATCACCAAATTGTGAAGACCATGAACTCCATGTGAGTTCAAAGGCTCAGTTCTTAGCTGTGCTGAGGCCCTGGCATGCACTTTTGATGCTGTGCCAGGCGAGTTACAAGGTGCTTTTCTTGCTACACCCACAGCAAGACTCCTTTTGCTGATGCGCTTCTCCATAACTGCCAGGTGAGGCACATCTGACACCCCTGTTCAACTACTTATCTCTTGCAAGGATGGAAGTGTGCACACTGATATTTGGGAATGCCCTGCACTTGTTTCCCATGGGCAGAGGCTGACACACCAGTTCTCACAGAAGATGCAGCAGGCTCTCTGTTAGTGGTGAACACATACTACTTTTTCCTTGCTTCTATTCACCCGTGGATTTTCCCAAAGATGGCTTTCGAAAGTTCTGCTTTTGCTTCTTATGAAGCTTCTATATAAAATATTTTAGACTCTTGTCTACCTGCTTGGAGCCAGTTTTTTTCAAATTAATAAAATCTACTCAGAAATAAGGATCTTTGAAGCACTGAAGCTGCAGCATCTTGCTCTTGCTGCACTGAGAGCAGGTGGCTTAAAGAAGCCTGTTGCTGCATGTACCCCTCACTCAGCTCAGCTCACTGAAGCCTGAGGGAGAGCAGCACATTGCTCTGCTGCAGATAAACCAAGGCATTGCCTTCAGATGTCCTAATGTGTGTACAGGGCACTCTACTACTCTTAAAAATGGAGAGTTGTCACTTTGATTGTGTGCCTGTCTACCACCCTCCATCTGGAAGTCTTTTAATGCAGTGGGGCTTCAGTTACACTGGTCCTTCAAGGAGCTCCAGCCTTAGAGGAGAGTGTGTTGAAAGAAGGAGACAAGCCCGTGTATGAAGGCCCAAAGGCAGAGCTGTTCCCCTGCCCTCATAGGAGCTGTGTTGCCCACACACTGCCCATAGGCTGTTAGAAAGGAGCGTGAGTAAAGGGTCCTCTCCTAGAGCCTGGGTCCTCCTGTGCTGCAGAGCTTTGCCCTGGCTTGTTCTATATGGCCATTGGGTCTGACTTATCTTGCATTGCCAGTATGTCTCTGCACAGAGAACTCTCAGCTGTTTTAAATGCTCTGGAGTCCTGAAGGTCATCCCCCATTTTAAGTTTTTTGCTCTTGTTAGAGCATCTGCACTTTTTACATTTTCTGCTCTCCCAAGGTCTCCCATTTACAGACAATCTGTCTTGAGTGATTCAGGATGCTGAAGCAGTTGATCACTGTGTAAATCTTCTCAGGTTCACAGTATCTGCAGTAAATAAGCTGCACTGCCCTGCACTGAGGACTAATCCTTGCTACAGAATCAGTGGTTAGAAATCATTAGACCTTTTCATTTGGGAGCTGGATGTAAACACCAAACCTGATGTTTCAGAATATGGTGTTCTCTGAAGGCATTTCTTGTGCTGCTTGGCACACTGATTATCCCGGAGATGGATACCTTCTGCATCTTGCTAGAACAGCTGCTAAACCAGCAATGACATTTTGAGTTTGACCACAGTAGAACAGCATCCAGACTGCTCCACGAGAGTGAGACCAGACCAAGATGAAATGTAACCCTGGACCATCTTGAGGGGGCAAATCAAGGAAGAGCAGCGGGAGCAAGCTGTGTCCTGCAGCTCTCTCAGTCCATGACATACGTAGCATGCTTTTCTTTGTCACAAGGCTCTGTTGATTCTTCCAGGTGAGGAAACCTGTGGCATAGGTCAGTCTTGTTCATTCCTTCATTACTCTTCCTTTGCGGCAAGAATGTAAACTGTTAATTTAAATATTTTGTAATAGAATTGCTCACTGATTTTATGAGGCTGTGGAAAGGACACCTGGGCTCTCTTTGGATCTGGGATCCAGAGATTGCAGCTTTTTGTTGCTTTCTGTGACAGTACAAGAATAACCTCATTAAATGTTTAATCAAATAGAGGGAGCTCAACTCCTGGGGTACTGAAAATCTGGTGGAAATGTTTCACAGGACCCTTCATCACTGATTTCTTGTGTATAGCTCTGACAGGGTCATTCATAAAAGTGCCCCTGTGTGACATGTTCACTGGGTAATAACCTCTGAGATGACTCCAGGATCTTTCTCTGGTAGGAGTGGCAGGGAAATTTCTGTCCACTAAAGAGAAAATGCAGTGATTGATGGTGGATAAAAGTGACATGGATGTCTTCTGCTTTGTGTATAAGTACTACTTCAGTGATATAAAATAATCTGCCCTAGTTAATTTGGTAGCAGGAAAGTGGAGGAAAACACAAGGACTAGCTGAAAACAGCTGATGCTGATCTGAGAAATATGATGGTTGCTCTAAAGGCAGCAGCTGTCTGTTCAGTAAATGGAAGATAGCTGTGAGTTAGGACTTGTCAGATGAATTTATTGAAAGGCAAACTATCTATTCAATATTTCTCACTATTTAAATTGGTGTTGATCACTTAATACTGTCCATCAAGTCCTAAAAACATGCTGATTTTTTCTTCAGACCCCTATGACTGTGCTATATCAGTGCAGAGATCTCAGCTTTTATTAATTAAAAAAGAAAGATGTAAGAACAAAGGTCAATAGAAAAGGTTTTCAAATATCCTATCTCTCAGGAAGATAAGGAAAGTAGGAATCTTAAAGACTCAATCAATGTTAAACAAAGGGAAACCAAAAGTCCTTGTTTACACAAATATTCCTCATTATTTAGAGTCCCTCATACTGGCACAACTGGTGTCTTCAAATATCCATAGAGTTGGTAAAATTGACATTCTTTGAGATCCATTAATTGGCAAAAGAATTTTAGTCAGTGACAATTTGGCTCCAGTTCAAAGTAGCAAACCCTATACAATACCTTGGTGTGTGGGGGCTGGCACTGTACAAGTGGGTGCCATTGTTTGGTTCCTGTGGGCTGCCCTGTGGCAAACCCAGTGCCTTGGAGTGCAGCGTGTCTCCTGGCCAGCCACCACACTAGGGTCCTTCCTTCACGGAGAGTGAGGGAGAACAAGGGCACAGCCCTGTGGTACAGATGGCAGACCTGGAAAACAAAGTGTTCCTTTGCCCCGTGGTGCCAGTGCAGTCACGCTGATGTGGCCCTTCAGCCCAACACTACACGGTCATTCATTCCAATACAACAGCATTTTTATTTTGGATAAAACCTTATCTGTGCTGGCTACTGTCACCACAAAATTATGAGAATGCCTTTTTTAGGAGGAGGATGAAGCAGATATGCAGAAAAAAATACCAGGTCTGAACATTGCAACAGCTCCCAAGTGAAATCCTGTCTCCACTGAAGCTGTGCAAAACCTCTCAGGGAGGGCACTGGGACTTAGGTGTCTCTTGATGGTTTCCATTCCCAGGCAGGAAAAGCCAGTGTGGTAGTAGCACTGTGGAGCAGCATACTGCCACGGTGAACCACAGTGTGACCTGGTTTCAATACCCCTTCCGATACTGTAATATATTTATAATTTAAATTATAATTTCTGGGGAACAAGTACTGTCCATTCTCACACAGCATCCAATACGCTAATGTGCTGAATGAAGAACAGGTACATCCGCAGCAAGAAACACCTCCTCATTTCATACGTGCTTTGTCCTCAGATACCTTATCACAATGGGTTTTCTTTTTCCACAATGAATCCTTTGTTACAGAGCAACTATAGAGCACTTCTGTGGACCCACTGTACTGAAGCACCTGGGACTTAATGTGTGTTGGAGACTGGGTCTTCTGACTCACCTTCTTGGGTCATTTTCTATCTGTCTAGTCTCACCAATGATTGTGTCTCTGCTCAGTTATCTCCCAGGAATGATGAGTATATCAGGATGTAGAGTGAGAAAAATCTCCATGGCAGACAGAGACCCCTAAATTTTAAACCACAGTTAGCCAGATTTACTCAGCCACACTAAATGTCTCTGGTAAATTGCTGGTGATCCAATATACAGACAGAGAAAGCTGCCCAGAGAAACCAGGCTTTTCTTCTGGGAAATTGCAACTTCTTTATCCACCCAGGGAATTGAGGGAGGTATGGAATGGAAAACACTCATTTGGCAGTGTGATGGTTTAAGATAAGCAGTGCTGCTAACCATAATGAAGTGCCAACGTTGCCTTTATACCTATAGAAATCTGTGTGAGTGCAGCTGTGGGGGTGAAGGGGAAAGTTAAATGTAAAATTGCAGTTAATTTCAGTAACATCAACAGGTGATCATAATACATTCCCAGACAACAAGGAATATGCTACAGATCAGAATATGTAATTTGCTTTTGATCTGCCTTTGCCTGTGCCCCCAGCCCCCCACGCATGCATGTAGCTCCTCACCTTCCACAGAGCTCAGTCAGGGCCTGCCAGTCTGTCCTCAGTCTAATCAGGCTCGCAGCAAAAACATCCATTTTGCCTGTCACTCCAGCTGTGGGTCTCATTTTCTGTTTCCCCTGCATGACCACCTGCTGTGCTTCCTTTCTTACCAGCTTCCTTCTCATCTGCTTGTCTCACAGATGCTCTTCCACTCCTGCACCTCTCATGAATCAGAACAGCCATGGCTATGCGGTAGTGCAGGAGTGATGCCCCTGGGCATCAGGTATCCTTGAGCAGCATCTTCTCCCACATCTCCAAAGCATCCTTTATTTGGATAGCTCTCTGCTCCTGTCTTTACTTACTCTTTTTATACCAACCTTCAAGGAACCAGCTGTCCACATGTGAAGTGCCCTCCTTGTACAGCAGGGAAATCCTTCTCCTTCACCTTCCCATACCACTGTCACTGGTTGTGTGATTTTCCAGCTTAAATCACAAGGCTCTCAGGGCAGACAGCCTTACCCTCAGGATCTCTAGGGTACTGCGGAAGATGTCTCCAACTGCAAAGAAATTATCAAGGATGGTGTTTTTCTTCACGCTTCTAGGCACTGCCTTGGCCCTGTGCAAAGAAATGCTAACCAAATGCATGCAATTAGTGTAGCCTCACGGGAAAGAAAGCCCTAGAAACCCCAGGTGGGGAGTCCCCTCACTAATGCCCAATCTGTGCATTACAAGGCGATAAGTGGGGAGATGTGGTGCAGAGCCATGTCAGTCTCCTGGTGCTTCTGTTTTTGTTGACTCAACATGGTGGAGAATATCCAGAACAGTCAGTAAGTCAGGGAACAACCTCTTCCTATTATGCCAGCTCAAATACTAGACTGGCTTAGAGTCACACGTCTGCATGATCCTAACCTTCCTTCATTACTGACACAGTAGGGATTTCCTTGCACCATGCCAGCTTTGCATGGAGCCAATAACTTTATCCAGTAAAATCACATATCGTTACTTGTATAGATAGTGTGGGAACAGCATGAGTAATGGAACCTTTAATCCTCATTTTTCAAAATTAGATTATAGGTTTACCTCCACTTTCTCTTAGTTTTTCAGTTCCTCCCAGTGCTGAGCATGGAAGCAGCTCCTCTCCATCTAATTACATTCTCTGGCGGCTCCGGTTGTGACTGCCTAGGCAGGGCAGTCTGTGCAGATCCAGACCTCAGCAGACTGCCTGGATCACCTTCAGGCACCTTCCTTTTGTCCCTTAAAGATCACATTTAATCAGAACAGATAAGGTAAATGCCACGTAACATAAAATTAAATTAAAACCTATATGCAACAACAACGATAGGATGAAGACATATCCACCATGCCTCTCTATCTCTGCACTTGCAGATAAACACAAAGTTTTATAAGGCAGGAACTATTCTGGTGCTAAACCAGAGGCTGGCATTATTGAATCAAGTGACATGTATTTGTTAAAGGCTTTTCCAGGAGTTCTAATGTCTGCATGGTGCAGCCTTTTCTCCCTCCTGCCATGTTTTGGAGTGAAACATCTTATGCATCATCACACAGTGGATCCTGCCTTCAGGTACAAGGAAATCATGACTACATTCAAGTCAGAACTGCTTCTCCATCAGTAAAGGGTAACTGGTGCCTGTCAGAGGCTCTTTGGGCCATACTCCTTCCTGTCATTGCTCCCAAGGAGAGTGGTGTCCCTCACTGCCACTTCAGTATGGGAAACCTGTCCTAACAAAATGTTCTGGTAGACCATGTGTTTGAATTCTGCAGACTGCACTTTGTGTTCAAAACCTGTATTAGCCTGCAGGTTCCCCTGCCTTTGCTCTTCCTGGGTGTTTTTAGGAGTGCTTCTTGGTGGCTGATGGAGGCTCAGGAGTGCCTGGCTAGGACTCCAGCCTGACAGACACATTACTTGTGTTTTTTCACTCCTTTTCACTTTTAGCTTCTTGTGTAATTTTCTTCCCACTTCCCATATCCCTGCCTGCTTCAACCACCTCCACAGAGCTCATCCCTTCCTGAAGTTGGTGGCACAGTGAGCACAACCCTGCTGGCAGAGAGCACATTCCTTTGCCCATGAACACAACTGAGCAGTGGGACACAGCGGAGCCCTAGGGCCTGCCTACAGACACAGTCTGCTCTGTACCCTCAGCCTCCCAAGTAGAGTATCCTGATTTAAACAACTGATGTGAAAACATCTTCTGTCACACATGGGATGTGGATGGTGTTCTGATCACTTATTTCCCCCCTTCTGTGACATCATAGACTTTGGAGTTTAATGTCCTGGTAATCGGAAGATGTTTCTCTCAATATGTAAAGACAGGGTTTTCTGAGAAACAGTTGTATTTTATTCTTCATAGTTTTGTGTTTTCCCCTTGATATATCACAGAGTGTTAGGGGTTGGAAGTGATCTCAAAAGATCATCTAGTCCAGTCATCATAGTGACCTTTGTTTACAGCTTCAGTGTTTTATCCTGCTTTTCTTTGCTTCCCTCTTTCTTTGCTTCTCACCATCTTCTCTTTCCCCTTCAAACCCACATCCCAGAAGTTCAGCCAGCATGTCCTACTCAGTATTATTCATGCAGGTGTCTTACAAGTCTCTTAAGCATGCTGTGAGTATTCAGGTTCACTCTTGGGCAAAGGTTTCTGAGGAAGGTGACTTTATTACGCAGATCCACTCAGCAGAATACAGATAAACTTCAGTGCTCCCCTCTCACCCCTTATTCCTCTTCCAGCACTCCCAGCACAGAGAGTTATCTTCATTAACAAGGTCAAATCACTACATACTTGCAGCATCAGTGGTCAATGAGTGCACATTTCACTCTGTCCGTGAGAGAAGCTAAATGGATAAGTTACTTTCCCTGGTCAGAATCATCCTCTTTTCTTAATGGAACAGCTTAATTATTCCTTCTTTCTCCTGGTCCTCAGGGATAGATTATGGAAGACAGATGGGTGCAGCAGTGTGCATACATCAGCAGGTGGGTTCTGTGGGTGGGTGGGAAGGCCGACAGCTGCCTGGGCACCTGGGAAATTGCCTGAGCCCACTGGATGTGTGCATAGCGCTGGTGACCCCATGTGTTCTGATGCCTTCACATTGTGATATCCATAACACACACGTCTGCATGCAGAATCCTATGGTGCCTTGACTGCTGGCTGCATACATCAGCCCTGTGTAAACACCCCATCACATGGGCATGGCTTCTTAACAATCATCAGCTGGTATCAACACCATGTTCTCTCTTCCCTATTGCTTTATTTATATCTTCCTTCTAAAACTGATGTTACTGTCATCTCTTTTGATTCCACTGGTTTCTCTCCTTCCCACAGACTCTCTGAAGCCCTGTGTCTGAAAGGCAGCAGTGCCTGCTCATAAGAGGGGAGCCAGCAAGTCTGCTCACAGTGGTTGTGGAGCCCAGCCTAGGAGGGTAAGCTTTGTGCTGTGTTTAGCTTTTGCTGGTGGGTTTGGGGCTGTGCTGAGTGAAGAAACATCCCTCTGATGTTTTGTGTTTTACCTTTAGTGGGAAATCCAGAATAATAACAGATAAACACTGACCTCTGCTGTGACAGGCTGAACCTCTGTCATTCTAGTCCCAACACTAATATGACACCTGTTCTTCAAGCCTGGCTTGAGTACAGTGGACAGTACAGTGGACATCGTATAACACCCAGATGATTTGGGAATGGAATCATGTTAACTGTGTGTTTATGTTTCTTGGTCTGTTTGGTGCTATTTAAAATTAGTGACATTTTACAAATGACCTCCTTGGGTGTCTCACTTGAGCAGTGGGGATAAAAAGCACTTGTGTGCAGCAGGTACAAGGCTTGAGCGAATCACACAAATCCTCCCCATGTTGTGTTTGTGACTACAGACACTGAAAAGCCTCATAACTAATTTCAAACATTCCTCTGTCCTGAGGGGGACTTGGCTGCCCAGGTCTAGCAGCTGGGTTACTAACGCTGTGGAGTTTCTTCAGTTAATCTCTGTAAAAGTGCAGCTGAGTTTTGAACGTGCAACCATCCTAAACACGGTGGAGATATTAAGCACATCAACTGCACTGTGAAGGTGAATGTTTTTTCCACATTGTGTCTCAGGAGCACAGTGGCTCATTGCTGAAAGGTGTCATGTAAGTTATATGCTTGGTGGTGTGATGCAAGGAGTTCTTCCACAGGGAACTCCTTGGGATGGAGGGGCCAGGCTCCTTTTGTGTCTCAATGCAGCATCTGAAACTGCTTTCCCCAGATGTGGCTAAGACTGACAAAATAAAGGCACCGAGAGAGCAAATACTACAGAAGTTTCCTTAGCTTGGGCAACTAGTGAGCAAAGTTAAATTCAGATTGCCAGACCCCCTTTCTCTTTTTTTCTTAGAGAGGATCCCGTGGTGAGTGGTTTCATTAATCCTCCCACAGAGCTACTTAGAAAACTTTAAAATAAAGGTGGCTGTTGGAAACCTTGTCTGGAGCCTGCATTCTCTCATTTACATTTTGATTTCTGTGATTTAACTGAAGGCACAGGTTGTCCCTGCCAAACATCCCTCTCCTACCGAGGGATATACAAGGTAGAACTGCCCAAAGCAGCCTGACTTACGAGGACTGCCACAGCAACACAACCAGTGCATCCCTAAACATTTAGTAATAAAAAATCTGTTGTTCTTTAGTCGCCAGGATTTAACAAGCCTAATCCCTAGGAGAGGTGATAAAAATTCATTAATCTAATTAAATACTTCTTATTGCCAAAGTGACTTTGTGGAGTAGCTTTGCTGAAGGATAAGTGCAAAGTAAAATGGAGTCCCAGCAGAGAAACAAACGTTAGACTTCAGCAAGCGGGTACACGCTTCATTAAACTCATAATTATCCTTTGGTTCTAAGTAGCTGATAATATTTAATGAGTATCCAAGATAATTTAAAGAAAATGTTTACTAATGAGGAACAAACAGTGCTATGGAAAACTGATATCTGGAGTACCATAGCCATGTATCTTACCTGTATCTTGTGTACTTGTTTTTGTACAAGTGATTTAAATGTTCTTTTTAAACTGTTTTACTGCAGGCTGGTGTTGTTGGTTTCGCTGAGATCCCCTGTGATGCAGGAGGAACTGTAGGGAGAAAAGAATGGGCTGTGGATCAGAGTGCTGTGGGGAACCATAGGCAAGAGAAACCCCCAGGGCCTGAATATGGACAAGGGAGCAAAGCACTGGAATATCGGGGCAGTTCAGCGGTGCCAAGAGGCTCATTTCAGCCAGGGCTTTTCTAGGCATCAACTTCTTGCGTTTAAATTGCAAGGGAAACTTCTTTTTGGCTCCTTGTGGTCAAGGTGGTCACACCGCAGTCTGCACAAGTCTTACCATTAATAGGTAAATAATGTGACTCCTAACAGACTACACATCTGCTGGCAAGTGATGCAGGACAGCCAGCTGAGCACAGGACAGCTGCTCTCCTTCAGTATTCATTTATAGGCATTGGTTTTTTCTTTAAGGATACATGGACTTCCAACTCAGAGTACTCTGTACTGGAGATACAGCATGAATTCTCTTTGCCTTTGCATCACACACAGTGCAGTTGAAAAAAGAGTTGTCATTTGTATTAAAAAGATGGAGGAGAAGAAAATTAATTGCCTTGAGCTGGAGCTAAGGTGATGAGATATAGGAAATGAATGGGTGATGAGAAAGGGATCATTCTGGAGGGCAAGCTGTGTCCTGACCCTCCACCCACCTCCTGTGAACACTTCGCTCCTGTTCTTTGCAGCAGCCTGTGCCCTCATAGAGACAGGAGCCCCAGCTCCCTCTTCACAGTTGTCTCCTGCTTCTGGCTCCAACATGGTGCTTTGTGTGTCTGCTCTGCCCCAGCAGAGAGCCAACAATGAGCCATAGTGGCTCTTATCAGGATCATCACATCACAGCATTATCTGTTTTGGAGTGACAGCCACAGGTAGCAGTCAGTGTAAAAAGGAACAAGAACAACCTGTCCTACCCACACCTTGCTTACAGTCTGCTGTGTCCCTTGCGCTGTGAGCCAGCACCACTAATCACTGGCAGGTCCATTTCTGGCACCTGTGACCACTTTTTCTAACACCATGTCTCTCCTTGTGTGGTCATTATCCCAAGGTTTTCAACTGAAGGGGCACAGCCTTTCCTTAACATCAGGGTGGTTGTGCTCAGTTTGATCAGGACCAAACTTGTAAATGTCCATACTGGACTTTTCTGGGCAATATTTGCCACTGAGGTCTCTAAAGCCACCTCTTGCCACTACCACCACTTTCCTGCAGTGTGTGCTGAACTCTGATATCAGCTAGCACTTTGAAACCAGACAGCGAAGAGCAGAGCAGAAACAGACAAATATGTAAGATGAATGAAGGTATTTTTCACTTTCATTGTAGCAGGGAAAGAGCATCTTCTCCAAAACACCTGCCTGCAGGACTGTGTCCTGACGGCGTGCTTACAGTATCGCAGGAATTCTGGTGCTAGGATGAAAGCAAAGGGGGACCGTGTAGATTAGCAGACCACAGGCATGTGCCTGCTTTATGGCTGTGATTATTTTTATAAGGTGCTTAAATGCTGCAAGTGGAGGATCCTATAAATGGGTAGACAGATTAGATGAGATCTGCCGTTCTCAGCAAGGGACTTTATACCTGCTTGGCTCACTTAGAGGCTGAGATTCTCTTTAAATGCAGCATTGCTAGTTGTTTCTTAGGCCCTTTATCAACTGGGTTTCAACCAGCAGCCTCATACAGCTTGATGCTGCATCTTTGATCTCAGATAGATTTTTGTATATAAAATCATATTTCACACCAGCTTTTGCAAGCTGTTATGTTAATTCATTGGCTGTCTACTATCCTGGCTACTATAAACACCATAAATACAGTAGAAAGTGTGGGTAACACCCACCCATATACCCAGTCCTGCTCCTAAGTAAAATCCAGGGCAAACCTCTCATGTGGGGGAAGGGTAGGATTTTGTTCCAGGTCTCTATGTATCACAATTTCAATTCTTGTGTAATGAAAACCCGATTTCAGAGGATTTGAAAAATAGCTGGTTCTTTGCCTGTAATGGCTGGGCACTGCTATAGCACAGTGCTTTGATCGGGCTGGGACTCTCATTCGGATGCATTGGCAGAGTGCCTGGAGGTGTCTTTTTGTTGAGTTTGTTGGGTTTGGAAGCAGGAATCGAGTCAGATTAGTCTTTTGCAGTATTTGCAAGCCTTAAAACTGGTTGTTGGCTTTAAAACAGGAAAAGTGCCTTTCTAACAGCTGTTTTTCATGTGTCTGACAGCAGCATTGGAGATGTGGTTCCTATTCTGCTGCCTCAAAAGGTCCAGCCTAGTGGG
Organism: Upupa epops; assembly: GCA_013397515.1. Lineage (NCBI taxonomy): Eukaryota > Metazoa > Chordata > Aves > Bucerotiformes > Upupidae > Upupa > Upupa epops. The sequence continues at coordinate 159,500 of VZRI01011590.1, forward strand.
TAGTCACCAGTCTATCGAAAAGAAACTCTTTGCATTCAGAGAATATGGGCATGGAACGATAAGAGATTGTGTACCTCCTCTTGGAGACTGGGGAAGAGTCAGGGAACTGTTCTAGCCACTCAGAAGCTGGTTCCTTTCAAAATCCAAATAACTCTTCCTCTTTAGTGTCTTACAGCTGGACAGGGATGTTGGTGTGTTTACAACTACTGTGAAGGGCAGAGAGAAGTACAGTGGGGATGTAAGCTTCAGAGCTCAGTGTAATGTAATGTTGCCCTTGTGAAACTCCAGTGCTTGTTTTTAAATAGTTGTTTTTCTCAGTGTGAAAGCTAAATCACACAATGTGTTGGGCTGGCACTGATTGATGTATTTCCCTCCCATTTTGCCCTCTTGTTCCACCCAGAGTGGTTTGGCAGTGGTGCTGGTGGGTGAGTGGGGAGGTTGCTTGGAGAGGAAGATTTTAAAGGCAAACAGATGATGTGTGCAAGGCAGGAGTGTGAAGGGGGTTCTGGGAAGAAGAAGGGGTGGAGAGAAAAGGACAGGATGCCATTTCTGACGCAGTCTACGCATTTCCATTTTGGCTCTGCATTTCACCCTTGCAGCCTTGGCTGCCTGAGTGCCCTGACTCTGTTTTGTCGTTGGTTTTCCTCTGAGCTCTGCTCCAGGATTGCAACCTTTCCACTGGGCCCAGTCACTCTGGGGCCACGCCAGTTCATACCCTCTACACCAGTTCCTGTTCTCCCCACTCCTCTCCCAGTACTTCTCTGACACCAGTGGCCTGGCAGCTATCCAACTACAGCTCCAGTTGTATTATTTCTTTGTACATTAGTTCTTTCTCCTCTTGTATGCTCTTTCCTCTCATTATCCCTCTAATTTCCCCCCATTAAAGTTATAGCATTTTATTCTAGTCACCTGATTGATTCTTGTTCTAAAATTCTTCTATTAAAAAGAATCTGCCCTGTTGGGGGTTCTGCCTTTGGCCCTAAAACCAGGACACACAGCAATGTTATTCACAAAGATGCAGATTTTCTGTTCCCAGCAAACTCCCTTTGATTTTAAAGGGATAATTGTATGTACCCAAAACTTGTCTTAAAATCTACAAGGATTGCACAGGGCAAGAACCAGAAACCCATTCCAGTGAGCCACTGGAAGGGACAGGGGAGTGAGGCTTTTCCTTGTGTTTTCTGTAGACACTGGGGGCTGAGGGAAGCATAGAAGCTTCGAGCTTTCTTGTACTTCTATTGTAATTTGGTTTAGTGGGGGAATACTATGTATACAACATTAAAACTAGCCTCTTGATGGTCATGGCTCTTGGCTTTAAGTAGCTGAAGATGTGACTATTGCCCTATCGTGTTCAAAGCTTCAGTCTGATGAAGAGCTGTTCACAGGACGATGCTCCGGAGGGGTGTGGAGTGTGCTCTGCTTCTTTCCTGTCTTGATGGCACTGTCCAGGCTTTGTGTGGGCTTTTATGCCCAGCTCTGTTTGCATAGAAAAGCAGCTGTAAAGACAAGTGAAGCAAGGAGTTTGTGAAAATACAGAGAAACAAAAGGATTTCTGGAGTTTTTTTGCTATTCTGTCATAAAATAAAACATAAGGTTTTCAACTCTGCCAACTCAAAATAATGCATCCAAAACAGCAGCAAACTGGCTTTGAGTACGGTGATGGAAACCTAAGGAAAAAAGAGCAAAGTATTAAGAAAAAAAATAGAAATTCAGCTGGGGAATAGATCCCTCTTATTACCTTGTAAATGAATTCTCATGCCTTCTTTGTAGATGGGTATATAACATTTGACTCCCCACAATTGAGACTTAATTATAAAACCAGAAGTAACCTCTAAAAGCAGCCATCGCTTGAGTAGGACAGGCTGAGGAGAAAGACTTCTGCCTCAATAATTTATGAACTGCACATATTAAGTATCTGATGTATGCCAAGTAACTGCTCTTAGATACTAGGCTTTCACACTAGGTAAACAAATAACTATAATGGAAACCCCACTGACTGCTAGCTAAGAGCACTTGTGAGCAGTGGGTTCAGTTCCCAACCCCAAGCTTGTCTCAGTTAGAAAAGAGCTGTTGTGTCTGACAAGCAGTTAGAAACTGGACTAGAAACTGACAAGTTGGGACACCATGGAAGGGGAGAGGAAAAGAGAGACCATGCTCATGTATGAGATGCTCTCACACTATGAAATGGGTAAAAAGCAGGGTAGGTGATAGTCTGTGCTAAACTGTGAGCTGTTTGATTTCTGAACCCCATCTCTAAAGAGTTGGAGTATACAGGAAAATGCACTTGTAAAGCCTATGCCATGGATAAGGGCAACAGTGGGAAACAAGTGTTCAGCCACTTGGTATAAAGCCCATATGTGTGAAGTATTTGTGCAGCATAAGAACTGGGTTTACAGCTTTGTTTTATCTCCTCTGTTTTCTTCCAGCCTTTCAATTATTTCTCTTTCCATTCAAAGTTTTATTCTGGGATATTCAGGGGGTCGAGGAGAAGGCACTGCACCAAACACCAGACCCAGTTCAGGAGTCCAGATGTTATTAACCCTCCACCAGCTCCCTGAGCAACCCTGGGTGCATCAGGTGCAAACCATCCCCCTGCCCACAGCCTGCAGCCAGCAGTGCTGCAATTGGTCCTAGGATCTTCTACAGAACGGCAGTGCTTCAGCCTTGTTTTTTTTCTACCCGTTGTTAGTGTTGACATCAAAGGAGTGAAAGGAAGCTGTCTCTGCTTCTCTTGAAGTGGGTCACAGGCACACTGGTGAACTCTGTTTTCCAGCATCAGATGTCTTTGGCCAAAGCCCTGCTCAGTGTCACCTCCCTGGCCATGCTACAGGGCAGAGGAGAGCCAAAGAGACTGCTGTGGGAGCAGGGAGCTTGTGACTTAGGTGTAGGTCCCTCTCTTCAAGGGGTGATCAGAGCACACGGGATGATTTAATGTGTCTATAGGTTTAGGGGTTACTGCAGGAGCACAGCTTAAGGCTCTGCAATGCTAGTTGTGCATTTCATATGGAAAGCGTGTTTGTAGTACTCAAAGATTGGAGTCAAACTAGTCAACAGCAGGGATGATTCGTTTTCTTGTGTGCAGGACTTCATGCGTACTGTTACTGGTACTGTATAGCATTCTCTCAAATTGTTGGTAATTTAGCATTTAAAATGAAACAGAGCTGTAAGTTAAGCAATTATCAGGACCTCAATTCCAAGACAAAGAGGTTCCAGGTTATAGGTCTCATGAGTTTTATTTACTTTAATTCATGTCAGCTCATTATCAACCTCATCAGTGAGCACAAACTTAAAAGTAAGCCTGGATCAGTGATTGTTCTGGGTACACACACGTGGATTAAGGGTCTTTTCATCTATACAATTTGGGAAAGGCAGGTAGAAATCTATATTGTTTCACTTTCCATTATTCAAATTTGCAAAATAATTTTTAAATGAGTCAGGGAGGCCATGGAGATCACTAATAACATCTCCTGTACCAGAAGTAATTTGGTTTGTAACTCTCTATGATCAAATCAAATAATCCTTTTATACCTGACTAAAATTACATTGTAGGGTTCATGTGCTATTGCTAATAATTATCATTACAGTGTGTCTTTGAACCATTAGGCATTATATTATACACATTTTTATGGTGAGGCTGTTGGAAGCAGAGATCTCATGTATTTTTCTGATGGATTCATTGAAAGGCAAGTGCTCCTAAGATGGACACAAGCAGCTGCTCACTGTTGAAGTCTCTTGCAAACTGCAAGTCAGAATCATGCTCACAAAGATGTCATGGTACCTCCATGACCACATTCTCCTCCTGTGGCTGTGGATGTCCTCTTAGTCTGACTCCTCTTGATAAGGATAAACTTTAAAACTCATCTGGCACTGAATTGACCATCTCAAGGGAAGAACGCAGAGCTCATGAACTGCTGTGGGAAAATGTGAACTGTAGCCCTTTTTTTGGTAAAACTGTGGGCAAATGTCCTCTTCTTAACAAAGTTTTTTCTCTGTCCTTAAGGATTTCATGCAGCTCTACATGTCCTGGCTGTGTTTCTCCTTTTGCTCAGGTAGCATCTTTCTGCACAGGTGGAGAAACATGATTCTTGTTTCTTCTAGAAAGCTTTTCTTTCTTTGGAATGCAATATAAATTCTAGGAAGTGTTGCTGTTCTGTCTAGAAATGTCATAATTTATTGTCCCTATGCTAATGATTCAAGATTCTTCGCTTCCCCTTCTATTCAAATCCTATAAAATACAAAGTGTTTTGTAATTTTAACCACTCCATTTTGGTGCAAGACTGATATCCTGTACGTGTTTATGAGAAACATCTGTCACTGTGATGTTGTGCTTTGCACAGTGTTTGTAAGACTCCTCTTCTGGGGTCCGCCTCAGGAGTTTGCAGCCCTCTGATGGTGGCTAAGCAAACCCTGTGGGGTAAAGCTTGTGTCGGGTCTGCTCCTGTTCACTTCTCAGGTGTCAAGCACAAGGATATGAAAGCACTGTGCTTGTTACAACAATGAACAATGGGTTTGAACTTCTGTCCAAGAGCAGGGAATTGCAGGGTTTTAGGAGCTGTCTGGGTCTGGCTGCTGCCAGTTTTACCTTTGAGCTAATGGGCAAAGTGTCCTATTTAACAGCAGATGTGGGTAAGGAGAGATCATTGCTCAGATAATCTGGAGTCAGGCCATTCTGATCTCAGCAGATTGTAACTGATACCTTGACTCACCAGGAAGGAAATGGGTGGCCAGAAAAGTAATGAAAGGCTTTATTACCATACAGCACCTTAGAACGTTTCTCTGTGGTACAGCCACAAAGAATTAAAAATTGTTAATGAGATCAGCCTGAAAAGGAGGAAAAATCAATAATAAATCCAAGTTTGCCAAAAGCCTTAAGACTTCGAGTAGAAAAGGCTGGAATGTTCATGGTGCTCCCTCCCAGGTCCTTTGCTGCACAGGGGCTGTGGCTCTGTGGATCTGATGGAGGGGATGATGATCTGCTCTCCTTCTCTGTGCTCATCCCAAAGCAGAGTTCTTGTCTGTGCTCAGTTCTGTCGCTCCTGTGTGATGTTCCATTTGCAGCAGAGCAATAGCAGGGCAGACATGCAGGAAATAACAACTCCTGTAACTGCTACAGAGCCCTGTTATGTGACAGAGCATCAGCATCACCACCTGGTGCTTGTTTTCCCTCACTTCTGGTAGAAAAGTATGTCAAAGGATGTCACGGTAGATTCTTCTCTTCCCCACTTTCTTCCCCTCCCTACAACCTTCCCGCCTTCAAGCCTGTCTTTGTGGCATCTCTTCAAAGTCCACTATCTGTAAAATATTGATTCACGGCAGGCTGAGCTGCCAGGGTTAGATTTCTTTTTCACTGCAGCAATAATAATCTACTACAGACAGTGCAGGCTCAAGCCCAGCCTCATCACTGCACCACAAACACTCCGGTCTGTCTCACGCGTGACTCAACATAATGAAACACAGACCCTGAGGTATCTCCAAAGGAAGAAGGAACTGAGAAACAACCACGAGGAACATCAAAGGAGCCTAAGGAGGCTCTAAGACGAGAATGTAGCAAGTGCTACCCTAAGCAGCGGTAACAGCAGCTTTGTTTATTCCAAATAACTTGTCAGAAGAAAACAAAACAATAAAACACACGGTGCCACCTGAGAATACAAACCTAGAATAAACCAGCTCTGTGCTGCTTAAACCAGGAATACCACCCACTCAGCTATCTTCATAGTCCTTATCTTGTTGAAAAAAGTGTCAGGAATGATTACAGGAAGGTAGAAAGACCCTCAATAGCTTATGGCAGTACTATGAAAATTGTGCCTGGTGGGAACGGTGGATCGACGTATGCGGTGCAGGAAATGTATTCCAGCTTGATCAGAGGCAAGTCTTTCTTGCCTTATAAACTATAAAAAAGGTAAGGCAGAGGTCTTGGAGTAAGCCAGGATCCCACGCTGCCTCTCCTTCTTTGGCGTGCAGTCACTGGAGTGCTTGAGATGACTCAAGTAATAAAGCCAGGCAAGGGACAGATGTGAAATGCTCTCTGTAAACAGTGAGGGCCTGGGGATATGCTCAGGAAAAGAGCCATAGAAGGGTATTTTTTCCTTAGGCTAGTAGACATAATGTATCAGTATTTAGCCAAAGAGATGCATCCATACATTTGTTTATATTAGCATTTTCTGTCAGCAGTGATTATTTTTATTCCAAGCAGTTCTCGGACAGAAGCAAATGGGAAACTGTCATATGAGCCTTTCTGGGTTTTGCTGCCACTTGCCTCACATGTAAGAGTCTGGGGGAAGGGAAAGCAAACAAGCAGCGTCGATAAATCAATAGGAGGAGGTGATGGCACTAGTCTTGCATTCTTCTTTTACTGAAGCTTTCAGAAAGTGGTGGAAGGCTGTCTTGGTATCCAGTGATGAAGCTATGAATGGTTACACTCCCCACAGGTTTCACTGCTGGGATTCTACTCTTCCAGTAGGGCCAGAATGTACCTTTGAATCCAGAAATAGCAGTTCTGCAAGTTGTCATCTGCTCCCCTGAACTGGCAGGGTCTCTGTACCTCGGGAACTCCTTCCAGCATAGATCTCAGATAAATCAGCAGGCCACCAGGGTACAAATTTGGTTGTGGCCAAAGAGACACTAATACCTGAAGGGTTTGAGGAGCACAGGGGTATCTCCCAGTTACCTTCAGGTGTCTGTGTACAAACCAGCCACTGCGTGCTGGGCTAATGAAGAAGAAGAGGGTGCAAATTCCAAGGGAGGTGCTGAACGGTGTCACATGCATTGATGTTCCTGTAAAAGCCTGGTTTGGGGTAAAGCACTCAGAAATTACAATGTGTGAGCCCCACAGGATGAGGTTGGGTTAAAATACTGCAATTTTAAAAAAAGCACATTTAAGGGGCTTGTTTTTACTTCCAGATATTTTGCAGATTTATGGTGCTCTGAAATCATGTTTGCATCTGCTCTCCTTAGCTATAAGCTCTGAATTGTGAACAAAGGTGGGTTTGCTATGAATACCTGGAATCCCTCTGCCACCTCCTCTGTAGTTACCACTCTCTCGCACTTCTCTTGTGGTATCACCTGGTTATGTCACCACTGCTTCTCTACATTTCCCACAGCCCTAGGCTCTACAAGGCGCTGGCTGTGGTGCCCAGTCAGCAGTGGGACTGTGGAGATCACACTGCATGCAGCAGGAACATGTCTCGTCTCTATCCACTAATTCTCACCAAGCTTGTAGGAACACGGTGAGCCTGCAAAATCCCTCTTCTTGGTCTATGGGATCAGAAGTTACTACAGAACAATAAGAGGGTAAATATTTAATGAACTGTGGCTCATACCGAAGACGAATCCACTCAGAGCCAGGGGTAAACACTTCTTCTAGGATGCAGGTCTCAGTGACACAAGTTAAGTCAAGAGGTGGAGATGCTGCAGTCATAATTTCTGTCTGGCTCTGATGGCTGCCAGTGTGGATTTAGGAACTGGTGCAAAGAATTCAGCAACGGGCTTAGTCACAGTCACTGCTGCTGAGCAGCGTAATGGAGCCCCTGCCCTGCCTGGCAGAGAGGGTATTTCTTTCTGTATCCACAGACCATTGCTCATGGGTACAGCCTGACTCAGTGAGGAAGGATTGCTGCTGCAGAAAACTGTCTTTGGAGGGAGACAACGTGTCTCCACAAAGTGCAGGAACTGCATGCAGTGAGTGGATGCTAGCACCTGTATCTCCCATTACCTTGTCCCTCTGTGCGGCAGTGTGGCAGGGTTTGTCTCACTGACAGACTCAGGATGTTGACTCAGGGTTTTGTTGCTGCCCCATTGAAAGGAGGGGGCAGAATCAGATCCTGTGGTGTGAGAAGCCCCCTCACATCTGCAGGCAGTAGCAAGAAAAGTGTGACTCTGTGACACACATATACTCATGAAGTCACAGCACAGACGTTGAGGCTGTTTGTAGCTGTCTTAGTGGCATTTAGGCTGAAACCTACCCCTGGGCTGAGATGCAGCCCAACACCTAGGTGTCCTAACGGGGCCCCCAAGGGAGCAGTTCAGTGCAGATCTTGCATCCAAGCTTGGCACAGCAATTTCATCAGTGCCTCTCAGATGCCCAGACTACATGAGGTGAATACAATACATCCCTCCAGCACCTCCCTAATCTATTTGTTACCTGTGCAGAGGGCTAAGAGAAGCTACAGCTACTGCATGCAGATTTATTTACACCCATCACTCAAGAAGAACATGAGGAAGGCAGTAGCTGCTTTCCAAGGGATGCCCTCCCCCAATTTTAGTGGCCGGCTTCTGTATTGCAGACTAGGATTTTGGGTTCTCATTCTGGCAATGAGCACATGGATGTCAGACAGGGGAGAACGGCGGCAAGCAGTAGCCCAAGATGGTGCTGCTGACAGTCCTCTGCAGATTGAAGTGGAGAGCTTGATGCAGGCATTTTCCTTCCCTTCAATCCCAGACACAAAGTGATGTCTTACCACCAGTTCTGCAGACTTTCCTGGGGGTGACACAAACCACATCAGCACTCCTGCAGGGTAGGTGGGAAAGGGTAATGCAAGCACCACTCTCCCTCAGGCAGACAAGATGAGGGTCAGTTTGTTCCTTCCTGGTGTGGCAAGGGAGATGATGGAAGAGATAGCAGAGGTGTCCCTGGATGGGCTCATAGCGTGCTGCTTGTGCCTCATCTCTTGATGCTACCCCTAAAGCAAGGACTTTTGTTCTGCCTCTGTCTCTGCCACCAGTGAGATCCTTGAGATTCAAGAGTAGTTGGTAAACAACTGAAGATCTGATGGGTTATTGTTAGCCCTTTGCCTACAGTTAACTCACGGTGAGCACACCTGGGCCCTGCCAAGTGGGAGCGAGGGTCTGGCCATAGGGCCAGTGAGTGGGAGGGCAGCGATATGTCACATCCTCCCTGGAGAGGGATAACTGAGCCTCTCGAGTGTGGGTGGCATTGAGACCCATCATGCTTTCCTTTTGCCTTTATTATAAAACTGCAAGTTGCTCTAAAAGAAAAGAAAGCAAATACTTGAGAGGCCTCTCAAGATGAAACAATCGAGCAGGAGCAATGCGGAGTGATGTGCTTGCACTGCAGAGCATCCCTGTCTAATCACAGCAATGGCAAAGGCGTGTCTGTCTCTGATGGCTGCCGCTGCCCTTTCTCCTTGCACAGAACAACTCTCACTTCCTTCCTTCACCCCTGCTTTCCGATCTCTGGTTCCACAAAGGCAAATCTTAGAGGACGGTTTTCTCTGTCATTAAGAAACCCGACCACACAGCACACAAAGGAAAAAGAAAACCGTAGGTTTCAGCCTTTTTCATTCAGTGCTCCTGACTGTCCTCTTACTGCCCACTCTGTTCCCTGCATCCGCAGCTAGGGCAGCATGCTCCCACCCTTTTCCACAGCATTCTCCTGGAGAAACTGAGTCCTCCTGGCTTGCACGGGTGTACTCTTTGCTGGGTAGACAATTGGGTGGATGGCTGAGCCCAAAGTGGGGTGGTGAAAGGAGGTAAATCCAGTTGCTGGCCAGTTTCAAATGATGTTCCCCAGGGCTCAGTACTGGGGCAGCTCTATCAATGATCTGGGCAAGGGGATCAAGTGCACCCTCAGCAAGTTTGCAGGTGACTGTAATCTGGCACTTGAAGGTAGGGAGGCTCTACAGAGGGACCTGAACAGGATGGATCCTGAGCCTTTTCAGCAAGGTTCAGCAAAGCCAAGTGCTGGGTCCTCCACTGGAGCCACAACAATCCCATGCAACGCTACAGGCTTGGGTAAAGGTGGTTGGAAAACTGACCTGGAGAAAAGAACTTGGGAATGTTGGTCAGCAGCTGACTGAACATGAACCAGTAGTGCTTCCAGGTGGTCACGAAGGCCAGTGGCATCCTGCCTAGAAATGATGTGGCTAGCAGGACTGTTCGTTTTATTTATGCCTTGAAATCCCTAGTAAATTAATATATTAGTAGACAAACTCCACCTGCTTTGTCTGAGATAAAGTGTAAGTCAATGGAATATTCGAGAACACAAAGGCCTCTGTTGTGGCNGGGAAACATTTCCTCACAGAAAAGGTTGTCAAACATTTGAACAAGCTGCCTAGGGAAATGGTGGAATCACCATCTCCGGAGGGGTTAGCAATGCATGTAGATATGCTTAGTGACAAGGTTTAGTCAAGATTTAGTGGTGGGCATAGCAGTGCTAACACTTGGACTCAATCATATGATCCTACAGCACCTTTGAGAGATGCTGCCCAGTGTGTACTTCACTGCCTCATGTTCAGGGATTTCCTTTTACTACTTTTCAGACTGGTGGCCCTGGAGAGAAAACATCTGTCTGAGACTTTCCTGATGATGCTGAGCCTGAATTCAGACATCCTTTGCTTTGTTGCAGTGAATATGAATAAATAAAGGAAAGGTAAATACAGCACCTAAAGGAGGGGGATTTGTCAATGTAAAACCTGGCAGGAAAAAGGATCAAGAAAACCACTACATCTATAGGTTGTCCCTTAAATAAGATTCTGAAAGTCGCTGTAGAAAAACAGAACATACTTCTCAGCTGGTCTGAAATGTAATTGTGCTGTTGCCATGGGAGCCTGGGATGAGGATTTGGCCCAAAATGTATTATGGGTAGGACCTTATCCTGCATGAAAACCGGAACCTGCAGGAGAAGTTGATGAGGGCACTAAGAACAGACTTCCCTGAGTACCCTTGACCTGGGGACATCTTCTATTGTTTACCAGAGCCCACTAGACCTTAGGCACGATCTTTCCTTATGGCAGTAAATCTTACTCTGGCCATTTCATTCAACTCACACTATTTCATATGAAACATGGATTTGGAATATTTTTGCAGGCTAAAAATAATGTTCGTTTTATTTATGCCTTGAAATCCCTAGTAAATTAATATATTAATAGACAAACTCCACCTGCTTTGTCTGAGATAAAGTGTAAGTCAATGGAATATTCGAGAACACAAAGGCCTCTGTTGTGGCACTGACACAAGATGGGAGGATGACTTAAATAGTGTTTTAATTTTGAAGAGGAAAATGGTAAAAAAACCCTT